>JAWWMP010000116.1:113956588-113967855 GCA_035047865.1 Dendrocincla tyrannina | reverse complement strand
GCTTCCCAGTGCCAGAGGGCAGGGCTGGGTGGGAGATTGGGAAGGGATTGTTGGGTGGGAGGGTGGGGAGGGGCTGGTCTGGAATTGCCAGAGAAGCTGTGACTGCCCCTGGATCCATCCCTGGCAGTGTCCAAGGCCAGGTTGGATTCCCTGGGATGATGGAAGTGTCCCTGCCCATGGCAGGGGGTGGGATGGGGTGACATTTAAGGTCCCTTCCCACCCAAACCACTCTGTGTTCTGACTGTTCAGCTTGCTTTGCAATGGGCTGTACAAACAGGGGTTATTACAGCACCTCAGGTAGCTCAGTTTTTTGGGGTGACCCATCGAGCTGTCCGAGGCAGAACAGCCCCATTTACCTGGGGATGGAGCATCTCCAAAAAGTGCTCATGATGCTGCAGGTGACTGCCCATCCCACACCTGCCAGAGGGGAGGGAACACTGGTGTGGGACACACAGCACATGGATACACACAGAGGGACAGGTGACAGAGCTGGCACAGGGAGGGGAGGCACCCCGGGCTCAGCTGACATGGGTCATTTGGCCACATGGCTCTGATGGATAGGATGTCACTGCTCCTCACTCGGGTGTGGCACCGGTGTCCCCAGGTTTCTGGAGGCTTTCCCTGCATGGGATAAACTCCCTGGCGTGCCGGGGTTGTGAGCACTCACTGCTGAGGTCTGCAAGAAACAACCCATTTGTTGTCACGCTTGTTAGAGGCCCTTCAGTGGAGGAGCTCAGGCTCAGGACTGGTTTGTTCCCTGTCCGTGGGAAATGGGCAAACTTTCCCTAAACCCCTCTAGATGGATTAGTTTCCATAGTGACCCACCCTGCTGAGTGAGATGCTCTTAATCACTCTGTGTGTTTCTGGGCTGTTCAGGCAATATTTCCTTTTCCTGATGACCTTCTCAGGTCAGCAAAAAATCTGAATTCACGCTTAATTATGACCTTCAGGTTCCAGCAGAGGGGGAGCAGCAACGAGGGTGTTTTAGGGAGGTGAGAGAGGGTTGTGGTTTTACTGTGGGGGAAATAACGTGCCTGAGCTACCTAGGGCTGCAAACCACAAGGAATTCCAAGGACTTGAGCTGTCTCATGGAGTCAGCATTTGGGAAGGCAGCCCTGTCCTCCTGTCTGGAGCTGCCTCTCCAGGCTCCTCTCGTGTGACGTGGCTCTTCACTGTGGTTTTACCCCAAGGCTGGTTTTGTTCATTAATTAATCCGAGGCAAAAGCCTCCCACACTTCACCTATCCCTTTTAGCAGTGTCTAAAACCTTGTGCCACTGCTTGATGGAGCATCCTCTGCCTGCTTCCCACATCCCAGAGTATCTCTGGCATGCTGTAGCTGGCAGTGTGGGGAGCACCAGGACACCAGCCACTCTGTGGTTGTGTGGCTTCCCCAGTTTGCTTGTAGAGCTCTGCCCTGCACCGAGGTTTGGGCAGGAGAGGGGTGAAGTCTGAATCCAGGATTCTCTGCCACTCAATCCTGCAGGACACAGAAGGATTTGTTCATAAGCTGGATGTTCCTTTGAGCAGTGAAGTGCAGCCTCGGGGAATAAATAAAACACTGTGGCTGGTTCATTACCAGAAAAACAGCACTAAATAATAAATTTAAGAACTAAAAGCTCTATATGTAAAGTAGATTTCACAATGCATTATGCAAACAGCAAAAAGGCACTGGAGAAGGAAGGGGCTGGGAAAAGGCAGGCTGGGAAGACGGATGATGTGGTGGACAGGACCATCAGATGTGGAGTGAATCCCGAGCCAGCATCGCTGCCAGGGTGACCTTGGGCACGCTGTTCCTCCATTACCTGCCTTGGAGCAGTGGGAGTTCCTTGCTGTGTCACCTCCACAAAGGCCTGCTCTGATGGCCCTTTCCATGGAGAATGAATGAACCCACCTCTGTCCTGCCAGCTCCCTCCTGACAAATGGAGAAGGTCAGGGAGTGTGTTGGTGGCTCCTGTGCTTTACCTGCCCAGGCTTGGATAGGCAGTTCCTATTGCCAGGTCTCTTCCTCCAGCACCAGAAATGAAATCAAAGGGAGAAAAATACAGGATATTCCCCTGCCTTTAGAGCAGGTGTCATGGAAAAGAAATGAACAGCAAACAACAAGTTTGTGCTTCCTAAAGCTCTCAAAGGGAAAGATTACTCCCCAAAAGAGGGCCAGAGAGGCCTGGAGGGTGCCAGGTTTCCCCTGGGTGCTGCAGAGAGGCCGTGGCAGAGCGAGCACGTGGGGGGCTCTGGGGTGTTTGTGCAGGAGCCCTTCACCCCACACACCCCCCTGTGGATGGGGGGCACGGCTGGAGGCAGGTTTGGCTTCATGTGGAGCTGCAAACACAGTGGCTCCAGAGCTCCAAAGTGACATCAAAGCTCCCTAAAGCCCAGGGTGGAGTTTATCCCCGGAATTTACAGATTACAGGACCTTTTACCAGAGCGTTGATCTCAGCCTGGGAGAATTTCCGTGTACCAGAGGGCTCTGGAGATGGTACAAATCCCTCATGATGATCCCCAGGGCTGCTGCACGCAGAGCATTTCACAGGGAGTTTTCCATCTGCTCCTTTGAAAGAGCTGCTCTCAAACGTCCCTTAAAGCACACACCGAGTAGATTTATTCTCCTTGTTCAACTGCTCCTGTTCCCAAAGCAGCCAGGGATTTGGGGAGTAATCCTTCCCTTTGAGAGCTTTAGGAAGCACAAACTTGTTGTTTGCTGTTCATTTCTTTTTCATGACACCTGCTCTAAAGGCAGGGGAATATCCTGTATTTTTATTTTCTCCCTTTGATTTCATTTCTGGTGCTGGAGGAAGAGACCTGGCGATAGGAACTGCCTATCCAAGCGTGGGCAGGTGAAGCACAGGAGCCACCAACACACTCCTTGACCTTCTCCATTTGTCAGGAGGGAGCTGGCAGGACAGAGGTGGGTTCATTCACTCTCCATGGAAAGGGCCATCAGAGCAGGGCTTTGTGGAGGTGTCACAGCAGCAGTGACACTGCAGACCTGTCCTTTCACAGTGAGGATGGGTATGGATGCCTGCAGACAGGAGTGTGGGGCTGGATCTGCTTAAAGACCTAAACAGTATTTGGGAAAGCAACCAACCTGTTTCTCCTCCTCCCAGATTTGTCTTTGGGAATGATGGGAGTGAGCAGCCTGTTTTCCCAGAGCTCCTCATTGCTGTTAAACACAGCACTGAAGTCTCTCTTGGTAAAACCCCGAGTTGGGTTTTTGCCTGTTTTTTTTTTGAAGTCCTAATGACAACGTGTTACAACCTCAGGCTCTATGGAGTTGATGAGAAATAAAGTCTTAATAATGAAGAGGAGTCCAAGAGTGTGTCTGAAGTGCTCACTTTATCACCAGCACATATTTCATACTGACAGTCAATACCTTTAACTGATCCCAAGCCACGCGTGGTGCATTTTAAATCCCTCCTCAGCCTGCCCTGCTCTTTCCCATGTGGTGTTTTCCACAAGCAAGCGACAGAGTCACTTTGTCAGCCTCAGGTTTCTGAGCACACGGGTATTTTTAATTCACAGCCGTCATTTTTAGGTCAGGAGGATAAAGTTTGCTCTGTGTCAAGGAAGGGAGGCACCAGAGGAGCCGCTGGAAGGATTCAGTGGCAGAACAGCTGCTGAGGATCGTGTGGGGGGTGATGGATTTAGCTTTCCAAGGACCCCAGTTGCCATTTTAGGGAGTCCAGTTTACCATTTCATTACGGTTTATGGCTTATAAATGGGCAAAGTAGCCACAAAGGAGTAAAATTTAGATGCAGTTTCACCTTTGGGGCTGCCTTTACTGCCTGTGGAGCTGCAGTTTTCTCCGGCCAGCCCAAAGCAACACGAGCCTCCTCATCCTTTTTTTGGCCACATTTATGATCCCTGTGTTGTCTCAACACCCTGCAAGGTTTGACCCCATTATCCCGTGGCACCCCCAAACAACAAAAAACCCCAGCAGAGCTTGTTTTCCCACACGTGCCTTGAAGTTTAGGTGATTTTTTGACGTGCTGATGTTCCAGTGAGTGTGTGCTCTGGCGTCTCCCTCGGGAAAAGCGTTAATAGGGCAGCTCATCTCCTGGCCAGCTGTTTGCAGGAAACTGCTGGCAATTCCAGCATCTTTGCAGCCCCCGGGAGAGCAGGTTGGAATAGCAGGGACAGCCCGGCTGGCACGCACAGACACTCAGCACGAGCTTCACTTCCTGCAGAGAGCTTAGAAAGGGAGGAAAAAAGGGCTTTAAAAGCCTCTTTTTATTAGTATTATTTTTGCCTTCAGTGGTCTGGGTTGTGCAGTGGTTCCTGCCCAGACCCTTCTGCTGTGGATCCTGCAGGCACGAGGCCAGAGCCTCCCCCAAGCACTGCCAAGGTTCAAGGAAGCTGATTTAGCCTTTTCCTGACTTTTTGGCCCCTTTTCCCTCCCATCTTCCTGAGATTTACACCAGTGCTGCTTCCCAGTGTCAGGAATTCCAGAACTCCCTTAGTTTTGAGCCTCCATTCCGCTGTGCTGCTCCGTTGTGGGTCACGTTGGCACGGGGTGGAAATCCCATTTAATCATAAATTACTGACAGCAAATGGCCATGTAACAACAGGCCAAAAACTGAGCTTTATTACTCCATGTACTGCCCCTTGCACCATGATTTTTCCCAGTTAAAATCCAATTTTCCATGGATTTTTCCAGATGTGCAGCACTCTGAAAACTCAGCCTGACTTCTCCCCGCTCCTTTAAGGTGAACTTTCTTTGATTTGGCCTCCTTCCAGATCTTCCAGCTGAGATTTGCTTCCTCTCCTTCTCCCTGCTAATTCCTGATGAGTAGCTGCGAGAGGGGCATTAAATAGACTTAGTGAGAAATGACCCTCCCTGGCGTGGATGACTTTCCTCTAATTAAAAAGTGAGGTGGAAATGAATGAGCTCCTCTCGAGGCTGTGCAGGAGCCAGCGCTGAGCCCGGCTCTGTATCCGTCAGTGACTTGGGAAGCCCAGCATGGGAAAGAACACCCCAGAAGCTTCAGCACCTTGGAGGGTGGGAGGGCTTCTGGTGGCAGCATATGGATGTGGCCTAGATGTAAATCTGTTGGCCCAGAGCTGAAACTTGTAGCTGAATTTCATAGAATCAATGGTTTGGGTGGGAAGGGACCTTAAAGATCATCCAGTGCCACCCCCTGCCATGGGCAGGGACACCTCCCATTATCCCAGGGAATCCAAACCTTGGACACTGCCAGGGATGGATCCAGGGGCAGCCACAGCTTCTCTGGCAATTCCATCCCAGCCCTCCCCACCCTCCCACCCAACAATCCCTTCCCAATCTCCCACCCAGCCCTGCCCTCTGGCACTGGGAAGCCATTCCCTGTGTCCTGTCCCTCCATCCCTTGTCCCCAGCCCATCTCCAGCTCTCCTGGAGCCCTTTTAGGCTCTGCAAGGGCCTCCAAGGTGTCCCAGGAGCCTTCTCTTCTCCAGGCTGTCCTCAGGGATCCAGAGTGGGAAGGTACCTTAAAAACCAGCTCATTCCAAGCCCAACACCTCCCACTATCCCAGGTTGATCCAAGCCCTGTCCAACCTGGCCTTGGACACTTGCAGGGATGGGGCAGCCACAACTTCTCTGGGCAACCTGTGCCAGGACCTGCCCACCTTCCCAGCCAGGAATTTCTTCCTAAAATCTAATCTAAACCCAATCTCCCTCAGTTTAAGGCCATTCCCACTACATACCCTTGTGAGAAATCCCTCTCCAGGGACTTTTGCCTCCTCCTTTACTTCTGATGCCTGTGCTGGGCAGGCATTCAGTGCCATAGCAGAGTTTTCCAAGCTGATGCCAGCTGGGTGACACCATACCCAAGAGATCCTGTTGTGCAGTTCAGACTTTTCCAGTGCTGCCCAGAAATGCTCTGGTGCCGAGTTAATCACAACCAACCACCAGCACGTTCCCTTTAAACTTTCTCATGCAGTGAATCAAAATTTTCCAGCAGGAAAATGAAAGCAAAACACTTCATCAAAAAATTCCTCATCAGCTCCAGTCACTAGAGCAGAACAATGGTGATTACCCTCAGTTATGCAGTACAAATTCCCAGCGCTGCCGTGTCCTGGGATCACAGCGGGGCGGGCACGGGGAGCTGGGGGGTGTTGATGTCTCCCTTTGGTCCGTGAGGAGAAGGAGCTTGGCAGGTGTGGAGCAGCTTCTGTGGGGTTACACACGGCAGGGAAACCAGGATCCAGGTGCAGGGCTGTGGGTTGGCAGTGAAGGATGCGACCCTAAAGAAGGGCAGAGTGCCTGGAGGAAGCCACATCTCATATGTCCCGTCACCTGCTCAGGTGTTACCCCCAGGGGTTGCTCTTTGGAGGCAGAACAGCTGCTTTTAAATCTGAGAATGTTTTAGGTGGTTTTGTTTCTTTATCTGACCGTGTGACTGTTCCCCTGCAGGAATGGCAGAGCATCACCCCCCTGGCAGCGATGAGAGAGACTGACATTGCTGCGAGTCTCTTCTGGCTCCTTCCCCACCATGGCTGGAGCCTCTTCTGCGTATTCAGTGGATGGTGATGCAGAATGTGGAGAGCCACAGTAGAGTTTGGTGCGATCCCACTGTGTTTTCCTTCTGCTGGTTGAGGCTTTGGGTGGCCATGACAACGCTGTGACGCTCCCAGCAAAGGTTGCCTGCAGACCAGGGGTGGGCTGGGGGTGGGTGAGAAGGTCAATGACCAAGCCCAACGGGGTCAGAAGCTGTGCCTGCAGCCAAACGACTGTGGAAGAGCTGCCAGCACGACGAGAAGATGAAATTCCCCTTCCACTGGCTTCTCGTTAAGCAGGCACCATAACATTTTCCTCCGAGAGACTCGCTCTAAAAACTCTTTTGGTTATGGCTACTGATCCAACGTGATTGGGCGCGCAGCGACTCTCGGACTCATGACTGGCTATACGATGTTGCGCAATGGGGGCGTGGGGAACGGAGGCCAGCCGTGGGTGTTGAGGTGGTCCAGTCGGATCCGCCTCACCTGGCTTAGCTTCACCCTCTTCGTTATCCTCGTCTTCTTCCCCCTCATTGCCCACTACTACCTGACCACCATCGACGACGCGGACGACGCCGGCAAGCGCATCTTCGGCCCTCGCACGGGCAACGAGCTGTGCGAGGTGAAGCATGTGCAGGACCTGTGCCGCATCCGCGAGTCGGTCAGCGAGGAGCTGCTGCAGCTGGAGGCCAAGCGCCAGGAGCTCAACAGCGAGATCGCCAAGCTCAACCTGAAGATCGAGGCCTGCAAGAAGAGCATTGAAAATGCCAAGCAGGACCTGCTGCAGCTGAAGAACGTCATCAGCCAGACCGAGCACTCCTACAAGGAGCTGATGGCCCAGAACCAGCCCAAGCTCTCCTTGCCCATCCGGCTGCTGCCCGACAAAGACGACGCCGCCTTCCCCCTGCCAAAATCCAACAGGAACTGCAGGCTGCACAACTGCTTCGACTACTCCCGCTGCCCGTTGACATCGGGCTTCCCAGTCTATGTCTACAACAGTGACGATTACCCTTTTGGTAGCTCCTTAGACCCTTTAATTAAACAGGCCTTTGAGGCGACCGTCAGAACTAATGTTTATGTTACTGAAAATGCAAATATTGCTTGTGTGTATATAATTCTAGCGGGGGAAATGCAAGAGCCCGTAATGCCAAAACCTACTGAACTAGAGCAACAGTTGCACTCTTTGCCGTATTGGAGGACTGATGGACACAACCATCTCATCATCAATTTATCGAGGAAATCGGAAACGCAGAACTTCCTCTACAACATCAGCACGGGGCGCGCCATGGTCGCCCAGTCCACCTTCTACGACGCGCAGTATCGCCCAGGGTTCGACATCGTGGTGTCGCCTCTGGTGCACGCCATGTCCGAACCCAACTTCCTGGAAATCCCGCCCCAGGTGCCCGTCAAGCGCAAATACCTGTTCAGTTTCCAGGGGGAGAAGATCGAGTCTCTGAGGTCCAGCTTGCAGGAGGTCCGCTCTTTCGAGGAGGAGATCGAAGGCAACGCCCCGGCGGACTATGACGACCGGATCATCACCACCTTGAAGGCTGTTCAGGACAGCAAGCTGGACTTTGTTTTGGTGGAGTTCACGTGCAAGAACCAGCCTAAGGCGAGTCTGCCCACTGAGTGGGCTCTGTGTGGAGAAAGGGACGACAGACTAGAGCTACTGAAGCTTTCTACTTTTGCACTGATAATCACCCCCGGGGACACCCACCTCGTGATCTCCGCCGGGTGCACCATGAGACTGTTTGAGGCTCTGGAAGTTGGAGCCATCCCGGTGGTTCTTGGAGAGCAGGTCCAGCTGCCCTACAACGATGTGATCCGGTGGAACGAGGCAGCCTTAATCATACCAAAGCCACGTATCACAGAAGTGCACTTCCTTCTGAGAAGCATTTCTGACAACGACCTCCTGGCCATGAGGAGGCAGGGCCGCTTCTTGTGGGAGACCTACTTCTCCACCTCGGACAACGTCTTCAGCACAGTCTTAGCCATCATAAGGACTCGAATCCAAATCCCGGCCGCTCCTATCCGAGAAGAGCCCGCCGTGGAGATCCCCCACCGCTCTGGCAAAGCTGCTGGCACAGACCCCAACATGGCTGACAACGGGGACCTGGACTTGGGGCCCGTGGAGACGGAACCGCCCTACGCGTCTCCCAAGTACCTCCGCAACTTCACCCTCACCGCCATGGACATCTACAGGAATTGGAATTCTGCCCCGGGGCCTTTCCACCTCTTCCCCTACACTCCCTTCGACCCCGTTTTGCCGTCAGAAGCGAAGTTTTTGGGGTCTGGGACTGGGTTTCGACCCATCGGTGGAGGAGCGGGTGGCTCTGGGAAGGAGTTCCAGGCTGCCCTGGGTGGCAACGTGCCCCGGGAGCAGTTCACTGTGGTGATGTTGACTTACGAGCGGGAGGAGGTGTTGATGAACTCCCTGGAGAGGCTCAATGGCCTCCCCTACTTAAATAAGGTGGTGGTGGTGTGGAACTCTCCCAAGCTCCCCTCCGAGGATCTCCTGTGGCCGGACATCGGCGTCCCAATCATGGTAAGACAGAGGGAGCTGGGAGGGTCTTGTTTTGTGTGTTGGAGGTGGGTGTAGCTCTTCTGCAGTGTGTCAGCCCAGCTTCAGTCCTGTGGGATGGCTGGAGGTGTCTGTGCCTCATCTGGGTGCCTTATCAGAGGAGAAAAACAACAAGTCCCAGGTGGTTGGCACTCAAGGGACGGGAATTGCTCCAGTGGAGCCCAGTGCGAGTCTCAAGGCTTAAAGCTGGAGGTTCTTGCTCATTGAAAATCTTTCCTCAGGCTCTTTAAGCTCCTCGCTGGGAGGACATTTGACACCTTATAAATACCTAAGTAGTAACTGTTTCTGCACTTTGCCAGATGAATTTTTTATTAAAACAAAAGAGGGACCCACTGAATCTGTGTTGACTGCCAAGACCTCAAAACTCATCTCTCACTTTATGTTACAAGGGGTGGCAGAGAAGGAATTACAAGCCAAGGCCAACGTGACCATCAGAGCTCCAGATTTGCACCTGAGTTTTCCATAGGGTTGGGTTGAAGGAGCAACACCTTCAAACCCCACCATTCCTAGTCATGCCCAGCTACTCACTTGCACATTGGCAGCGTTGCTTGTGAGGAGTTAATTCTCCCTGAATTATTATTTATCTGTTTATTTGAGGGCTTCTCTGCCATCCTAGCATAACCTTCTGCCCTGGCCATTGTTAACAATCAACATTAAATATGAATCTCCACTGCCAGCCACTAACCCTGTGTGGGCTGAATCCGGCCCTGTTTAGAGGACAAATGGAAGGATAATGCCTTACAAATTAGGGAAAGGAAAAATAGAGGAGGGAGATGGTACTTAAGTAGGCAAACTGCGTGTGGTTTATGTGACAGGACACTACTGGGCTTAATAGCAGTGGGAGCTTTATGCTGCATGCAAAGAGATTCATTGATTTAATATTTCCTTTTATTATTATTGTGACGAATAAATCCTTCTGCTCGCATTTAAAAACCCTTACGGTCTGGGGACAATGAGGAGAGAAAATTGCTTGGATAATTGTGAGATAATCTTTCACATTAGTCCCATTGAACGTCTGAATTCCCCGGAATCTTCGCGTTGTGTCTGCCCAAAAACTGCGTGGATTGTTCTCCTCGGAGGTGCCGGGGGTGTTATTTGTGAAAGGAGGGGATGTTTCTCTGGGTGGGGGATAAGGGCTGTTTGTACCTTGCTCTCATCTGCACATCCCTTGTGTTGGGGCCCCACTGGGTTTTTGGGGACGTGCACACACGGGTCACCCTGGGGCCACGCTCCGTGTGCCATAGGGAACGTTGGGTTCCAGAGGAGGGAATTGCCACCTGTCTGCTCTGGGGTGTTGGGGGGTAGTGCTGTGCTCCTGGCCAGGTGCTGTGAGCACAGAGAGCTGCTGCTGGGTCCTTTCCAAAGGAATCTGTCCCTCTGTTTTCTTCCCATTATCCTAAATCCCAGTTTTTAACAGAGCCCAAGTGTCCTGGGGTCTCTCACCCTGTGCATCCTCCAGGCATCCATCCCTCTGATGTGCTTGTTGCTAAGGCCTTCTCCAGGCTGGGTGTTTAATGCCATTGGGAGTCTGTTGTGTTCATTTACATGAAGGGTTTGGTGTGGGAATGATGGAAAACTTACCTGGGCTCCATCAGGCAGCCACAAATCCCAAGATCCGCTGTGGAAAGGGCCACAAGAACTTGGGGAGCAGGGGCTGAAACGTGGGATGTGCTGGCCAGGAGAAGAGGCAGGTGGAGATGTGGGCTTGGAAGAAAGACAAGCCAGTGTCAAAAGAAACTGCAGAGCTGTGGACCTGATTTCCTTATGGGGAAAAAGGTGCCTTTTGAAGGGAAATATCCGATTCTCTCAGATCTGGAAGCAGTGCTGTATCTCTGTGCAACAGATACATCTCCTGTAACATTGGGATGTGAGGACTGCCCTGAGCTTGGGTCCCAAAGCACAGAGCTCCGTGGGGGACACCTGGGGGGAAGAGGAGGGGTGAGGGTGCCCCTCTGTGTGATTGAAGTGGGTCCAGGCACCATCTGAGTGGGAGGAGCAGCACAACAGCAGCACGAGTGTGCCTGCGTGATCCGTGATCAAAGCACCTGGAGCCGGAGGGTTACTGGGCAAAATCCAACAGCACAAGGACCTGGAGCTGCTGGAGGGTCCAGAGGAGGCCCTGGAGATGCTGCAGGGCTGGAGCCCCTCTGCTCTGGAGCCAGGCTGGGAGCGCTGGGGGGGTCACCTGGAGAAGGGAAGGATCCAGGGAGAGCT
>JAWWMP010000116.1:113941094-113956488 GCA_035047865.1 Dendrocincla tyrannina | reverse complement strand
ACAGGACACAGGGAATGGCTTCCCAGTGCCAGAGGGCAGGGCTGGGTGGGAGATTGGGAAGGGCTTGTTGGGTGGGAAGGTGGGGAGGGGCTGGTCTGGAATTGCCAGAGAAGCTGTGGCTACCCCTGGATCCATCCCTGGCAGTGTCCAAGGGCAGGTTGGATTCCCTGGGATAGTGGAAGTGTCCCTGCCCGTGGCAGGGGTTTGGAATGGGGTGATCTTTAAGGTCCCTTCCTACCCAAACCATTCTATCATTGCATGTAAATCCCAACCTAATGAGACAAAGCAGAGTGAGCAGCACAATCTGGGCTGGAAGACCCTTCGGAAGCAGAACAGAGTCCTGATTCCCACCCAGGGGCTGCTCCTGACGAGGGCTGCAGAGTTCCTCTGTGGGATTTGGGACTACATTCCAGCTGTCCTGGCAGAATTCCCCAAAGGAGAGTTGAGCTTCCTCCTTCAGCCTCTCTGCAGGGCTTGGCCTTTATTGATCAGTTCCTTGAAACTTGGTTTGCAAACTGTGCTGCTTGGCCATGGTTTGGTCCTCCAGGGCAGGTTATGGGGCTTCTTCTCCCTGGTGAGCTGGGAGTTAATCAAGAGCAAAGCTCAAACCTGCGTTGGGTCTTTGACTCGTTCATGAATAATGAGATAAACAGGGTTACAGAATACGTCTGATTTTTGAAAACCTTTCAGTATAGATTCCTTGTGATGGCACAATTTACTGTGAAATCAGTGAGATTCTGAAGCTGCACAGGAGCCTGATAAAATATTCTGTCTCTGCACCCAGCCTGAGGTGACTCTGTGCAAATACAAGTTCATGTGAAGTTGGTGTAGTCACTCAGGGCTGCCCCTGGAGCAGATGTAGGTCCATTACCCTGACATTTCAAATGCCTCTGTGCTGAAGCTGAGCTGTGAGGACTGTTCCCATCTCACTTTAAAGGGCATCTCAGCAGAAAGCAAAGGTTGGGAACAAGAAGCCTTGTTTGTGCAAGGTGGGAACTCGCCCAAGGGGTTTGTACCTCCAGCACTGCCTGAGGAGAACTTCCCAAGGCAGGAGGATCCCAGAGTGGGGCTGTGCCAGCACCTCCAGCGCATCCCAACCATGGCTGAACTTCCCTCTTTGCTGCCCCTGGATCCCTGGGAGTGTCCCAGGCCAGGCTGGATGGGGCTTGGAGCAACCTGGGACAGTGGGAGGTGTCTCTGCCCGTGGCAGGGCGTGGAACTGGATGAACTTTAAGGTCCTTCCAACCCAGAGCTCCTCCCTGCAGGATTTGCACCGCCTTGCTGCATCCTTCAAGGTACCTTCTTCAAGACGTCTGTGGCATCTGGCAAAGTCACAATGTGCTCAGGGAGTTAAGAACATTCCAAACCACCAAGCCCTGCCAGCAGCTGAGCCCCTCATCCTGCTGTCCAGCACGTTGCTGTGGGTGCTGAGGTCCCTGCAATGGTGCTGCTCACACCTCTGCTATTCCATGTTGATGGGGAACTGAAGGAGAAAGGAATTGGGATGAAACGCTGCTCTGAACAGGTGGGAAGGCTGCAGTAGGGCTGGAGGGAGTTTCTCTGTTTCTCCTTGCACACAATAACCTTGGAAAGGTTTCTGGCAGCAGGGTAAAGAAGGAGTCATTAAGGAGAAGATCTGGCTCAGTTTTGGGACAGAGACTTCCAGCCTTGCTGTGCTCAGGAGTTCTAACTAGCAATGACAGGAGAAACCTCACTCCTTCCTTTGCAATGCCTTGACAGCGTTTTTATCCACATGAATAAAGGCAGAGGGAAACAAATGAAAGAAGACTCTGAGGCAGCCACGGATCCAGTGCCCAGGGATGGTGCTCAGATGCACCCGGGAAGAGTCAGATCCTGCTGTGCTCTGCCTGTTTCTGCTCGGCTTTTAAGCCTGAGAACCCAAGAAATGAGTTGAGGTTGAACAGCCGGAGTTACCCGAGGAGAGTTTGTGTTAATGTATTTGAGACCAGAGGAGGCCACGAAGTTGATCACAGGGCTGGAACATCTCAGAGAGCTGGGGGGGTTCACCTGGAGAAGGGAAGGATCCAGGGAGACCTTGGAGACCATTCCAGTGCCTAAAGGGGCTCCAGGAGAGCTGGAGAGGGACTGGGGACAAGGGATGGAGAGACAGGACACAGGGAATGGAAAAGGGGACATTGGGGTGGGATATTGGGAAGGGATTGTTGGGTGGGAGGGTGGGGAGGGGCTGGGCTGGAATTGCCAGAGAAGCTGTGGCTGCCCCTGGATCCATCCCTGGCAGTGTCCAAGGCCAGGTTGGATTCCCTGGGCTGGTGGGAGGTGTCCCTGCCCATGGCAGGGGGTGGAATGGGATGAGCTTTGAGGCCCCTTTGAACCCAAACCATCCTGTGGTTTTGTGGCTAAACCTTATTTGTCCCAAACCAGTATTTCCACAACCCGAGCTCACGTTCTAAGAAGTGACACCCTGAACTTCCAGCTGTTCTCTCTCCCACCTGAGTGCAGGTCCCTCAGTGGCAGAGCCATGGCTGGAAAAGCCCTGCAGGAGTTTCCCCTCTCCTCCTCCTCCTCCTCGGGGCTGGTGTGCTGTGAGTGCTGCAGGCATTTCTGAGGACTTTGGCTGCATTCAGAGCCAGCAGCAGCTCCTGTGGCCGTGGCAGGGACTCGTCCTTCCCTCCAGCTTTGCTCCCCAGTAAGGAGCTGCCTTTGCTCTCTGCAGCCAGTCTGGTGGCTGAGGTCCTTTCCTGCTGACCCAGTGGCCTTCTGGGAGGGCTCGTTCAGTTTAGCTGCTTGTTTAAAGAGGAATAATCCTTGGGGATAATTTCCTGGCTTTCCCTGCTGCTGGGGACTGAGGTGGGTGCCTGAGGTTTATGTCCTGTCCAGCAGAAATCCTTTGGTATCTGCCTTTCAGGGAGCACAACAGGATGCCCAGGTGATGCTCCTGGCTGAGGGGAGGGGGACAGGACCTGGTCTGTGCTGTGGGGGCACCACGAGCTTCTCTGCTGGTCCCTCAACAAGGAGTTCATCTTTTAGGCTTGGTTTTCTGATCAGAGCAGTGCCAGCCACAAGGAGCTCGAGATGAACTGGAGTGGTGTGGGTGACCCAGGGGGAGATCCCCACGCTGGCCATGAGTTAAAAAAGAGACTCAAATCCTCTGTGCTCACCACAGCACCCTTTCAATCCATCCTTTTCCCTCCTGGGAGCTTTGCAGAAATACCAGCTTAGGTTCTGACTCAACCAGGTAACTCAGCACCTCCTTGGTGCTTTTCTGGACCAGCTCACCTGCTGAAGCTCTTTGGCGAGTCACAGCTGGGCATTCCCACTTCTCCCTGCCTTACCAATAAATCCCAGCCCTTGTGTACAAAATCAGGAGGAGCCCAACTTAACTTCCAGGCCCTGGGCTGCGTGGGGAGCTCTGGGTTTGCTCCCAGCAGGAGCAGTTCAGAAAGTCAGATGAGGAAAACCCCTTTGTCCCTTACCACCGAATCACTTCACACGGGAGATTCGTGCCCCAGCATCCCCAGGAGTGTCTCCCAGGTCGGTCTGTGAGGCCAAATTCTCCATGAGGACAGTTGGGGGAGGCGGGAGATGTCACACCAAACCTCCCCGTGCTGCTGTCGGGGTCGCAGCACCACCTGCTGCCCGAGAGGCCGCCGAGTTTTGATAGCCCCGTGTGTGTTTTCCCTGCTGTGTGGCAGGAGAGGAAGGAACAAATTTGCTGCTTAGTTTACCTGGAATCCTGAGATCCAGATGCTTGTCACTGCAGGGCCTTAGCAAAGGTGCAGCCGTGCGTGAACGTGGGATGATCATGCAACAAGCAGCGCCGGCTCCTCCGGGATTTGCACTCGGAATATTAACTCCAACACCCTCCCAATCCTCCCTGCTGTTGCCTCAGCCCAGCCCTCCGTTCTCTCCCGTGCCATATGCTGGTTTCTAATGGCTTTGCCACAGACAGAACGGTGCTGCAGCCTCAGCTCTCCGAATTCCCTGGGCTTAGGAGGCAGCTGATGGGGTCGGTGACCAGAAGGACGGAGTATTGGGGGCATTGGAGAGGAAGAACAAGGGAGGGAAGTGTCCCTGCACGCTGCTGTGCACAGAGCTGGGTGGGGTTTGTCACAGAGAAAGGCCTGGGGATGGCAGAGGGGCCAGTGCCCTGTGTTGGGGCCCTTAACCATCCCCTCAAACTCTGTCAGTGCATCTCCAACACCCCCAGGTGTTGGAGCAGCTCTGGCACGATGCTGGGGCACAAGGGCAGCCCAGGGCTTGGCACTGGGGGCAGAGCAGCAGCAAAACACCCCCTTGTTCACCCAGGGCTGCCTTCCTGCTGCTTTTAGGGTTTGTATCCTGGCCTGTTTAAATAGCACCACAAAGGCAATGTCCCCACGTTATTCCACAGCCATGGGAGGAACTGAGTGTGTGGATGCATTTGGTCCTCTTCCCTTCTGTTTTCACCTTCCTTTCACTCTCTGTGGCTCTGGCACTGCAGCTCTTCCTTTTTTCTTATGGAATCACGTGCTGGCATCCCTTTCCCTGCAGGCTTCTCCTGGTGAAGTCCCAGAGCCTGGCTGTCTATGCCTGCTTCCTTTCCTCCCTTGCTTTTTGGAGTGGTTTGGCTGTGCCAAACCCTGGGGCTGTGCATTCTGCCCAGGCTGCCTCACTGGTGAGGACAGCCTTGTCTCCCACAGCAGCCATAACTTGATGCTGTGCCACAAGGAGGGGATGGTTCCCCTGGCACAGGAGGGAAGGAGCGAGCTGGAGTCACCAAGGGCATAATTTGGCTTTGGCCCGTGGGTTTTAAATGGTTGGGATGAAAAAATGCTGTGTTTGCTGAAACAGGAGGCACTGGGACATCAAAGAGAGGCGTGAGAAGGGTATGAAGAGGAAGGTGCCTCTTGGATATGAGAATGGAGAAAGGGATGACAGGCAAGAGAGAGGTTTTAATCACTGCTTCCTCCCACATGTTTGATGTAGCTCACAGATGTCCCCCCAGGCTCTGTGGATCGATCAACAAAGACATTGCAGCTCTCAAGTAGAAGGTGGTGACTTACCCCAAGTTTTCCAGGGAGCTGGGAGCAGTATTAGGTACTGTTCCTACTACAAATGTTCATTCTGTACCTCAAACTTACTCTCACACCTTTCCCTACCTGTCCACCACCAAGGACCTCAGTTTTAGACCTTATTAATCACCCCCTGGACAGTCCTTACCCCTGCTCCCCACAGGACCTTCCTGGGTCTGGTGAGGAAACACATGTTGCTCTCCTTTATCTTTCCAATTTCTTGGATTCAAAGCAGATGTTGCTCTCCTTTATCTTCCCCAGTGTCTTGGAATCAAACTGGTTAGTGATAAAGCCTGACCTGCTCCCTGAAACATCCCCTTGCACATCTCCCTTCTAAGCTCCCAGAAATGCTGTTTTCACTTATTCCCAGATTTATGAGCAGCAGAAAGGTGGGAAATCTGTTGAAGCCGTTCTTGGGCTTCCCAGATAACACTTTCAGACCCAAATAGTTCAGCTTTCTGAGTGCTTATCTGAATGGAGCTCTGAGGGGGTTTAAGGTTCCTGTAGGGAAGGGAAATGGGTTTTGTTCTTGACACTGAACTTTGAAAGTGTTTTGGGGCGGGGAGGTTCAGTTTCCAACCTGGATGTGGAAGGGCTAATCATGGCTTTGATCTCTGAGCTGCCAGAGCCTCCCTGGTGAAAGCCTGGCTGGTCTCTGCTCAAGGGACAGCCCCATGTTTTACTGGGACAAAAAAGAGCCGAGGGGGGCAAGAAAAGCTTCAGAGCAGCTGTAAAGGGGATAATTCTTGCCAATAAGGCTCATTTTGCCTCTGGCTCTGAATGCAGGTGACAAAGCAAATTGGTTTCAAAAGACTGGTATTAATTAGGTTGATTTTATCAGGTCTTTATAAAAGGAATTGATTTTAATTATGCCTCATTTATGTGAGCTCTGTAATTTCTAACACACGCTGGCCCTTCATTCCCAGCCCGTCCTGCGGGTTGTGGGAGGTGGTTCTGGTGGTCTGGACTGTGGGAGGTGGTTCTGGTGGTCTGGATTCATCCCAGCCACGTGTAAAGTATTCACTGCCTCTTGGTGGGACCTCTTTTCCTCCTGGCTTTTGTTCAAAAGTCTTGGGATAAGGCAGGCTTTGAAGAACATGAGGTGGGGATGGTTGTCCTCTGCTCCTCTGGATGGAAGATGATGGGCTGGTGTGAGACAGGGACCACACTGAGCCAAGGATCCAGAAACTGAAGCCTGTGAGCAGAGGGAAATTCCTCAGAAACCCATCTGGGATCGTATCCTGGTTCGTCACTCTCTGACTCAGCCACGTTTGTTGCTTCCCGTGGGGTGTGTTTGGGGAAAATGCCTCTCCTTTATTTGACCACATTCAGGGTGACATCCCAACCCCACCCTCTGGTGTCTGAGCTGATGGAAATGGCTTTTTCTGGATGTTCTGTGCTCCTGGAACAACAGCAACAACGAGGCATAAAATGCCAATTAGAGAATCAGGATATGGTTTCCTTGTTCTTTCTTCTGACACGACAGAAAGGAGCTCCCATCTGTGGGTAATGGGTTGGAGGGCAGACAGCAAGCTGTCTTCATTTCATCCCCAGCATTCCCAGTGAGATCTCCTCTCGGAAATCCCAGGAAAACTTCCATTCTGGAACACACCGGGAAGCCCAAAGTGAGCTCCTGTGCCTGAGTGCTTTATGGCTGCTGCTCCCAGCCACATAAACATTAATAAATCCTCTGTCCTCTTCCCATCAAAACAAATAACCTCCCTGAAAACTTGATGGCTTCTGCTTTTATCCAGGTTTATATTCCGGCTCTTTGAGGAGCTGCTCAGTGAGTTAATGGTGTGCCTGCAGTTCCTTCCTCCCTTAGTTGGGATATAATGTTCATTTGGATCCCCTCAGCCCCCAGATGGCAATGCCTGAACTAAAGCTCCCATAGGAGGGGTCGGAGCAGCTTTTAAATGCTGAACATCTCCAAGCACAGTGCATTGGTGACATCCCCCAGCCAGTGAGGTGCAGCAGCTTTAACAGAGGCAGAAATGATGGCCCCTGCCCTGCCAGGTGGTTTGTTGTGGACAGATCCCAGGGAGGAACCTGCTCCAGAGGCAGTTGCACAACAAATCCAGAGGATTTGCACCCAGAAAGCCTCAGTTAATTAAAGCAGCCACGCTCCAAGCCAGGGAGCATCGTGTGGAAAGATAAGCTCTGCCTCTCTCAGTGAGCAGAAGGAAGGGATTTCCAAGACAGCCCTTGGCTTTCCAGCACGTTCTCCTCCTCTGCCTCTCCGCTGGGAATTTCGGTGTCTCTGGGCTGGGTTTTCCACATTTCCTCCCCATCCCTGCTGGGTTTGCGTGGCAGCTGATGGCTTGGCCAGGGCAGGAGACCTCAGGGGTGCTCCTGAGCAGCCTCCCTGCCTTTTCCAGCTCCCTGGCTCGCAGATGAGATGTGACAGCCCTTCTCAGATCCAGCCCTGAGCTCCTGGTCCGTTTGCTGCCAGCCTGGTTGGCACAGACCAGACTTGCAATGTGCCCCTTCCAGGGAGACCAGAGGAGCAGGAATTGGCTGGTGGAGCCTGAAGAGTGGCAGGCTGAGAGAGAGCTGGCCTTTAATGCTTGAGAACTCTGGGGGGTTTGCTTGTTTGTTTAGAGAAGGATGGGGAGGTGCAGGCTGGGAGTGGTTCTTGAGCTTTTCTGTGCCCGTCCCAGTCTCTCCTGTGGCTATCGCGGCCTCCCATGCCCGTCCCAGCCCCTCCTGTGCCCGTCCCAGCCTCTCCTGTGCCCGTCCCAGCCTCTCCTGTGCCCGTCCCAGCCCCTCCTGTGCCCGTCCCAGCCTCTCCTGTGCCCGTCCCAGTCTCTCCTGTGCCCGTCCCACCCTCTCCTGTGCCCGTCCCAGCCTCTCCTATGTCTGTCCCAGCCTCTCCTGTGCCCGTCCTAGCCCCTCCTGTGCCCATTCCAGCCCCTCCTGTGCCCGTCCCAGTCCCTTCTGTGCCCGTCCTAGTTCTTCGGTGCCCGTCCCAGTCTCTCCTGTGCCCGTCCCAGTCTCTCCTGTGCCCGTCCTAGTTCTCCGGTGCCTGTCCCAGTCCCTCCTGTCCCCGTCCCAGCCCCTCCTGTGCCCGTCCCAGCCCCTCCTGTGCCTGTCCCAGTCTCTCCTGTGCCCGTCCCAGCCCCTCCTGTGCCCGTCCCAGTCTCTCCTGTCCCCGTCCCAGTCTCTCCTGTGCCCGTCCCAGCCCCTCCTGTGCCCGTCCCAGCCTCTCCTGTGCCCATCCCAGCCCCTGCTGTGCCTGTCCCAGGCTCTTTTGTGGCTTTTCCAAGGATAACAACATCCTGAGGCTGTCCCTAGCCTGACACATCTCCTGTCACATCTCCGAGTGCTCCACCTGAGCTGGTATCCACCGCTGTGGGTAGTTCTGCTCACCCACAAGTGGTTTGAATCCCTCATCCCCGAGCTCCAGGCAGTAACACTGCACCTTCTGAGTGGAGTTCAGAGCTGCTGCCTGGCCTCTTTCTGTCTCTTGGCCTGTTCTGATTCTGGGCACAAATGGCATCTCTGTGTCTTACCTGACACGACAAAGTGGTGTTAGAGCAGACTCTGCAGGGCAGGTGACCCCATTTCAGCAGAGCACGCTGCTGGGTCGTGTCCAGGGACAGCTCAAGCACCTGGATGGGATGGAGACACGGAGCTGGAGAAGGGATGCTGTAGAGATAGTGGGAGAAAGCTTCCCCTTGGATTGAATTTATAGTCCAAATATAATTAATCAGGGGTGGGAATGGGGAGCTGATAAAAGCCTGTTGTTGTTTCCTGTATAAAGTGATACAAAGCTGGGCTTCTCCAGCCCAGAGCTCCTGGGTGTCACCCTTATCCATCCACCCCTCCAGGGTCACAACTTTGACACTGCTCTGTCAGGTGTGGGGTGAAACCTGTCAGCTTTGGTGACTTTGAATCCAAAAGGGCAACATTCCCATTGCGTAGGGCCGAGCTCTGAAAATCCTGGAACAGGATTATCCCATCCTGAGCTCTTGGAGTTGTTAGCAGGCATCTCTCAGTGGAACAGCTGCCCTGCCAGGTTAGGGAAGGGGAGGAGATTTGCCAGGTTTGTGATGTCCGTGCAACTGCAACTCGTGAAGAGCCGGGGCAGGTGTTGGAACATCCCACTTGGCACATGCTGGGCTTGGGTGAGGCTGCACCTCCAGCCCTGGGGGCACCTCTGGGACCCTCAGACAGGAGACCCTGAGGGGCTGGAGCGTGTGCAGGGAAGGGAACAGGGCTGGGAAGGGGCTGAGGGAGCTGGGGGGCTCAGCCTGGAGAAAAGGAGGCTCAGGGGGGACCTTCTGGCTCTGCAAGTCCCTGACAGGACTTGACCCAGGGCAGGGTCGGGCTCTGCTCCCCGGGAACAGGGACAGGAGGAGGGGGAACGGCCTCAGGCTGGGCCCGGGGAGGTTTAGATTGGATATTGGGAGCAATCCCTTCCTGGAAAGGGCTGTCCAGCCCTGGCAGAGCTGCCCAGGGCAGTGTGGAGTCCCCATCCCTGGAGGGATTTAACATCCCTGTGGATGTGGCACTTGGGAACATGGGCAGTGTGGCCTTGGCAGTGCTGGGGGAATGCTTGGACTCTTTTCCAACCTAAACCATTGTGTGATTCCATGATGACACCCTTGGATATTGCCCATTTCATTGCCAAAACACCCCACCAGACCCAAAACTGAGGTTATCAGTCTCAAAACCCCGAGCACGAGCTCTTTCCTCCTGAAATGACTTTCCCCTCAGGCCCGTGATCCCAGACGTGCCCATGAAGTCGGGTCCTGAGCTTTGCCCTCTCCTGGTGCTCCACAGTTTGTTCCCTGTGAGCTTTCCTGGAAAGCACAGAGCTTTGGGGAGATGGGCTATTTGAACAGACAGTGTGTGATCCCAGGGACATTCTTTGGAGCCAACTAATTGCAATTAATTGTAAAATAAATCTGATGGGACAACCACACCACCAGCAGCACACAGAGAGGATGAGGATCAGGGAGGATCTGCCTCCCTTTAATGCTGAAATAAGAATTCTCCTCAAGTTACTCTGGAAAGATGCAACAGCTGCTCCTGTATGGAAAGGAATAAATAATCAGTTTTATTTGTATCACAAGCTGTTTTCTCCTCTCGGAGCTCAGCGACCCACCGATCACAGTTTTGAGGAGTTTAAAGGGAGACCAAGTGTTTGCACATTTTACTTTCATGGCCACAGGATCAGTTTAAAAATAAGCTTTTCCACTGGTGCCTTCCTGTGTGGTTTTGTTCTCAGCGGGGGATAATTTATGCCTGGTTTTATGTTGCATTATTTAATTACGCCGATTTTAAAAATGCATCTGTTTTGCCAATTTATATTCAGCCTGCGCTGCCTTTGGAGCTAAATACCCTTCCAGTGAAACACTCTTCATACCTCTAGAGAGGAGTCTTAAAATAGTCTATAAATCCTTTTAATTCCGAGGTTGGAAATGCTTTAAGTTGGAGGTGGGGGAGTCGGGAGGGTCGGGGCATAAAGGAGCTGTTTCAAGGTGAGGGGGAAGGAGCAGGAGGATAATTAATGCACGAGAAGGAGGGGAACAAAGACTTCCCCACCCATCTTTACAAGGCAATATCAAAGGGAAAACAAGAGGGTGAAGAAGTGCCCAGGGTAAGACAGCATCTTTGTGTTACCAACACCTCAGATTGCTGCTTTGTGCACCTCTGGTTTTCCCTTTGCATCCCGAGTCTTTCAGACATGGATTACCACAAACACAGTCCAGAGAACATCCGTCTTTCCCCCAAGTGCTCAGGCACTGCTGGGGGTTCTGGAAGGAGCTCTGACACCCTGTTTGCACTCATGGCCAAATTCCCCCCTGGCTCTGCAGGAGCATCCCAGAGCCCCACGTGCTGCTGGACTCATTTCCTCGAGGTTTCGGGTCTGTGTTGGGAATGGGAGCATTGCTGTGAGGGGGAAAGGCATCACCCCGTGGTTCTGGTGGAAATGCCATGCTGGCAGCCCATCTTCTGCCTGCCCACACAGCTCCAGCAGCCGGGAAATGGGCTGGGAAGAGCATCGTGTTGGATCGAGAGAGGCCAGGATTGTTTAGGTTTCTCACTGCTGGCTGAGCCCAAGGCTTGGATCTGTGCTTTTGGCTTTGGAAAGCAGCATGCTGGCCAGGAGGAACTGGCTGGATTTGTGTCCTCTGAGGGTTTTCTCGTGGTGGGAGTTGAGATGGGCAGGAGGGGAGAGCTGTGCGTGGGCAGGGCAGGGCAGCAGCACCGCTGAGCGATGGAGCTCTTGGAGGAGGGAGCCGATGGTTTCAACAGGCAGCACTGGAGTTGTCCTTGGAAAGGGCAGTCAGGAGGGGCTGAGATCTGGGCTGAGGGCCGTGGTGGACCTGTCAGGTGCTGTGGAGCATCTCAGCTGCCCCAGGAGCAGGTATGAGAAACACTGAGAAAATGGAGCGGTGGAATTGGTCAGGCTGGTGTGACTCACACCAGTGTCACCTCGCTGGGAAGGGCTCCTGGCCTGCAGCAGGTCTGGGTGGCATCTGCAGCATCCTTTGGATGCTCCTTGGCAGCTCCTTGGCCTCTTGTCCTGCAGCCAATGCCTTGGGATTGGCCTCTTCTGGGATTGGCCTCTCCTCCTTTCAGCTCCGACACGTGAAATAGGGGCACAGAAATCAGGGTCAGAGTCACCTCTAAGACTTAAAGTGAACCTCAGGTGTGTCGTTTCCATATGGAGCCTCTCCCAGGGCCAAAATCCTGGGATGTTTAGAGAATCACAGGATCATTTGGGTTGGAAAATCCCTGCAGGATCATCCAGCCCACCCTGTGCCCGATGCCCACCTTGTCCCTCAGCCCAGAGCTCTGAGTGCCACGTCCAGTCCTGCCTTGGACACCTCCAGGGATGGGGACTCCAAACCTCCCTGGGCAGCCCCTTCCAAGCCTGACCCCCCTTTCCATGGAGAAATTCCTCCTGATATCTCTGGGACAGTGTCCTTTCTCCCTGTCTGACATCCCAGACTCGTTGCTTGGTTTCCAGCGGGGTCAGTGCAACCCTTGACAGCTTCACTCCCGAAAATTGAGTATCTTCCCAGAGGGTGGTGTCTGGTGGGACCAGCCAGGCTCGTTGTGCTCTCCATCCCCGTCTCTGGTTCCATGTGCAGAGGAGCAGGTGCCAGCCTGGTCCTACACCTGGGTCTGCAGAGGGAGCAGGATGTGGAGAAAGCCGTGGTGATAAGGGATGTGATTGATCCTGCCTGTGGATCTTGAACCTGCACACACTGCCCCCTTCCAAGGAGTCTGGGAAATAATCCCAGCACTGGGGAAGGACCTGCTGGGAGGGCTGATCTGGGCACCTTCCTTACCACAAATGTCTGAATTTGTCCAAACGAGGAGCTGAAAATAAATGTGTGTGACAAGGTGGTTTGCAGGGAACTCGTCGTTCCCTTTTCCTAGAGTTTTCCATCTCCCAGAGATGGAAAAGAGAGCAGAGCCCTCCCTGACCTCCATTAAGCCCAGATTAGCCGATTTTTAATTGGTTTCTTTTCCACTTTAGCAGCAGCCTTGTGTGCACAGGGGAGAGCTGGAGAAGCTTTGGCTTCCCACGTGCTCCCTGTGGATGGGGAGCAGCCTGCTCAGCTTGGGGCGAGGTGGGGGTGACGTGAAGCTCATCAGCTCCCAGACAGGCCAGTCTTGCCTTCCTCAGTGTGTGGGGACAGTGGTGACACCTCTGGAGCCGAGTGCCCAGTTTGGGATGGTCAGACTGGTCGCCCTTGGTCTGGGTGAGATGGTGGGAGGGATGGTGAGAGGGACACGTGGTGTCCCCGTCCCCACTCTGCTCTTCCACCCAGCCCATCTCTGGGAATGATGGAGGCAACAGATCCTTTTCCCTGGGCTCCCCAGATCATCCTGCTCTCCTCAGGGCATCCTCCTGGCTTTCCTTCCTCCCTCCCAGGGACCTGGCAGGAGCAATGAAGTGCCTGGTGTCGTGCAGGGTTTGCTCTTGGCCCAGAAATCCACCCAGAGCACTGAGCTGAGCTGTCACAACTTCTCCAAGGGCACACACACTGCTCGTGTTCCCCCCTCAAACGAGATGTGACACTTCATTTAGAGCTGAACTGTGAAGGCTCCCCAGCAAGGAGCTTGCTGGAAGGTATTGATTTTGCTGCTTTTTTTTGTATTTATGTATAAAAGTGCCCTATAAAGTGTTGCTTAAGGACATTCTTGCTGGGCAGACTCGGGATTTATGCTCTGGTTTAGTTCTCTCTGAAGTTTTTTCAGATCCATTTGTCCCCTCGTGGCTGTGAACAGCAAAAACTGGGAGCAGATGGACTTTGTGGGGTTCTGTGAGTCCAAAACCCCCACACTGTGGGACTCAATCACCTTGAGTTTGTCCCAGAGGTTTGTGAACTGCTCGGGAGGTTTGTGCTTTTGAGCTCTGGGGCCTTAGCTGGTGGAAAAATGTTTTAAAGAGAATTATTCCCAAGGAAAAACCCCAAAGAACCAAGGGAGGACAGAGCCCAGGGTAGTTCTGAGTCCGGAGGGGTCCCGGGCAGCTCCCACCTCTGGTGCTCTCTGTGGTGTTTGGAGCCTTGAGGCTGGTTTTAAGGGAAAGAGGCTTTGTGGTAGACATGCTGGGCTCTCTCCTGTTGTCCTCTGGCTGATTTGTGTCCCACTCACCCTTTGAATCTCCTTGGATCAGGGGAACTCCTGGCTCTGTTTTGCTGGAGTGCCACGTTCTCATCTCTTGCTGGGTTTTGACAGCACTCTTGGCTGGAGACTGTTCAGTAACAGCATCATGGCAAAACCAATCATTAAAGTGGTGCAAGAGCCAGAGGGATCCCCCTGGGTGGGAGAATGAGACCTGAGTGTGCGGCCAAGGACAGAGAGAGCGGTGGGGGCTGAAGGCAGATCAGTCACAAGGAGCAGCATTGATGCTGGAGAGAAAGGTAGATCCATCCCAGAGGAAAGGTGGGTCCTCCCACTCTCAGTGTCTTCAGGTGGGCACAGGGTGCCCTCCTGGCAGAGCTGCTCCCACCAGGGCAGCTCAGGGCCCTGGGACCTGGAGCACACCGAAGGTTTGTGGGGGTGACTTATGGATTCAGACTGGTTTGGGTGGGAAGGGGCCTCAAAGCCCATCCCATCCCCTGCCCTGGGCAGGGACACCTCCCATTATCCCAGGTTGCTCCAAGCCCTGTCCAGCCTGGCCTTGGACACTTCATAGGATGGAAGGTCTTTTCTCACCTGGCCTAACAAGCTTCTGAGCATGTTTGTGCTCATCATGCCCATTCCATGCCTGAGAACTCTGGTGGGTTTAGAGGCACCTTGAAATGTAAAAACTTTGAGAAGAGAGCGCAGTGTTCCAAGTCCCTGAATCAAATACTCTTCCCTTGCCTCTAATCTGCATCTGGAAGATTAGTTGCTTGTGTTAAAGCAGAAAAGTTTCCCAAAATTCACTTTTCTCTTTCTCCAGGGTTCTCTTTTCTGCCTGGAGCACGATGGGCTCGTTTCCACAGCCAGATCAAAACCTGGCCCTGCCCAGGGGGGCACCACACCTGAATTATTCCAGGGGAAGGGGTTTACAGAAGCCACCAAGTAGTGTCTGATGACAATTGGCTGCATCCTGAGTGCTGGAATTTGGGATAATTCCTTGGGAAACAAGGCATCCCATGCCAGAGTTGCCTCTAACCTTGGCTGGAGTGAATGAGCTCATCCAGGCTGGGAGGCATCTGGCTCCTGGGAGCATCCTTGTCCTTAGGGAAGGTTTAATTCCAGCTCTGGGGCTCCCCAGTCCCAGAGTTTTCAGGCACTTTGCTGCACTTCCCAACTGACAGCAGTTCAGCAAGGCAGTCAGGAGAGGGAAAGGAAAACAGTAAAGGTTGCCAGGTTTTGACTTGGGATCTATGGATTTACAGCTGCTGAAAGCTTCACTGCTCCCAGGAAAAGGCTTTTGCCTGTGGAATTTCATCATCTCAGCCGTGTCCCCATACAAATATTGCCACTGTCAGTGCCTGCAGGGTGGGCTGCTCTGTGGGATCAAATGTAACCTTATTCAATGGGGTGTTATTGCCTTGCCACCAGGCTGGACTCTGTTCTGAAATGGAGATTGTTCAGAGGAGAGACAGGGAAATCACTGGAGGGATTCAGCAGGATGGGAAATGTGGGATGAGCTCGGTGATTGTGGATCAGCCAGGGCAGGAGGAAGGTGTAAGAGGGAGAGGGGGGGTCCAGCAGGGATGGGGCAGTCAAGAATGGCATGGAGCTGTGTTGGGAGAGGTTTGGGATGGATCTCAGGGAGAGGTTTGGGATGGATCTCAGGGAAAGGTTTGGGATGGATCTCACGGAGAGGTTTGGGATGGATCTCAGGGAGAGGTTTGGGATGGATCTCAGGGAGAGGTTTGGGATGGATCTCAGGGAGA
>JAWWMP010000116.1:113913859-113925876 GCA_035047865.1 Dendrocincla tyrannina | reverse complement strand
CCAAGGCCAGGTTGGACAGGGCTTGGAGCAACCTGGGCTGGTGGGAGGTGTCCCTGCCCATGGCAGGGGGTGGAATGGGATGAGCTTTGAGGTCCCTTCCCACCCAAACCATTCCATGAGTCCATGAAAACAAAGGCTCTGCAGCAGGGGGACCAACACTGGAGGTAACAAGCAGAGAGATGGGTTTATCCCATGGCCTCTGCATGTTGGGAATAATCCCTCTGGAGATTTAACCACAAGGGGAAATATGCCCAATTCTTTTATTCTCTTTTCAAGTGGCAATAAAGAAGCTGGGCTGCTGCAAATGCTGCAAAACCCTTCTGAGGATTCCTGTTACTGCAACAAGGGTTTTATCCCATTAAAGATCCTGTTTCTCACACACAGAGTGAGGGTGTGGATGCCTGGATTTGTACACCCAATCCAACAGAAATCCTTACTGGGGTGTGGAAGCTGCAGTGGCAAGTGGATTTTATTACAGAGCTGTTCTTGCCCTGCCTCAGCCTCCCCAAAGCCACCAACTGAAGGAGAGATTGTGCTTCACAAATGGGGATGTGGAATGGGCATGGAGAAGCTTTTATAAACCAGGGATGTGCTTCCTCCTTGGCAGCCTCGCTGTGCTTTTTGTTCTTTAACACCAAATAGGTACAAACCAAACAGCAGTAAATCCCAGAAATCCATCGGTTTTCAAAGCAAAACTACTAACTAAGTTTAGGCCCCAAATAAATGATTTGGGGAGGGCAGGCTCTCCCCAGGTCTGCAGCACAGGTGGCTTTGTGTGAACGAGTCAGTATTTCATCCGGGGTTTGGGGTGTGGGCGCTGGAAGGACAGGTTTTTGGAAGGGAGGAACAAGAGGCACTTAAAGGTTTCTTAGGAGGGTTGGGAATTTAACTACTTTATGGACTTCCCCAAGTACCTTCCTGAGGTATCTCCTCCAGTGATGATGGAGGAACCCCAGAGGAACCAGCTTTAGTTTGGCTCCTGGAGCTCCATGAACAGCTCTGTTACAGCAGGTGAGGTGCAGCATCAACAACACCTGGAACTCCTCAAGGATGAAGCTTTCCCAAAGTCCCTCTGCCTGTGCAGGGAATGGCCAGGCCCTTCCCACTATTCCACGTGTCCATCAGACCCCCTTGTTGTATTTTTATCTCTGTAATTGTTGCCCCACCAGCTTCCTGATCCTCCTGGTGCCACTGACACACACGTGCCCAATGCAGATGGGGGACAGGCAGGAAACTGGATCTGGTGACTGGGAAGAAACAGTGGGAGGAGAAATAAATCTCTCAACACCTAAGGCCATGGTTTCCACCATGGCAGACACTGCTGAGGGTCACAGAGGAGCAGAAGTTTACCCTGATGTGGCAAATACATGCTCTGTAGTTCCCATCTCCTGTAACATTCCAACTCCCGATTTTACACAACAGGAATCTCCCCCAAGGTATTCCAAAACAGCTTAAAAATAGGATTTAAAAAATAGATAGATATTAAAAATACTTCCTTGCTTCTCCACGAAGGGGAAGGTGGTTTCTGGTCTCTCTGAAGCACAAAGTTCTCTCTCCCAGCAGAGCTCCGAGTCCTGGTGCTCTGGGCTCTCTCCTTGCAGGGCACTGGGATGTCCAGGAGCTAAAACTTCTGCAGGAATTTGAGCACCAGGTCCCTCAGTTTGATCCTCAGAGGTTCATCATTGTCACAGATGATGTGTGTGGAGTCCTCCTCGAGCTGGATGAGGGTCTCTGCCTCCTGCAGCAGGACAATGTGGCCCTTGGCTGTGTCCTCCACCTTCACGTCGCTGAACCCGTGCTGGGAGCAGGGAAGAGACAGGGATGTTATCACAGCTCAGGAAACAGGGAGAGATGAATCACCAGGGCACAGGGACAAGGATGAATTTCATGGAATTGTGCAGTGGTTTGGGTGGGAAGGGATCTTAAAGTTCATCCCATTCCAAACCCGACACCTTCCACTCTCCCAGGTTGTTCCAAGGGAATCCAGCCTGGCCTTGGACACTGCCAGGGCTGGATCCAGGGGCAGCCACAGCTTCTCTGGCAATTCCAGCCCAGCCCCTCCCCACCCTCCCACCCAACAATCCCTTCCCAATATCCCACCCAGCCCTGCCCTCTGGCACTGGGAAGCCATTCCCTGTGTCCTGTCCCTCCAGGCCCCTGTCAATAGTCTCTCTCCATCCTCCTTGTAGCCCCTTCAGGTACACGAAGGCTGCAACCCTGCCCTTTTTCCTGATAATTTTCTCCCAGAAGTCATTCAGGCAAGGACAAGGCTCCACAGAGCCTACAAGCTGAGCTACCAAACCCCCCATCCTGCAGGTCCCCAGAAAGGGACATTCCCAGGATCCCTTCTTCACTCACTCACTCCATTCTCACAGAATTTGGAAAACACTAAATGCTTTTGAGAATTCCTGCCCAGTGCTGAAATTTATTTGGAAATCAGCTGCTGAATCCAAAAGTTATGTGGGGAAATTCCCCCCCCCAGGGTGACCCCAAAGCTCAGAACAGGAGGAAGGGACTGATGAAACCCCTGTGTCAGGACATGGCTCCACAGGGGACTCTTCCCTCCATTCTCAGTGCAGGGACACACATTCCATGGAATACTTGGCTAACTCAGCCCTTCTCCACTTCCAGCTACACTGGTGGTGTTCCCCCTCTCTCTGCTCCCAAAGCAGCACCTCTGAGATCAGAGAGGAGCAGAAATCTGCTGGAACCCCACTTGCCACCAAAGAGTCCCCACCTTCTCCAGAGTCTGCACAAACTGGTCCACAGGAATGGAGCCACTCAGCAGCGGCTTCAAGGATTTACACTCGGGCACATCATCACTCACTCGCTTCCTCTTCTTGCTGGCAGGAGGCTGGGGAGCTTTGGGAGGCAGCTGATGGAGGAGAAGGTGCATAGGGGAAAAAAAATCACACTCTGAGGATGCAGCAGGTTGAGAAATAGGCAAATTCAGAGCAAGTACTCAGGGAAGGGGAGAAAAGGGGGTTATGAGAACACTGGCCTTGGAACAGGGAGTCTTTAGGAAGAAGTTGAGGAGACAGGGAGGGTGGGAGCTGCTGCAGTGACTGGAGTCATTTCCCTGTTGGTTGGTGGGACTGCCTGCATGGATTGTGTTATTTGGGAATCACCCAGATGATTCTGTGTTCACAGGTTGAGTTTTGGGGGCTCATCCCCAGGGTTTCTGTAACCCCAGAGGTCCTGACAGGTACCCCTGGGCTGGCTCAGCTCCAGCCAGTTAGGAGGGCTTTGGCATTTTAAGCCCAGGCCTGAGTTTATTTGGCAGCAGGAACCCGGGTAGGGAACTGAGTAAATGAATATCACAAAGGAGGAAGCAGCCTCAGACCAATTCCTTTGGAGCACTTCAATTCTTCCAGCGTTGCTTGGTGTTTCTAGGGAACAGACTTGGAAAGAGGAGGACAGCCTGTCTGCTGTGCACTGACACAAATCCTTGAGCACTCTTTATGTCCCTGCATTGAAGTAATTTCCATACTGGGCCCTCTTCCCAAGTGTACTGGGCCTGGCAGGAGAAGGGCTCTTCCCTGAGTGCCTGCAGGCTCTTGTATCCCAGGAAAAAGGGGAGCAGGGCACCCACTGCTGAGCAGGACATCACCTTCTCCTGGGGAGCCAGGAATTCCAGTGCCAGCCTGAAGGAGGTGGCAGGAAGGGATGTCACATTTCTGTACAAGGATGTACAACCTGCCCCCTGGGGGACAGGGCAAGTGGAGGCACAGTCCCTTCACAGGTCTGATTGATGTTTCAGGTCATCCCTCTCCTCTGGACCTCGGCTCTGAGTCCATGGGAAGCTGAGTGATGCTGTTCCTGGCCATGGGAGACAGCAGGATGGATCTGCAGCCTGGCCTCAGGAATAATCTCACTTCCCTTTTTATCTCAGCCAGGCACATGGCCAAGGAAAAGAGGGCAGAGAGATTTCTTTGCATCCCACTCCCTGCTCCAAGTGTAGTTCCCCCCTGGCACATGGCAGGGCACAGCCTCAGACAAGGACCTACCCTGGTGAGGAAGGAGCTCCTCATGAGGACAGCTGGGGGCCCAGATGGCAGCAGGGCCATGCAAAGGTATTTTTCCCCCTTTCCCATTCTCCTGTACCTGCAGCACGTGCTTGTTGTCCTTAGTGTGCAGCACAGCAGAGACTGTTGCCAAGGAAATGCCAGGCTTGATCTCCAAGGGCACGAGGGAATCTGCAAGCTGGAGCAAAAGGAGATTTTGGTCAGCAAAAAACAAGCCCAAAATGGGGATGAGCCCAGCCATGATGTAAACTGGTGTTTTTAAACACGGACTAAGGAAGTGTAAACACAAACCCACTGATACAGTGACAGAGGGCTCCTCTCACCTGCCCAGCCCTCCTTCCAGCTCCTAAAACTACGGATTTCTGACTGGGATCAGAAGTTTTCAGTAACCAGGGCTGGTCTCATAAAACATAATAATTTAAGAGAATCCTTGTTCAGAAAGGTAATTACTTCTTTAACAATTTTAGTTAGCAGAACTAAGGGTCTCACTCAGCATTATTTGTTATGCTTGTTATGTCAATGGACAATGAAAAATCAGAGTGGGTTTCCTTTCAGTTCCTGGCTGCAGAATAGCTGGAAAAAAAGGATTTGCCCTTTAAAGCCCAATGGCTCTGTTGATTAGTTTGAAATTGTTTCTTACAATGCTGCACAAAACTCCTTCCACTGCCTTTTATACAACTCTTCCCTGAAAGATATAAAATACAGTCTTGCCTTCAACTTTGGGTTCAATGGCAACGTCCCAACCTGGTTCTTCAGGTGCCAAAAGTTCCCTGGTCTGCTGCAAATTCTGACAATCACTCAGTCCCTGAAATCTCTAATCCTTGTGGACACAGAACCAACTGAACCTGACTTAAAACCCCCTCATTTCTGCCCTAATCCTTTTGCCACTGAAGCACTGAGAAGGTTTTGCTGTTGGCTTCGATGGTGGCAAAGCTCAGCTACTTTTAATGACTTCTGACAATCTTCCTCATCACTATTAAAGCTGCAGGAACGTTTTGAGAGCACCCCCTTGGAATAAACAGTTGTTGTGTTGGAAAAAACACAGGCTGCATAAAAAAAATCCCTAAATTCAGCCTAGATTCACACCTGGTGAATCTCAGGAATCCAAATTTCAGGGAGCAGTTCAGATCGCTGTCACTCTGGGACTCAGTTCAAGGCGTTGAAAGCTGGCAATTTGAGTACAGTTTGTTGTTGAAGGCCAAGAGAATGAAAATATAATGATGATCATCACTTCAGATTCCTCCTGGGACCTAAAAATAGCAGCACTTGCAGCAGCAGAGTGTGTTCTGCACTTTGCTGTGGTCGAAGGCACTTTCCATTCCCACCACCTTCCACAGGGGGATCGATACCAAATGGGCTCTAATGAAGAGCAAAATGACAAACACTGTAAGGAGAAAGATCCTTAAAAACCAGGGAGCTGCTGAGACTCAAAGCCTGCTGCCACTGGAATGCCTGGGTATGAACACTTGCACAGGTTTTAACCACACAGCTGCTCAACAGCAACACTTGAATGATGAAGAGTCCCAGGGACAGTGAGCCAGAGGTTCATTTTCATTTCCTCCAAGCCCCTGCTGCAGCCCACAGCCCTCTCCGTGTGGCAGCCAGTGCTTTCATCAGAGAAAGCCAGCGACCCAAACCAAAGGGGTCATTTAATCACATCCAGTAATTCAGCCACCAAGGCCAGCCAGCTCTGCTGCACTCCTTTCTACCCTCCTTCCAGCTGACCTCCCGCACACACAAATCACAGAACTCTTCCAAAATGCTGCATTAAAGGACCCCTTTTCACAGGGACAGCACGTCTTGTCTGTACTCCAAGCTATGGCAGCTCCACCGCTGCCCCTCACAAGCTGTTTCCAACTTGCATTCCCTTTGCAGGGTTGAATTTGTCCAGCTTGCAGCTGCTGGGGCTTGTTCTGCCTTTGTGTGTGAGATTGAAAAGCCCCCCACCAGGAAAAGAATAACCGAGTCTTCCTTGCAGTCATTATCACGAGCCCAGTGTCACAAAAGCAGGGACACTGAGAGCTAACTCCACATTAATCAGTCCCCTGCCTCTGGAGGAGCACTTGCACTGCCTTAAGACAGGCTTGTGTGTGTGTGCACTGAGTATTTTCCATTTTTCAGCTCGCCCACCCAAGCTAAACCAGAGTAAAGGTGTTTTTGCCGTTGAATTTTTCCTGTTAGGATTGTGTTTCCCACAAGAAAATGGGATTTGACACACACCACGTGAGCTCAAAAAACCATTGTTGGCCAAACTCCTAAGGAAGAACAGGGGTTAGGCCACTCCTAAGTCTCTACCAAAGCCTTCAGCAGGGACAGGTTTAAGATGGCAAGTTGTGTTCAGTCATCAGCCAAAAATCCTCTTGCTGGCACTGAGGGGCTGACCAATGGCTGAGGGTGGGACCTGAAACTCCCTCAGTAAAAATAAAACTGAGGCTGAGCAATGAGTGAATAAAATCAGGGAGGATCAGAATTTTAACACGTGGTCTTGGTCCTACGAGGGATTTTCCCAGGGACAGACAAGCAGGGGTGTAACCAGCCACTATTTTGACATGCAAGTTGCAGTGATTTCTTCCCAGATTTTTGGGAAAGCTCCCCAAACTCCTCCCTTTTCCCTCCTCACCCCTGGCTTACACTAGGGAGACTGCAGGAACACTGACCTGGCAGGGAGAGGTGAAGTTTGAGCTGAGTGGAGTGAGCTGGATCTTCACCCTCCAGGACCAGAGCACAGGGGAACAAGCAGCAGCACAGTAAGTGATTAATCACAGGACCAGTGATTAAACTCCCCTTAACTTTCAGGACCTGAAATCACTGCTGTGCGTTCTGCAGGTGTGCAAACTGCACAAATGTGTGATCTCTGCATGAGAGATCAAACCAGAGGGACCAAAGACATGAAACAGGTGTGAGAGCCCTGGGCAGGACAGACCCAGCATGGACTCAACACACTGCAAATCCTCAGGGGAAAATAAAGAACAAATGAAGTTGGAATGCAATCCTTGGGCAGGGATTTGTTCAACCTGTGCAATGCCCAGTCTTGAGTCTACTCCCAGTTTTCATTAATGCCCCCAGTACAGACCAAGGAGAGTGTTCAGAAAGTCCCACTGGGGTTTGCAGAGACACATTTAACAGAAGGAAAGACCAGGATAACAGAGAGGATGAACTCGAGAACTGGAGTGAGAAAAACAAGCTGAAATTCAATACCATGAAATGCAAGGCCAGAGATGGGGCTGATACAGAGAATTTCAGCTGCTGGAAAGAACAGAGGTGAAGGGTCCAGGTTTATTAGTCCATCCCATGAGAACTGAGAGGCACAAATGTGACACGGCCACGGAAAAGCCAAATGCAAGCCCAGAAAATATCAGGTAATTCTTGCAGAGATGAGCCATCAGCTTTATAACTGAGCCCAACAAGATCCCATCTGAACTCCTTGTAAATTGTGGGTAATTTCAGTTCAAGTAGGATATTCTGAAGGGTAGATAAGGGCAGGAGAAGCTGCCTGGTAAGAGGAAACTAAATATCTTGGCAGAAAGAAAGCCAAAGGGAGAATTTGATTATTCTGCATGAACACCATGGGGAAAATGGCAACAAAAGGAAAAATGTATTTCTGCTAAAACATGATGTTGAGAGTAAATGTGTGCAGACCAGCAGTGAGTGTGTGTAGGCTGGAAATCAGGAGGTTTCTGGCCATCAGAGACAGTGGGGGCTTGAACAGCATCGAGTGGGAGCAGCAGGGGCAAAAGTCTCTGCAATTTGAAGCTGGAGCCTTACATTTTTTGAGGCATCATTCATTAAAAAGACTATTAGTAACTGCAGCTGGGTTCTGGCCAGGTAATCCATGAGGGCACTGCCATTTCTAGGTGGGAATGGTGCCTTACAGCCCCAGGGCTTGCCAGGTATGAAGAGATTCTTACCCAGATCCCAGCCCCGAAACAGGATGAAATTCATAAGCAACAGAAAAATATCCCCTGCCAATTCCTAGGGAAGCCCAAGGATTTTAAGATCTGCCTGACTTCAGAGGGAGCACACCAAGCCCTAGAGATCACAGCTCCACACAGGCTTCTACAATAACCAGTGCTCAACAAAACCTAGAAGGAGAAAATCCTGCCTCATCTCCCAGCCTGCCCCTCCTGCTGCTCCTCACACACATCAAATCCAGCTTCTGGATGCAGAAAAGCATCTTCCCAGTGCATCTTTAATAGATAAAAAATCCCAAATATCCCACATGCTTAAATGCTGTGCAGTAGCCCTTTCCACTGTAAAATCAGTTTTGCAAACAGAAGAAAACTCATGGTTTTCATCATGTCACTTAAATTTGGACAGTGACATTAGGAGAGGAAGGCAATTTACCTCATCTCCAACCTCCCTGCCTTCTCTTATCTCTTCATTTTTGAAGTCCCAGGAGCTCTGTTGTCCAGTCCCTTGTAACCACACACAGAAATGCACAAGAGACTTCACTGAATCCAAGAGACCCAGCCTTGCCTTCAAACCCCCTGCTAATCCAGGCCTGAGTGCAGGAAGTCTGCAAGTACCAGATCCTGCAGAGGGAACAAAAGCTGTGTGGTCAAACACACGGAGCAAAGGGGAAAGGTCTGGAGATTTAAATATTCCCGTGGATTCCATATGGAACATGCTGCAGGCAGGATGGAAACGGAGGAATCTTGCTAATGAGACTTAAAGGAGCAAAGGCATTTCCAGCAGAAAAGAACATCCTGGAACTGAGGGCATCTGTCTGATCATTAGGGGGTGATCTGAGTCATGTCTTGTCAGGGTTTCAGCCTCACATTTCACACAATCCGAGGGTTTTTAATGGGATGATTCAGTTGCTAAACCAACCCCAGCTTAATGGGCCTGTCAGTCACTGTGGCTCTCCCACAACTCTCTCTGGAGCAGATTTGGAAGTCTCATTAACTTCAGTGAATGAAGAATTGTGCCATAAACAGCTGAAGTTTTTGCTACTGTTGCTTGCAAATGCCTAAATCTGAACTTTGGGCTTGTCCAGAGCCAACACCCCGTGGGGAAATAAAAGATGTAGAAGGGGGAATTCAGAGTTTTGAGCAAGGAAACAAACCTCTCCTTTTCCATGCACATGTTCCACGAGCAACTAATGGACCAGGGCTCTGGCCCAGCAGGAGGAACCTCATCCCCAAAGCCTGGAAACTAAACCAGAAAGACCCAACCTGAGCAAGCCCCAGGGAATAACCCCAGCTGGGATTCCAAGCAGTAGGCTCAGAACTAACACTAACCACTGGCTGTTTGCCAGTGCTGTGCCAAAGGACAGTTTAAGGAGGTATTGAAGGAGTGTAATGAAGCAGATTTATGGCTCTTTAATGAAGCTCTTCCCCATTAGTTTGGGAGCAGGCAGGAAAGAGTTGTTTGAAGAACTTACAAGAGGGTAGTGGAAAACAGAACCAGCAGAAGCAGAAAAGAGCCTCAGACTGGAATGAAAAATGACAGGTAGGGGAAGCAAGGACATGAAATATCTTCAAAGTAAAGGCAAGCAGCTTGCAGATGCAAAAGATGAGTCATTTGAAAAATACAAAAATGGCATAAATCAAAATACTGAAAATAACCAGTTTATGGGTCAGAATGTCAAGCCAGGATGTGATGTTGTTGTTGAAGCTGATTGGGAAGAGAGAGGTGAGTGCCTGGCTGGAAAATAGTGTTATTTTACAGCCAGCCATCAAAAATGAAAGGAAGAACAAACCTAGACATTAATGTAGGCAGGCAAAGGCAGGCTGGGAGCAGAAAAGCAGTGCCCAGTTTCATTTAACTAAATAGGACAATCTGTGCATGAGACCAACCAGAGAAAAGGTACAGCAGAAAAAAAAGGCAAAGGAAATGAAGGATAACACATTCCAAGCCCACTTAAGAGGGGAGGAGGCAGGAGAATCCCCTGAGGCTGAATAGCCAGGAGAGAAGAGACCTGAGAATGAGGTGGGAGACAATTTTAGGAAGAAAATAAGGGCTGACTGCATTGAACAGTGAGGATGTAAACCAGGAAGGCAGAGACTGCACCGGGTCTGGCTTTGCCCAGGAAAAGGCTGGTGTCCAAGGAAAGAAAGCAGTTGTGGTGCAGTGTCAAACTGCTGGGGAAAAGGGAGAGACTCCAGGCAATCTGACAGCCAGTGGATTCAGTGAGGTTGGAGCTGGAGGGAGGGATGAGCAGCAGGAGCAAACGGGTTGCTGAATTTGTTTTAATTTCATTTACTTTGTGTAAGTGAGACTCTGGCACAGGGACACAGAGGGGGAAGGAACAGAGTTTGGGAGAGGGGATATTGTGGGGTCACCAAAGTAAGCTGAGGGTTAGAAGAAAGTCAGAAATTAAAAGTCCTTAGCCTCTGAAACACGAAGGAAGCTGGAGAGGTAAGATAAAATACAGAAAGAAAAGTCAAGGCAAGAGAAAGGGAAGGTGGATGTGAAAGCCCCATAATTATAAAGGAGCCCAGTGGCTGTTTTCCTAATTCTCTCTGCAATTCCACTCCATGTCAGGCACATTCCCACTCTCCCATAGTGGGCTGTGTCCTGAAGAACTTGCAAATAGAGTGTTTTAAAAACACAGAGGCCTCAGTGAAGTGTCTGCCACGGAAAGCAAGCGATCCGCACCACTGTTCAGCTGTAATTAAACTGGAGGCACATTATTTGCTCAAACACTACTGTTGAATTTTATCTGTTTGCTCCAGAAGGTGTTTTCCATTTCCCCATCGTTGTGCTGTGACTAGACAATGCCTAAGCAATTTGCAGGAAGCAGCCTTTTTTTATTATTATTATTTTTTAAAGGGAAAGGCAGATGCTGAGAAGAACAAATTAGTTCAAGTGTAAAGGTTTCCCCAATCCCTCGGAGAGCCATTCCAGCCTGATGCCTCGGGACTCTTCAAACCTCTCTCTAAACAAAGGCTGCTGTGAGTGTAAATCTCATTATCATACAACAGCCCTGCCTGACCTGCCTCTGCTCCTCGGTGAAGTGATTGAAATGTAGACAAGCTGCAGCAGTAAGAGTAAATTTACATTAGCCTGACAGGCCAGAATCTGAATCACTGCAACAGTTTTGGAGAGGGAATTTCACACCACCAAACCCTCAGTCTGCACTGACTGAACACACTCTGAGCCAACGAAAGCTGGAAGAATCCAGACAGAAGTTTGAGCACGTCCGCTTTGGGAAGGGGCTGTGGATGTCAGGAGAGGGCCCTGATCAGGACTTCATTACAACAGCCATTCTTTTACTAGTGTACTCTCCACATAAATCCTTGCCCTGGAGCAAATCTAGCAATTACTTGTTTTTCCAGGGTGGATTTCATCATCCCATGTTGGGCTAACGTGGTTTTGACAAATAACAAGCCATTGCAAGGTTTGCTAGGAGCTATAAAATACTCTTTTCTACTCCCACTTGAGCCTTCACAGAGCCCCAGGGCTGGTGGCAGCCTGAATGAAACAAATACCCTTTCCCTGTAGTAGAGAAATTCCTATATATTCAGGAACCCTAAAGAGTCTTTCTGGATAAACTGCTGAAAAGGGGGCATTTAGCAGCAAATACTGCCCACCAGGGAGCCTCATGTCATATCTGCAATCCTGTCTGGCACAACCCACTCAGGAGGAAGGCAGGTCCCATCGAGTGTTTGCCATAACCACGTAGTTCCCTTCAACAGAACCACAAGAATCCCTTTTTGGGGATGATTTGCATCCCCTGGTGCTGGGCAGTGGCACCCCATGACCAGCCCTGAGGCACAGCCTTGCTCTCAGGAGCATCTTTGTGGGAGCATCATTACACACCAAGCTGCTCAGTGCAGCTTTGGAACCAGGGAAAATCATGGAATGGTTTGGGTTGGAAGGGACCCTAAGGATCATTTACACCCCCATTCCATGGGCAGGGACACCTCCCACTGTCCCAGGGAATCCAACCTGACTTGGACACTGCCAGGGATGGATCCAGGGGCAGCCACAGCTTCTCTGGGAATTCCAGCCCATCCCTCCCCACCCTCCCACCCAACAATCCCTTCC
>JAWWMP010000116.1:113893818-113911858 GCA_035047865.1 Dendrocincla tyrannina | reverse complement strand
CCTTCTGGCTCTGCAAGTCCCTGATGGATCCAGGGCAGGGTCGGGCTCTGCTCCCAGGGAACAGGGACAGGAGGGGACGGAACGGCCCCAGGCTGGGCCAGGGGAGGGGCAGGTGGGACATCAGGAGGAATTTCTTCACAGAAAGGGTGGTCAGGCATTGGAAGAGGCTGCTCAGGGCAGCGTGGAATCCCCATCCCTGCAAGTGGCACTTGAGGACACCTTTTAGTGCCAGCTGACCGACAGACTCGACGATCCTACAGGTCTTTTCAAACCCTGAGGATCCCGTGGCTCTGAAGGGGAATGCGATGCCCTCAGCTCCCCCCTGCGCCGTGACTCACGTCTGGCATGATCTCGATCTTCTCGTAGCGCCGCTTGTAGGGCAGGGTGAGCACCTCGGCGCGGCGGTAGGACATGGGCGGGGGCTGGCAGTCCACCATCAGGTCGGTGCGGTGCGACTGGGTGGGAGGCGGCTGCGTGTACTGCTCCGGGCACACCACGTGCAGGGGCTGCGACACACCAAGGGGGAAAGAGGAGGGTTAAATTGGGGTTAATTCCAAATCCTTGTTGTCTGACTTGGAAGTGAACGGCGTGGAGACCATCCCAAATTGTCATGGAGATGTATCCGTGCAAGGGAGGGCACTTGGCATGTGGTGGAGACCTCATTGCAGTGACACCTTCCTCGGGCACTGATCTCTGCCAGGGAAGGGCTGGAGCTGTATCAGGGCAGGGTCAGGTGGGATCTCAGGGAAAGGTTCTTCCCCCAGAGGGTGGTGGGCACTGCCCAGGCTCCCCAGGGCAGTGGGCACGGCCCCGAGGCTGCCAGAGCTGCAGGAGGGTTTGGATGATCCTCTGGGGCACAGGGCGTGACTCTTGGGGATGGGGCTGTGCAGGGCTGAGGGTTGGACTGGATGATCCATGTGGATCCCTTCCAACTCAGCATGTTCTGGGATCCTGTGAGAAACATCAGCACAAGAAGCAATTCTCTGAGTTTTCATGACCTGTCAGCAATATGTTGAGAAAGCACAACCAGGCTGGTGGCCACAAGGATCTCTGCTGGATTTAAGGAAGACAAAGGAGAAGACAGTGGTTCTGCAAAGTGTTTTGGAGACAGCAAATACATCAGGAAAAACATGGGAGAAGGTGCTTATTCAAACTCAGGCAGTGGCAGTTCTATCAGTTGTGCAGTGACAAGCCAGAACCATGAGATAAAATGATGCAGGAGGTTTGGAAGAGTATGTATTTCTGAGTTCAACAACTTAAAGATAAAACACAGGGAAAAACTCAGCCAGAAGAAAAATCTGGGTGTTACTTTAATTATGTTATGAGTCAGAAAACAAACCAGTAGAAACAAATGGGACGGACAAGGAGAGGCCACTGAAGCCCAGAAGAGTGAAATGATGAACGTAGAGACCACAAAAACCCTCTGTCCTTTTCCCCAGACCTCTCCTAAAGGAGAGCTCAATGCCCTGTGCTCTCCCATGGAAAAAAAATGGTGATTTTTGTTTAATATATCAGTTGTTCACAATTGATCTGTTTATTTCAGGTTGTGTGAAGAAACCCAGGAAAAGGCAACAGCAAATTCCTTACCTGGACTTCTTTGAGCAATTTAGACACCTGAATAAAATTGAGTCTTGTGTCAATGGGACAGTAAACACACTTCATTGCCAAGGGTTGATACGGAGCCAGGGCATCCAGGTAGGAGAAATCAGGTTCTGGAGAGAGAAATGTTGAGGACACTGAGTGTGCATTAACAACAAGGCCCAGTCCTTGTCTGGTTCCACATTCTCCTTAAAGGAGCTGTTGTTCAGCAGTGTTAACTCTGGTACAGATTCCTCTTCCCTTCCTCCTCTCCCCACCCATTATTTTCAATTAATTTGATGAAAATTACGCCCACAATTAGTCTTACCTTAATCAAGCAACAGAGCAATACTATTTCATTTGAACACATTATTGCATGATTTTTAGAGCAAAGTTAATCATGACAAAACCACATCTCTTATGTTTAATCAGATCCTGTAAGAGAGGGCAAGATGCATCATTTTGGGTCTCATTAGGTAACCCACATGGCAGCTTGGTTTTCACTATGGTAAAAATGCAGCATAAAAATCATCTCTTTATACATATTTATTCTTTTCCATCTAAGTGCCAGGTTTAGACTGGTACAGAACCATTGCTGACTTTTAAAATTCAGCTAGAGTTTTGCCAGGGAAAAGTCATGCACTGAATGGTTTTTTACTCACACAGAGAGTAATAAAAATTTGACAATGCTACAGAAAAAAACTGGGGTTTTTTGGTGAATGACAAATGTAGATCTCAGGTGACACAGTGTAGGGTACATGTAACCTCCTGATGCTGGGGGTCACCAACTAATGATGTGGAAATGCTTATGCCATCACCATCTACCTGATAACTGGGGGATGGATGGCACAAAGGGAATGCTGGAAAAAGGAAAGCTGGTCTTAGTTTGATATATAGAGAATGGGAAAAAGAGAAAGGGATGCAGGAAAGCCTTATCTGCTGAATTATCCTGAACCAAAGGACACCCTGCAGGGTGAAGTGCAGGTCAAGCCTTGCTGGAAAACACCACGAGGCATTTCCCTGGTACCTGTTGAGGCTGTGAAAGGACGAACTTAAAGGAAACTGAAACTCAGAGACTCCAGTCTGGATTTAACCAGCCATCTATGATGTTCTTCCAGCACCCAGAGCAGAGGATGGGCTGGATTCCTCCTGGAGACAGCAAGGCAACATCTCCTTCCACAGGAAGCTCAGCACTCAGCAGGACATCCAGCATAAAGACAAGTTAATTGCTCCCCCAAAAATCTGCTGCTGGCTGAGCACCAGTGAGTGATGTGGGGATATTTACCCTGTGAGAACAGAATGTGGCACCAGCCAAGGATGCAGAGGCTTGGAGCTGTCAAAGGGATCATTTTCCCAAATTTAAAGCAATTGTCAGAGTAAGTTCCTGGGAACATTAAAGTGAGCAATATTAACATCTTACAAGATGCCCCAAAAGCCATGAATCCACAAACATGAAATAAAAATTGCACTGGGCAAAAAGCCATGTTAGTTAAAAGCAGATGTGGTAGTGGCAGTGAAACAAAGCCTAAAAATACCCATGTAAAAATGGCATTTAGTTTAATAGCAGTGAGGAGAAGTTTAAAAATAGGAATACTGGGAAGGCAGCTCGTTGAAGAATGATCAGTGATCAATTAGGGTTAAATCAGAAGACATTTTAAAAGTCAGTGAGGAAAAACTTATTAAGTCAGTCCTCTGCTAGGGATGTGCCATGAAACTGCAAAGAGTAAGTTTAAAAAGTTATCAGAGGTGAGTTTTTCCATCCCATCTGGTGTTGTGGAAGACACAGAGGTTTGAGGCAGCTCCTATGCAGAGGATTTCTGAATCAGAGGCTCAGATCTAAGGCACAGACATGGATTTTTGATCCAGGAATCCCAAATGTCATCCATCCAGTCTATGGTGTCTCTGAACAACTAATAAGGACACAGGAGCCTTGGAAAAGTGAGAAATTCTAACGAAGGAATTCTAACACAGGACTTGGAAAATTGTCACGTGAAAAACATAACTTTGAGCTGGTCTCAACTCAGGTGACCCACAGGAACTGCTGTTTTGAAACCACCAGAAACCCAGAAATCACCTGTCTGATGGCAGACAGTGCTTGTCAGGGACACACAGGGACTTCTCTGACAGAATTACAGGCCTTTAGCTTTTCCCCCAAGACTCCTGATTCACTGCTGTGTGACACTGAGTTATAAAACCTTCCCCTGAACAGCACTGATGTGGCATGAGCTGCTTTAAGATGTCCCAGGGAGTTGGTTTTTAAAGCATTGGAACGAGAGCAAGAAGCAGCTTCTTTGTACCGTGTCTTCTTCTAGAATTTCTTTGGGGCTCAGTGGTGTTCAATATTTTAATCAATAATCGGGTCAATATTGCTCCTGCAGGAACATTTGCAGATGACAGGAGCCAGCAGAGCAGCATCACAGCTCGCTCACAGCTGGGGTCCTGCTCCTGCTGGTTTAATCTATATCCTTGTAGTTGTTTTTTACCTCACAGATTGGAAAGGTGGGGAGTACCTGGCTCCTGTGGACTGAACAAGCAGTGTCATCACTAACAATGCTGGACAGCCCCGTAGTTTAAAGGTCTTAATTATTAGAAACCAGCAGTCTTTCACAGGAAAAGCTAAAATATCATCTGCTTTCACAACTGCTTCAGTGGTTCTTCCATAACCACAGAGTTTAGCTTGAAACAGAAAAATAATAAAATACTGCAAATTTATTGATGTAATTTTATTGGGTATCAACGCTTTGGATTTTCACTGGAGTAACCAAGAACAGAAGAATTTGATCTGCTGGGGATTTCTGTCGACATAAATCATAGAATAATTTAGGTTGGAAAAAACCTCTAAGGTTGCTGAGTCCCAATTGCCAAGCCCACCACTAACCCATGTGGTTTTGTTCCAGCTCAGACAGTCATAAGTAAATAGGACTAGGACTAACAGTCAGAAGGAAGCAGGACTAGGACTAGGACTAACAGTCAGAAGGAAGCAGGAACACCCTGCCCAGTGGATGTGCCTCCAGACAGAGATAAAAGCCACGGGTAGATGAATTTAGGGAACAAACCACCTGGAATCACTGTGCCCTCCAAGGTCATCCAATCAAAGCAGCTCTCAGCTGGTGCTTTATTTGAAGTATAAACTGGGAAAAAGTCTCCAGGACCATGACCTGATGCACCCACAGGTTGTTAGGAGTGACACTCAGATGCCTTAACAACCTGCCAGGGCCACGCTCTGACAGAAGTGCTCGACTGCCTCGATTCACAGGGGATGAGGATTTAATACAGAAAGGTCAAGTGCCTCTCCCTTCAAGAAGACACAGAATAAGAGTTCCTGCCATTAAAGGGCAGTTTCTTACACCCTGGGCAGCACACTCAGAGCATGATTAATGCCACTGATTCCCCAGGGAACCGTGGAATACACACCCCAGCAAAGGCTCTGCACGCTCGCAGTGGAAGTTCCAGCCAGAGCAGAATTCACTGTTTCCACCACAATGCAGATCTGTTTTGCAATTTGACCAATTACAGCAATTAGGGCTTGTCTGCTGATCTGCCTGCAAGGTCAGGAGGGATGGCACTGCAGCAGCTGTGGGTCCATTCCTATTTCAGCACACACAGAGTGCACTTCAGTGCCCAGCAGGAACCCCCTCCTATCTCCCCTCCCCTTGCACAGGGCTAATGACACACTTTTAATGTCCCCAAATTGGCTTACCAGTATCAGGATACTGTGACACCTTTTGGTGTCAATATTGGGAAAGAGTCAAAGGGACTTGATCATCATCACTTGCCTTGAGTCTACAGTTAAAAAAAGCAAGAAGGAAGGAAATAACCCTTTTCCAGCCCCTTTTGCTTCAGGGCATTTTGTGCTTTCCAGCAGTTTTCCTATTCACTAAAAAGAAGAGGAAAATAAGCTAAACAGTGGGACTCCATCCCACCCTTGCTGGGGGAGTAGGTCTGATCCATTACTCAGGACTCACCTCCCCATTTCCAATGACTTTGTCCAAGTCCAAAACCCACACCTTTTTCACCTGGGTAAGTTACCTATAACACACCTCCCATCACACCAGAGCTGCTTAGACACAAAATCAGTAGTAATGGCCTAAAGGGTTTTTATTTGCCTTCTCAGATCTGAAGGATTCCCACTGTAGGTCCTGTTTGGATGACACCTCAGGTGGAAATACACCTGGTCAGAACACTGGTTTGAGGGAAGGCCTTGAAGTGTTTTTTCAGCACTGGAAGCAGCCTGAGGGAAGTGGAGGAACTTAAAAAGACCTGCTGTGCTCCTGGGAGCCTGAGGCATTGGGCAAAATCAGCTGCCCAGGGTATCAGCCAGAGCTGCTCCTTCAGCTTCAGCTACAAACGTGTCTGTCAGCCAGAAAACATCTGAAAGAAGGCTCAGCCAAAAGGCAGGAAGAGCCCAGATCCCACTGCCAGGTCTGTGTGGGGGGCACACTTCTGAAACAGCAGAGATGACAGGAGCCTCTCCAGAAACACTCTCTGGTTGCCTGAGGTCTTGATGAAAGGGCAGGAAAAGGGATGAGGAAAGGTTGGTGGCTCCAGTGAAACATGGAAAAGGAGTGTCTCTCCTTTCTGACCAGCATCAATTAGGTCTTGCCTGGGTTTAGCTTGCAGCCAGCTGCTTTTAATTCCAAACTTCATTTCCTGTAGGCATTTTACTGCTGAGCATAACAAAGCTTTTGCTCAGACGTGGCAGGAAGGGGCTCTGCACAGCAAAGGTTGGCTCTGCAGGGCTACAGAGAATTAAATGGCACAATAATTACATTTGGCCCTACAGTCAGTCCTGGGGTCTTAATTTAAATAAGCTGCTGCTAAAGTCAGGAACTTCTGCCCCAGAATAAATGAGTAAAGCCCCAGGGATGTGGCCACGCTCAACCAGAGAGCACAACCTCCTGTTAATTTGATAATGAGATCAGCATTTTACTTACCTGTGAAGATAACAGTGTTCAAGCTGGATTTCCCCCAGAGCTCCATGAAGTGCACCACATCCCCAAACCTCAGGGAGGGGTGCCCAGTGAACACAACGCAGGGCTGCTTGAAGTCATTGCTGAAGTCTCCATGGATGCTGGGGTAATGCTTCAATTTGTTTGTCTGAATGAGCTGAAATAAAAACAAAGATCCAGACATTACCAACTCTTCAGGCCTCTCTGCTTCAGTGTATTTATTTACAGGAGATTATAAATATCCTACAGTTTATTCCTAACTCATCACAGAGCCCCTTCCTGCATATCCCTTAGATTTTCCAATAAATTGAGCCATGACTGTCCTAAGTGTTATGAAAAGGAAGTCAGAGCATGGGGCCAGGTGCCTCTAAGTCCTTGCTCTCATTCTTTGGTACCAGCAGTTGGTGACTGAGGAAACTCTGCAAACACTCCCTGCTTAGAGTTTCCTGGAGAGAACAGAGAGTTCAGCTGCCAAATTCAAAATAAGCTCCTTTTCCCTATTTGCCATGTCTGCAAAGAGCTCCAGGCACATGTTTAACCTGCTTTCCTCCCATCACAGGAGCACCAGGCACTTGTGCCTTCAGCAGAATGTTGCCATGAGCTTCTTTGGGCTAAAGGGTTCACACAAAGTCAAATATGCTGAAAAAGAACAGACAGACTTGCCTTTCCTTAACTGTCTCTGAAACTAGTGATAAAAATGAACTGAGAGCAAGAAGATGCCCTGCAAACAGTGCAATCAGCTCTGCAGGTGGAACAGATTTCTTTGCTAAGATGAGGGAGATTATTTATCCAGGCACTTTTCAGAGTTTTGCTTTATTTCTCCTGCCACTGTTTTCTAATGTGCAAAGCAAGGTGTAACTTAAAAGCAATTTACTAAACCAGGCTGGGAAGCACTTTCATGCAATATTTGGAATTGTTTCCTGGCAGGTTTACGCTTCCATCTCCAGCCCGAAAATAAGGGTAAATACAGTTCTTTTTAAAAGTCTGTAATTTAACACATGAAATCACACACTGATAAAGAGTGGGAATGAGGGGAGTGGTGCTTCCTCTGGGAGCTGGGTGGACTGTTCATCAAATCCTGGGATGGGTTGGGTTGGAAGGGACCTTAAATGTCATCCAGTGCCACCCCCTGCCATGGGCAGGGACACCTTCCACTAGCCCAGGTTGCTCCAACCTGGCCTTGGACACTTCCAGGGATGGGGCAGCTACAAATTCTCTGCCCAACCCGTGCCAGGGCCTGCCCACTGTTTTAGTAAAGAACTTCTCCCCAGTATCCCATCTCAATGTTCAAATGTTCCCTCCTTCAGCTTAAGGCCATTCCCCCTTGGCCTGTGTTGCTTTTCACCATGGCAGATCTAACTCAGGATAATGGGCCTACTTGGAAATGAAGAGGAACTCAGAATTCTGATGCTTCTGTAAATCTCTTCCCAACTTATGCACCACAAAGCACTCCAGAACTTAAGGTTATTACACATTTCTATAGGTGGACTCATCCTGTGATTTCCATGTGGACCTTTGGATTGAGAAGTAGAAAGGGGACTACGCTTTCTGCAGTTTAAAAGTAATATCTAATTCCTATTTAATCTTCAAGAGACAGATTGGAAAAAAAACCCCACCATCCAGCAACTGCTCTGGCAGTTGATATGCACAGAATCTCAAAACATTCCTGCAATTAAAACTGGTAAAGATTTCTGATTAACACATCTGGCAGGCAGGGTTTGGAATCTAAACTTAGCCCCAGTAACACAAACTGCAGTTTAGCAGACAATGGGCAAACTAAATTTGAATCCACAAATTCCTGGCATTTAAAAGAACTTGTAGGAAATGGCCCCAAGAAGCTTTACTATGATTTGGTTGGGGTTTTTTTAGGGAAGATAAAAGCTTTAAAACTGAAGTTGCAAAAGTGGTTTAATTTGGGTAAACTGGACGAAAGGGACAATTTCTACTTCAAATATTAAATGGGATATTTGACATTCCAGGGCAAAACTTGGCCAAGGACAGGCAGACAGGTAATTGAAAGACATTTCTATAGCCAGTGTTTATGTAACACACCCCTGAAAATCACAAACTGTTCTTCCCCTTTCACAGGCTCCTTCAAATGATATATATTTGTGTGCAGCATTCAAATCTTTGTGGAGATGTGAGAGCAGCACTCCATGCACAAAAGAATTGAACAGCCTATTTCCCTGCTGTACCTACACAAATGTTCCCTGCTTAGCAACATAAAAGCTGGATTCTCTTCAAAGCATTATGGAAGCTTCAAATCCCCTCCTATTACTTTGTAAAAGACACACAGGGTCTCTAATCCAGTTTCCAGGACCCCACTGGTGATGATTTCTTTTTTTCCTCATCTTTTCTTTTAATCTTGAAAGATGTTTCCTGATAAGTCTAGTGAAGCTCCATAGTTTAGCTCCCTGTCTCTGGCTCTCACAGGTGGACAGGGCAGGGGGGAAAGGCTGCAAAAACAAGTTTGGAGAAGTTCTGCTCACCCCAGTGATAAAGCAGCAGGTGGATTTTAGTGTCTACAGCCAAGCCTTCTCTAATTACCCCATCAGAAATACATGGAGCTGAACTTGCAGGACAGGTCCAACGAAATTTGACAAATCATTAAGAGGGGCTGAATTGGTAATGGTTTGCACAGGTTTTTATATGTGTGTAAGCACAACAGCCACGTTCAGATCTCCAAGCTGGGCCAAAACCAGTGCCTCCCACAAGCTGGAAAGCAGGAGCAACACTCAGGGCACCTTTCTCTACAGAGAGAACCACTGTTGACTGAAAGCTTAAGAGATGGAGGCTGGTAAAGTACTGAATCAAGACTGAGAGCTGTGTTTTTCTGAAAATCCCAAATGGTTCTGCTTCCCTTTCAAGCCATAGGCTTGATTTACAGGGTCAGCAAGTGCTGCTATAAACAGGATAAATCTCCAGAGCCTTTGTGTACCCTTTGTTGAAGTGAGCCAAAACACACTGCTGTTTACTCTGTGTGTGTGCTCTGGGTCCAGAATCTGGAACAGATGTGCTCCCTATCAGTGAATGAGACATTTATTATTTCACCTCCCTCACTCCCTTCATAAAATCAACACTAACAGGGGCCTAATTCCATCACAGAATACCCAGAGTGGGAAGGGACCCACAAGGATCATCGAGTCCAACTGCTGTATAATAATTATTTATCTTACAATTCTATACAATACTATAAAACAAACCACAGTTCTATACAATCACCTGATGCCAGGTATTTATTAAAATGTGTTGTGCAGGAACTGGTACATGGAGGAGGGAATCAAAGAGGAAGAAGAAAAGTGCTGGTATTTAAGACCACAGAATCAATATTACTCCCACTCTGGCTCTTTTTCTGAGTCAGAAATAAAGGCTTTTCGTAGCCATTTCTCTTAGATGTTGCTCACAGAATCCTTAATAAGAGCACAGTAAATTCAAATTCTTCCTCCACTGGCAAACGCTGATCAATATAAATTACCTCTCAAATTTTGTAGTTGCAGACATTTACAGAAGTCTGGATTCACTTATCTCAGAGCCTGAAATTGTCTGTGTAAAGACTGAGCAGGGAGGAAAAGGAGTGGAAGCTCCTCATTTTGCCAGCCATTAATTTATAAATTAATTTATCAATTAATTTAGAAAGTCTCCACGAAAGGGCTGGTGCAGAGTGTACATTCCATGGTTCCTCAGCTGTGCCTGTGCTAGGATGGCACATTCCCTTGTGGAATTTGGTGGGACACCACACCTTGGTCCTGGAATACCAGAATAACATTCCTAAACGAAACAAGTTACTGGTTGATGCTTTACAGGTCGTAATTGTGGAGCTTCAATCTGAGCCTGTTTAGAGCTGATCCTTGGATTTATCTGACACAGGGCTTGGAAGTGAAAGCCCCCCTGCCCTCCCAGCCTGCTGTGTCCACAAACATTTGGCATCTCCAGTTCTGACCTTTGCAGGAGCTTCCAACATGGAGCTCCTTCTCCTCCCTTCCCCATCCCAGTAACTGCTGGTGAAACACTGAATTTGCACCTTTTTCCAAGCAGATGGGAGAGCCACCCACAGAGCCAACCATCCCTTCCCTGTCTCTCTACTTTCTGGTTTTCCTCCTAGGAAATGCCTGGCTGCAATGTATAGGAGTCCTGACCCGTATCTTAACTCCCTCCACAGTCAGAAAAGCCTTTAAAAAGAAGCTTTTTTGGTTTGTGCTCTGCTAAAAGGCTGCAGGTGAGACTGCAAGAACCTGGACAACTCCGCCCCTATTAATTTCAGCAGGAATTGGTATCCAAACCCATCCCTACAAACCTGAAGCACTTCAGCCCACATTCCTTGCTCATAGCAGAGGGAAAGTGTTTTCCCTGGGTGCTGGGAGACAAACTGCCACCACAAAACCTGTCCCAGTGCCTGTGTGTAGGAGGAGATGGATGAGCACCTACCACTACATTGAAGTGGGACTAACAAGGAGAGAGGAGGGATTCAGGTTTTCTGCAGAGCTGAACATGTGTCTGGTTTTATTCAGCACAGCAGAACAAGGAATGAGTTCAAAACACGCCACATAAACCATAAACCTGGAAAATTTCCATGCAAAGAGAAGGAAAAAGCTTCAGCCCAGAGTAGAGAGTGAGGAGAAATAAAAATAGTAATTGTAGAGACAATGAAGATGTTTTTATTTATCTCCCTGTGACAATAATAAAGGGATAGTTAAGTGAAATGCCAAATACAATCACAACTGATTAAAGGAAGTAATTATTCTGTTATACTATGCTGGAACTCACTGCTGCAAGAGACCACATCAAGGATTTGGGGGTCTTTTTGCCTTGTTTGCTTTTAAATCTTGCTGTTTATACAACTAAGAGGAACATCAAATTTCAGGACCAGCAGCGTGCCGGGCTGGGCTTGTTCTGGAGATAATTAGAAACTGATTTCCTGGCCTGTCCCCCTCTGATGTATCATGCCAGGCATGTTATTAATGCTTCCTAAGAACCAGGAGACATGTGTGAGTAATTCCCTATTTTCCTCCAACAACTGAGCAGTTAAGCACATCTCTTCATGATGGGCAATTTCCGTGCAGGTTACACTGCACAACCCACCATTACTTGGAGGAAAGTAAAGCAATTCTCCACTAACAACTTTCTGTCCAGTAGAAACCATCATTCACTGTCTGCTTCTGATGCTCATTAAAACCCCCCTGAAGTGCCAGTAAGCAAAGCTCCTGACTGGGAGGTTGTGGAGCCACAGGAAGAGAGGTTATATAGATATTTTTCGTGGTGGGAATTACAGACAGAGTGTCAGCTGTAAGACTCTGCAGGTTTAGCAAGGAATCCAAGGCATGTGCTGAGCACGGGGTGCCTGACATGGGCATCTTGTGGATGGCACCTGGGATGGGCACGTTCCTCCCTCTGTGCACTGGGGCAGATCTGTGACCCACTGCTGGGAGGCCTTTCCTAGATAATCATCTTCATCTACACATGAAGCACAGAGCAGTTTTTGCAAAGCTGTTTCAACAGCTAAAGAATAATTTGGTGAAATCTCATTATCAACAGGCCTCTGGGGAATATAAAACATCCTAAGAATGAGAGGACACAGTTATCACTCTATAAACACAAAGGCCCATCATATAAGATGGGTTAATTAATCCAGTCTGTGACAGCTGCATGTTTGGCTTCTCATTTTTTGGATGGGTTTTCACTTCAATCTGCCAGTTCCAGAGCATATTGTGAACTAGAATATGGGCTGTCAGTGAAAGCAGTGACACTGTGGAACAACAGGGACACCCCAGAAAGCAGAGATGGAGGGGAAAACACTCTTGTACTCAGGGCTCAGGCTTTGGAATTGATTTATCAGTGGGGATGGATTCTTTTGGTTATAAAATAAGTGGTGAACAGGTGGCTTGCCCTGCAGTCCACATTATTCTTGGTAACAGATTATACATAATTCACTGCACATCTTGCTTGAAATACATTCAGGCACCTGGAAAGAGTGAGGGCTCCTGGTCAGATCCTACTTCCAACAATGCCTTTGAAGCACCTACAGATGCTAGATATGATGGGCAATGGCAATTTCCAGAACAAGTCCCTGGATGACACATTGCAGATGAAAAACCCCCAAAACAACATGTCTGTAAAAGCATTTAATTTCTGGGCTCTTAAACCTGCAATGACCACTCTGCACAGCTCATCAAACAGTCTGGGCCAGAGGAACCAACAGAGACAGTTTTCTGCAGGCCCCAAATGGCTCACTGTCTCAAAAAGAGTAGCATTTAGCTAAAATCATTTCTCAGTCCTGTTTCTTCTTTTCCCAGCCTGCCTCTCATTTATTTCAGAGGGGAAACTACCCATCCCCCGTGGAGAATTTCCTTTCTTGATACATGAGGTAACTCTGAAGGCACGAGTTACACCACATTTATTTCATGTCTGGTTGGCTAAAACTTGCCCTCAGATTATTATTTTGTTGGAGGGAAGTTCCTCCAAAAACAGGAACTTTATTCCTCTTTCCTTCACTACGATGCTCAAGTAATTCCATTCTGAATTGCCCATGACAGCACTCAGTGCTGCAAGCTTTAACTTTTTATATAAAAGCTCTTTCAAGACAGCATTTCTCCTGCAGCAAACGTGGTGGCTGTTCCAGGGAGGCAGAGCTGGGGTGGCTAAGCTGTCTCTGATAACAAGCTCTTTGTTTTAGACTGAAATGAACTGTTTGGACATGGGGAATACTCGTGGTTGCAGTGGGATAAGAGCAAACATCCAACCATGTGTACATGGATCACCTTCTGGGGGGGAAGGAGTGAACAACATTCAAGTGGTCTACTGAAATAAGGGAATTTTGGAGTTGAGGGAACACCATCATTCCTTCCCCCCCAACACTCCCAAACTCATCACAGAAAGCCAAGGGAAAAAAACCCCAAACCACTTGTGTGAATAATGACACAAAACTTAAACAGCTGTGGAAGGGTCCACAGTCCAGAGAGGACTGTGATGCAGAAACTAAACAAGACCACGGTTTACTGACCTCAGCGTGGGGAAAGGGAGGTTCTGGAAGATACACCTTTGTTTGTTTGTTATGACACAACCTGTGAAAGCAAAGGAAATCAGCTGGGTTAGAGGTGAGAACATCCTGCAGCATCTGCTGCCATCTACTGATCCACTTTTTTTGGAGAAACCCACGCCAGGATTGGTGGCATCAGGTGCAAAGTCACGGATTTGTTTTGTTGCTTCCAGTCTTTCTGGTTAGAGGCTCAACACCCAGAGGAAACAACAACTCAGTCACAGGGAGATCCTGCAGAGAAGGTGCCAGACAGCTGAAGGTAATTCTGTACACGCTGTGACACGGAGCCTTTGCTGCTGCAGACAAACCTGCAGCTTGACATCCATGCCGTGTCCTAGCCCAGACCTCAGCAGTTTCTGCAAAGCCAAATCATCTGTCAACAGAGAAATTCCACTTGCCCTGTCCCACTCTCGGCAGGGATTTGGTCCTTTGGTTCATTGTAAGCTAATTGCCCTGTGCATTTCATTAGTGCAGCTGCCGTGTTGGTAAACCTGCCTCTCAGCGTGGCCCAAAGCTCACTGGGACCTGCTGGTTTACATCAATCATTTCTTTTTAAAACATAGATACTGAGGGCTGTTGATGAGCTCTATCCAGACTCCTGATTCATCCTATTACAGGAGGTAAAAAAAGCTGTTTGTCAGAGGGCTGTGTGACATTACAATTACCTGCAGTGACACTGTCCTGGTGGCTTTTTCTGGGAAACACTGCCTGTCTCATACTTTCACTTTATTAAAAAGCAATAAGCCTGGGTCAAACTCATTTTGATAAAGTCTAAGAGATGCTAAGAGCAGGACATTTCGTTCAGATGACTAGAGAGCAGAATTTAAGGCTGGAATCCCTGAATATCAACCCCACTTCTGACCCCAAACCTCTGTTGTGCAGATGTTCAATCTCTGCCTCCACTTCCAGGTAAATTCACCAGATTTCAATCTCTTTACAATTCTCCTGAGGAACCAAATTACATAAGATTTCCAGGGCCTCCAGACTTAAAATAGCTGGAGAGGAAGAAGGGAAAGAAAAGCTACCTAACTCGATAATCTAGAGCATGTCTCCATTGGAAAGAATTTGGAAAGAGTTACAAAGGGTTGGGTTCTTCTTTCCAAGGCTGACAATCACAGAATGGTTGAGGTTGGAAGGGATCTCTTGGGATCAAGCCCAATCCCCTGCTCAAGCATTCTCAGCTAGAGCAGGTCATCCAGAGGTGTGTCCAGTTGGGTTTTGGTGTCTCCATGGAAAAGCCTCCATGACCCCTCTGCACAACCTGCTGCAGTGTTTCACAGAATCATAAAATCATGGAATGGTTTGGGGTGGAAGGGAACTGAAAGCTCATCCTGTTCCACAACCTGCCATGGGCAGGGACACCTCCCACCAGCCCCGGTTGCTCGAAGCCCTGTCCAAACTGGCCTTGGACACTTCCAGGGATGGGGCAGCCACAGCTTCTCTGGGCAGCCTGTGCCAGGGCCTGCCCACCCTCCCAGCCAACAATCCCTTCCCAATATCCCATCTAGCCCACCCTCTGGCAGTTTAAGGCATTACCCTGTCGGAATTCCATGTGTTTTACTTTGTGCCTCTTGTGCTTCAGAGCAGACTCTGATCCCTCACCCTTATTTCTTCCCATCAGGTGTTTCTACACATTGGTAAGATCCCCCTGGGCTTGCTGCTCTCCAGGCTGGGGAGTCCCAGCTCCCTCAGCCTCTCCTCATCCCTGTGGCCCTGTCTTGGCCTTGCTCCAGTAATCCCATATCCTTCCTGTACTGGGGAGCCCAGGACTGGATAGAAGACTGTCCATGTGGCCTCAGCAGTGCTGAGCAGAGCAGGATCCCCTCTCCTCACTGGAGTGCTCTGCCTCATGCAGCTCAGAATACTCCTGGCCTTCTTTTGCCATGAAAATACATTGATGGCTCAGCAAAATGGAGCCTGGAAAACCTATTTTGCTTGGACAGGAACACCATGACAGAATTTTGCGGGGGGTTAGACATTCAAACAAGCACAGCTAAAATTCCCCTAAGTCAGGAACATCATTTAATCATCAAAAAGCAGAGGTTATTTGAGTTTGTACGTTGTATAGGAAATGATCCTTCCCTGATTATAGAACATCCACTTACACACACACACCCCTTGGTGACTCAAAAAACACCTCCACAGTTCTAACCCAGTGGATACTGGAGCATGTGAGGCAGAGATAACCTGCACCCCTTGAGCAGGGCTGGTGGAGCAGCCCCTGGCCACCTACCACTCGGCAAAGATCTGGGAGAACTCCAGGGAGCTGTTGGCAACAGGTGAGATGAAATAAAAAGGGATGTTGGAGAGCCCTGCAGAGTCAATGTACTGGTACAGGCACTCCAGCAGGTCGTAGATCACTCCAGAGGGGTAACAGGGAACCAGCACATTCCCTCCATTCCGGACAGTCATCGCTGTGGGAGAGAGAAGGGCAAAAATCAATTAACGGGGCTCATATTTAAACTTCCTCACGCATTCCTATAATCCAAGTATTACATAAAAAGAAGCTATTGCATGAATTAGCAGAGCACATTATGCATATAAATTGAGAGGAACACTTCTGATCATTAAATGCATTTATTTACTGCCTTCTCCAGGATTAGAACTCCATTAGTGAGAGCACATGACAGCCGGAGCACATGGAAAGCTCCCGACAGGAGAGGGCGGCCTTGCACTGGCACAGGAGGATAAATGAGGGCCACAAACCACCTCACCACCCAAATAAACCCTGCTCCAGCGATCTGCTGTCCTCCAGAGGGGAAGGACAGCAGCTCACAGGTCTCAGCCAAAAGCACAACACATGAGGAACTGTTCTGTGGTTGGTTTTCAGAAGAAAGGCTGAAGATGTGATTATTTCAAACAGCAACGGGTGATGGAGTGTCTCTCCTTTTTTAAGAACTAAATACTTCCATCCTTTCCACGTAACAAGAACAATTTGAAACTTGCAGACAGCATGGGACTGGAAAAAAATGAGGGAAAGAGAAAAGAGAAATAGGTTTACTCTGTAATTGAGCCAGAGCTGAGCATGACAGCAAAAGCAGGCACTGAGCAAAGACCGTGTTCCTCTGGCAGAATGAAACACAAAAATGCTGCACCTTCTGGGAAAGGGGAAATACTTTGTGAGAGCAATTCCTGCCTCACTAGGATTTCACCTGTGGATGTGGGGTAAAACCAGGCACTGCTGCTAACTGTAACATAATGCATCAAGCATGCCACAGAAAGCTGTGGAACAGCCTGAAAACACAAATGTTACATCCCAGCACAGCCACTTCCCTGACTTCAACCTCTTGACAAGATTTGGCCCATGGGTTTAGCACATCAAGGGTCTTTCTGCTCCACCTCCGTGCTCAGGGAAGATTTTTATGGCTGGATGTTTGAAGGTTTTATGGAGTGTAGGGTTTTTCACAGGCATTTAGGTGATTTACCCTTTGTAGCAGCTCTCTACAACTGGTGGTCAAAGACAGCTTTTGTATCAGTTACAATACAACTGCAGTGCAGTGCATTTGTTTCTCCAGGCCACAAACAAACTATACCATCAAAATATTTGTGAATAAGAATAGCAATACTTTACTTTTGTCTAGAATTGGAGATATGGCCAAACATCCCTGCAATGTGTTACATTAGCCCTCTTACATGGGTAAGCCTCAACCATCCCAGCTGTAAACAGGATGTGAAGAGAGGAACAAGGAGATTAAAAACAACATTTTCAAAGCCATCTGGGGGTGGGAGTTACAGCTCTGGTTCCAGGACCAGAACTTGCCTTGAGTCATTACACACCCAAAAACTCTGCAGGGAGCAAGGAAAAGCACCTACACCCAGAGCAGCAGGAATGCTGCACTGGCCAGATGGGATGCAGAGAGCAGGTTAAAGAATGTGTCCAAAGAACCTTTGTGGTGGTTTGACCCTGGCTGGATGCCGGGTGCCCACCAAAGCCACTCTGTCACTGCCCTCCTTGACTTGGGGAGATTATTACCAACCAAATCAGACCAGGGTTATGAGAAATAAAATCAAATCTTAAAAAGCACCTTTCCCCCCACCCCTCCCTTCCTCCTGGGCTCAACATCAATCCTGATTTCTCTATCTCCTCCCTACCAGTGGTGCAGGGGAGGGGGGGCCGTGCTCAGGTCATCACACTCTGTCTCTGCTGCTCCTTCCTCCTCAGGGGAGGGCCCCTCACACTCAGTCCCTGCTCCAGTGTGAGGTCCTTCCCACAGGAGCCAGTCCTCCAGGAGCTTCTGCAATGGGGGTCCTTCTCACAACCGGGCTGCAGTTCGTCCTGAACTGCTCCAGTGTGGGTCCTTCCCATGGAGTGCAGCCCTACAGCAACAGGCTGATTTTACAGGGATCCCTTTCCATGGGGTCAGTCCTTCAGGAACAGGCTGCCCCAGTGTGGGCTCCTCTCCCCATGGGGACACAGGTCCTGCCAGGTCCCTGCCCCAGTGTGGGCTCCTCTCTCCATGGGGACACAGGTCCTGCCAGG
>JAWWMP010000116.1:113878005-113893718 GCA_035047865.1 Dendrocincla tyrannina | reverse complement strand
CCATGGGGACACAGGTCCTGCCAGGTCCCTGCTGCCCCAGTGTGGGCTCCCCACAGGTCAGAGCCTCCTTTGGGCATCCCCTGCTCCAGTGTGAGGTCTCCAGGGGCTGTAGGGACATTTCTGCTCCCCCGTGGCCCCCCATGTGCTGCAGGGGCACAGCTGCCTCCCCATGGGCTGCACCTGGGGCTGCAGGGGCACCTCAGCCCTGGCACCTGGAGCAGCTCCTGCCCCTCCTGCTGCTCTGCCCTGGGGGCTGCAGGGCTGCCCCACTCACTTATCCTCACTCCTCTCTTTCCTGGCTGCAATTGCTCCTGCACAGCAACTCCTTTACCCTTCCAGACTCTGCTATCCCAGAGGTGCTGCCACTGTCACTGTCACTGATGGGCTCAGCCTTGGCCAGCAGCAGGTCCATCCTGGAGCTGGAATTGGCTCCATTGGACATGGGAAAGCTTCTGGCACCCTCTCACAGAAGCCACTCCTGCAGCCCCACTGCTACCACAACCTGGCCATGCAAACCCAACACAGCTTGGATTCACAGCTCTCCCTTCCCCACAGCCACTGGTTCACTGTGGGAACCTCCAGGCTTTTCTGCTTTCTGAAAACAACAGAAGTTCAGGATTCCTGAGGCCACAGAGGAAATAACACAGGGAATATAAAACCCCAACCCAGGGAGTGGAGCACTCTTCCATGTAGCTGCCCACCAGGCCAGGGACCCAGGGTTGCTGTCCCCTCAAATCCCACGTTGCTGGTGGCACAGGATGCACCTTTGACACTGGCCTGGTGAATACTGTCTCTTCCAAGGGATGAAAACCTTTCCAAGCAAGCAGCAGGTCCAGTCTGGCTCTCTGCACCTCTACAACTTTCTAGAGTTGTCAGTAACAAGACATGTCTATTTGAAAGCTGTTTAAAGCCCAATTTATCTCTGTGAATGCTGGATGCACTCTCTTGATAAAAGTTGTATAATAATCGTGGCATTTCAAATTTAGTCTCCTTCAGTAGCTCTGTCACAAGTCGTTCAATTTACACTCACAAAGAGATCCTTGCTTTGCCAACAGCTGCCACCACAAGGTCAAGTTGGCACCTAAAAAGCAAACTGTGCTTTTTTCTGCTTTATATAAACACCCCCTCACAGAGACACGGCCACACACTCACACAGAACATCCCAAACCCCCCCCACAGACACTTTTCTGATGATGCCCAAGGCAATGAGAAACTGCAGCTGCTCTTCCTGAGCTGCAGAATGTTGGTGCTGGGCATGGCAAAAAGGGGTTTGGGGCAGAAATCCTGGAAGTGATTTGGGAATCATGGGAATCAGGCTCTGCAGCTCCACGTGCTGGGAGGAGAAGAGAGATCAAGGTGCAATTTTCACACTTCCACTCCTGTGCTCCACAGCCCCTCTTCACAAACACGCTGTTACCTCATCACACCTGCCTTTGGTAAACTTTGGGCTGCTTTAGAGTTTTTACCAAGTGAATTCTAAGCTGCTTGTGCAGTCCCCTGAACATTCTGGAAATGGGAAAAAGAGATGAAAACTGCTGTGCTCAGCTTGCCTGCTCTTGGTTATTCCCAGTAACCCACTGCTTTTTGGACTTTTTACATATTTGAAAGAAAACTGATTCCCTGTTTTCTTCTCCTGATATTGGGTAGATGTCTAACTACTGGTGTCATGTAAAAGATGGCCCTAGCACTGCATTAATATGGAATTGTTAAATTTCTGCAGATTGCTGGTTTTTGGCAAATACCACTCAAATTCCAGATTCTTAAAATGGCATTATTTTAAGCTTCTTCTGTCTTCAAAGCTTGAAGACCTTCTGCAAACCCCTCAAAATAGTTCAGAATGTTTCTGTACAGACAGATACTCTGCTGTACCAACATATGTAACACGTTTATTTATACACATTCAACGTCCCAATTTTGCTTTGGCCCAACCACACCTCTGAGACTTTAATTTTTAAAAGCATTTTAATGAACAATGGTTCATTAAAATTAAGTTGTTTACTAGCATGACAGGAGGTGATCATGCCACCATCTGTCAGGGGGACAGAGAGGGGCAGCACAACTGGATCCAGCACAGCAAGGTCACCACAGCTCATCACAAGGTCATAAAATTAACAATGCTTAAGAACAATGAAAACACAGATGAAATACACACATGTAAAACACACATCATTTAGGAGAGGAAGGCCCAGGTGTTAAGAGTTAGCACAGCTTTGAGGGGAGGTTGAACAAATCCACTCAACATCACTGACTACACAATCATGTTTGATTCAGGAAATTCCTGAAGTAAAAATGAAGATTAGGAGAGGGAAGTATTCTGTAATCTCACCCTGTTCTACTCTTTTCCAGGCATCTGCTCCTGGTCCCTGTTGGAGCCAGGATGTTGGCAGAGAGGATCTTTGGTAAAACCACTGACTATCAGTCTTATAAAATACCAATATGTGCTCTGTTAACAGAATCATTGAGTGGTTTGGGTGGGAAGGGACCCTAAAGATCACCCAGTTCCATCTCCTCCCACTAGACCAGGAATTTAGCCTGATTTAGTCTTGTAATGTCTTCTGGTAACCTTTGTAAGGATCCTCCTATCACAAGCTCTTTAGTTTTCTGTGCAAAAAGCGGTGAATTTAAAATAAAGGGAAAGATCTCTGGCAAAAGAACAGGCAACATGCAGCAGGGCAGACAGGAGAAAGTGGTTTGATGGAAGAAGGCTGAGAGCACAGGGCAGCTGAGGTGGGGGAAGGGGAGAAAAGGAGAGATCAGCACTGGATGTGACATTCCAAGCAGGCTGGGAAATGCTGCCATTCACACTGGTATCACAGCTTTGCAATTATCAGCTTTTCCAGCTGTGAAAGCCTCTGATTAGGTTCTATATTTCTGGGGGGTCTATAAATATATCTCCATTTTATTTTAAACAGAGATTGTGCTGTTTGCTTTTGATATATTGAAAAAATCAGGTGTAAGAAGGGAAGCAGATGTGCTTGTTTTCAAAACTGAAAGTCATAAAAAAGCATGTAAAGATTTTACACTGGCTGAGATACAGGAAGGAAATAGTAATATTTCAGCTGGGAACAATATCCAAAGCCCAGGCCACACGTAGTCTGTTGGCAGCCAAGCAACATACTTAGCAAACCAGGAGCAGCAATGATTAAATCTCATTATACCTGTTCCATTCCAAAACATTTTAGGTACAACCTGTGTCTCTGCAAGCACTTACTGTATTAATGACATCAGAAGCACGTCGTAAAATCTAAACAGCTAGTTTTATGCCAGAAGCTATAGCTGGACAACTTACTCAATTCCAGGAATCTCAGAATTATTTCCCACCCAAAGCCATGAATAAGATGATAAAAGAGGCAGAGGAATTCTCCCCATGACCTACCCAAGTTGCTGCAGAACTCTCCCACCATTCCATCCGGGTTGGCAGTGGGGATTTGGGTCAGCCCCGTCAGGATGAGAACATCACTGTTCTTAAGAGCAGCCTGGTCCATGGGCTGGAACAGAGCACAGGGAAATCACATGAGGAATGGGAAGTTGTAACACAGATTTCTCTGGGCAGGACATCACAGATACAGTGACCAAGGAGGAGAACGCAGGGAACATTTAAACTTAACGTTCCTCCATCTGTGGAGACCTGAGTGGAGTCAATAAAACCACGTCCAGCTGTTTCCCTGCACCCACAGCCCAGAACAAACAGCGGAACTGCAGCTGGATCCATCTCAAGTATTCCCTGGAGTCTGAGCAGTGCATGGCCTCAGGAGCTGAGCCCTGGAAAGGCCATGGTTTGCTGGGGATGTGGCAGGGACTCAGCAAGGTTTGACATGTGCATTCCCAGCTCTGGCTGCATCAGTTTCCAACTTACCTCCCTTTGCAAATCCAGGTGTCAGCTTTGATTCCCAGGGCTCTACAGGGGCAGTACTGTTTTCCCCAACCTTTCAGAGCACTCAGTTTGGAAGAGGGGAGATCAGCAAGGGCCTTTGGGCTTGAAACTCTCAGTTTTGAGTGTGAATATAAATCCCAGGATCATGGCATCATAGAATATCCTGAGTTGGAATCATCGACTGGATCCTCAAAGTCCCTTTTTTCACTGAGGTCTATTAATTAACATGTTTTATATCAGTATTTTACTAAACCAGAATGAAAATGCAAACCCATTTCTCTCCATTAGCAAGCACAGAGTAGATATTGCTGCAGTCTCACCAACCAGGAAAGATTTCTACCAGAAGAGACTGATGAAGAGATTTCCTCTACTGAACCTTGAAGACCACTGTAAGGTTAATTCCCCTGCTCGCAGTTCCCAGAGCCATTCTGAAGCAGCTGAGAAGGGCCTTGCTCTGTTAAACAAGCAGGGGAATTTCACATCAGCTTTGACAGAAGTTTACACTGTGCACCCCCTTGCAGGATCAGACCTGACACGTGAGATTTATCACAATCTCTGACTCCCCGTAGTGTGTCCGTGAAAATGAAATGCCAATAATGCAATAAAAAATAATATGGAATCTGCCTGTGATAATGTACATAATGATTATGCCACATTAGATCCACATAATTCCAGATGCCATTGCAGTGAGAGGGCTTGCATTGATTTCTGTGGGTTAATGTAAAGAATATGTCTTAAAAGGCTTTTAGTGACATGTCTGAACCTGTGCTGTCAACTCCTGTTCTCCACTTCAGTGGCAACGGTGTCAATTCCTGCCTCAGGAGAGGGGGAGGCAAAATTTCAACAGGAACCATCTCCCAGAAGACAGAAAAGGGAACAATGGAAGGTGCCAGGTCCAACTCCCAACTCCCTGGAAGTGTGCTCAGGGTTTACTACCATTCAAAAAGCTCTGGGTATGTTTGAAGAGTATCCATTTTAAAACAAAATGCAGTGACAGTTTTCACACACTGCTAAAAAATGGGAATTTCATGATGAACTGCTCACCATGATTCTATGGAGAAACAGGTCAGACAAACAACTTTGATTTGTCGAACACAACTCTGCCTCTGTGCCACTCAGGATATTGTTATCATTACATGTTGCCTGTCAAACATCACAGAGATGAAGAGCTGGTTGGCAGCTCACAAAACCCACCAGTTATTACAGAATCCCCATTTTGTAGCAGCCTGTGCTGGTGTTCACAGGAGAAAAACTACCCATTGTCTTCAAAAAGCATCTGGAAGCAAATACAAGACAACAATGACTTCTGGTAATGTCTGTGAAGTGGTAAACAACAAGAGAAGTGCAAACTGAATGTGATTTTCACTACCTGGTAAGCTTTTCCTTCAAACTATGTGTTAGTGTACAATGATGCAAAGTGTAAAAGCACTGGATGCTCAAAAATGAGGTTCTGGAAGGCAGGTGGGACAAGCAGCACTGTCAGCAGTGCCTAATCCAGCTTCCATCTCTTGCTGGCAAATGGAGCAGGCCCCTCAGGATTCAGGGAGGCTCCCAGCACCTTCTCCTGCACTTCCAAAGCTCCAGCTGCCCTGTCTGATGCTCCCACCCCTGCTGAGTGCAGCTCACAGCTCCCAGGCAGTTCACTCACACCCCAGTGCCTGCCACGTGGAGTTGATTTCCCCAGGAACAGGGATTTTACCAGGAGTTTCCAGAGAAATGTTCACCTTTGGGAAAGGATGACCCACGGCCAGTCTGACCTGATAAACTGAGTCACCACGTCATGTCAATGCAGGGGAAATATTCTGAGTTACCAAATTGCTTCTTACAGAAGTTTCTTCCCACAGAAATACTCCAATTCCTACACTGTCAAATGTTACTGCTCCTTCACTAGGAGGGGATGAGAGAGCACAAGCCAGGCTGGAATGAGGCTGATGAGGAAAAGGGATTTCGAGGCTCTGATACATTTTGTGCAGCTAAGGATGGCCAGACTATTAAGGATCCTTTACTGCAGCAGTTCAGCTCCTGAGAACAGGCTTTTAAGTGGAGGATGCTCAGAAGCAAAGCTCTCCAGCAGATACCCACCTTGGGGGAAATTACTTACTGATCATGAACCTGCCACATTTTCTAAATTATTTTTAAATACCTCCTCCTAATAATGCTTTTAACTATTTTGACAACTTCTGAAGCACCTAGCACTGCAAACTTCAAGCCATTCTTTGCACTAAGGATTTATGGATCTAGAGAGAATTAATTTACTGGAAATTACATCTACAGCACTATAAAGACTTTGCCCTTAGCAGAGCAGGGTGGGAGAGTTGGCAGGCAGTTAGCTATCACTTCTCCCAAGGAAGGATGTTTCAGAAGTGATATAGAAGCAGTCTGTGAACTGTCTGTGAAGACTCTTCGGTGAAATATGGATTTAAAAAAAAATCACTAATGCTCTTTTGTTTAACTCTGTTGAAAATCTCCTATTTAAAGAGAAGCTCAGTTATAAATTAACATCAAATCATCACTGACATAGAATTTTAGTTGTTTCCCTCGTAACTATTGATACCTGTCATTTATCAGGGTATGCCTTATCAATGCCCACTAAGTCCAGTCATTGATAACAGTTACCTTAGCATGGCTTTTATCCTAAATCTGATCCCAGCTGGAATATGACACTCCTTTGCTTTTGAGCAAAGACAATTCCTCCTAAAGGAGACTAACAGAAGTCAGGGGCTGTACCTGAGGGTGTGTTGTAAGCAGAGAAGATCCTGAGACATAGGAAACCTTTTCATAGTGTGACTGGATAATCCAATTGGAGCTTCCAAGAGCGTAGCCTGAGCTCAGAGGGGTGACCTGCACAGCACCAAACAGCTCCTGGAACACACAGCAAGAGACAGTAAAAGGAGTGAGCCCCAAAAGAGATCAGAACAGGTCATTTCATCATCAGGGATATGAATTTTAAAAGCACCTCTGATACTCAAGGCCTTCATGAAGGTTTTATGGTATCCTGGCTTTACATCTGATGGCTTATTCATTTATTTATTCATTTATTAACAGGACACATGCTCTGAGAAAAACCTTTCCTGAAGCAGAGCCTTGATAAAGTCTCTTCCATGTGAATTCTGTGACATCTGAGTACATACTGAATGATACCCCAAAACAAAGGAATCACCCAGGGTGTTGGTTCTCTGCCTGCCTTTGCTGTATTAAAAAGTTTGTAGGAGTTTAAATACTTGAAAACTCTATTCTCCTTTAGTCAAATTACATTCATATTGGCCAGCAGGAGAGAAGGAAGGACAAGCACTTCTCCACTGACAGAAAACTCTGTTTGAGTTGCAAATTTTACTGTGGAAAACAAACTTAACCTCAAACTCACTCGCTTTCTAACTTTCTTTCTTTTTAAAAGCTGTCTACTGGTGATTTAGAAACAACACCCTGCAAGCTCAGTGCACATTTCACTTTCAGCATAAGCAACGTGACAGTTGTCTCCTTCCCAGGTGTCATTAGAAATCTGAACACAGGATTGTGCTACACTTCTTTGGAGAGGGGAAAATAACCCTCCCTAATGTGATCTATTTTCTGGTTACTGAATAATAGAACAAGCACCTGATTCCTGCAATACTCATGATTTTTCTACTCTCTCAATGCAGATTTGGATGCCTTGCAAAGCAAGGCAGGGCCTCCATCCCTCAGAGTGTGTAAAACAAGGCTCTTAAGTCTGGTTATTTTAAAAGTTAGCTTTGGGACGAGATAAAACATGGGGTTTTTTTCCCAGTAACTATAAAAGAATGACTGGCTCAGAAGCACAGAGCTAAAATTAGGCAAGATGCATCCACACTGTGAGGATGCCTGAAAATGAAAAGTAGCAACCTGTGGCTACTGAGGAGTCACAACTTTCTTTAACCCAAATTTTATTTCTTACAGCCCCTGAGCAACAAGAACAGGTACCACGGCCCAGACAAGAGCAGGGATCATGGCCCACATGCTGCCTGCAAACCATCAGGGGTCTGTAGGCTATGGAACTGCAGGTTCAGCTCGTTCTGGAAGCTACACTGGATTATAGTCAGCAGCATTACAGACAATAACTGTTATCTGGGGGCTCTGGGAAAGGAGTTTCTGAAGTTCACGTCAAACCATTAGGTTTTGTTTACAATCCCTAATTTACAGTAGGAAAGAAAGTGGAGGCTGAAGCACTCAAAAGATTCCCAGAAGTGAGATACGGTAACTCAGAAGGGGATGTGGCTTTACAGACAGGCAGGATACACCCATTCATCCTCCCAGCTCTCAGTGGGCCGCCCATCAACTCCAAATTTGAAGGTCCACCGCCCTAAAATTGGGCTCCCCAAGGAAGAGGAGAAACAAATGGATATTCCCTCATTTCAGCAAGCAAGAACCCTCCCTGGGAGGCAGAATGAGGGACATTCTGTATAGCCCTGTCTTGCTTTCCCAGGCTAAGGTAACTAGGTCTTACACGGGATCTAGAGGGGAAAGAGAAGAGGAAGGGCATTTCCAGAGAGAAGCTGGGAAACAGGTTGTTGGTGTTGAGCTGAGGGCAGTGTTTAGAGGTACTCACAATTTTCTGGGAATAGCCCACGAGCTGGATCTTACTGAGGGCCGCGTTCACTTCGGGCATGCTGTAGCACTTCCTCCACATGGACACCTCCACGGCGTCCTTCAGCGGGGCCGGCAGCAACCTGCAAAGACCAGCAGCTTCAGAATGTCCTGCGGCACTTCTGACACCCCTGTGTGTTCTCCAGAGCTCAGATTTCACTCTTGGTATCTTCAGGATGCCTGGTGCTTCAAAGGCAGGAGCTCCTGTTGAGGCGCAGCCCATTCCTGCTCATCCCAAGGGCTGCTCCCCTCCAGCTCCTCGCTGCTCTTCTACCCAGCCCTTGCACCAAAGAAGGAGCTGTGACTGAGGTGTTATCACAACTCGTGTGGTGTTTTCATAACCCTGATGAAAGATGCTGCCTGATCTGAGATGTCACCATGGTAGAGATGACTGGGATCTTGGATCGGTGTCTGTTTTGCATGTCCTAAGAATCTGAAAACACCTGAATAATCTAATATACTAATAATGTGACACACTCTTGTGATGGAAATACAGGTCCCAGACCACGAGCAGGGCTCTGCTCTGGTTTGTGTCCCTGGGCCCTTCCAAGAGCATGTGTCCCTGCAGCTCAGCTCGCCTGCCTTCAGCTCCAGTGCACTGGCAAGGAGACACGAGCTGACACTGCAGAGCTCTCTGAAATTCCCTACACGGAAGTCTTTAAGATGTTTTACACCAAAGTAAAATCCATCCATTCTGCTCCTCACAGACATTGCAAGTTAGCTGGATGGCGTTGTCAAGGGAAGAAGTGAACTATAATGTCACAGGCTCTAAGAGGGATGGCTAACTCCTGGGAAATAAATCTTCCTTAGGAACATGGACTGAGGCAGGAAGCAGCACAGCTGCCAAATGCATAAGAAGAATAGATATTTTTTTTTGTATATTAAACCAATGCTAAATCAAAGGCTAATTCAAACCAATTTCCAAAGATTTATGGAAATTGGTCAAGTTTCTTTGATCAATTTGTTTAAAGGAACTTAATTTATTGTTATATCTACTAGGTCAGTGAACTCCTTCATAATTTAAGATACTGAAGAAAGGATTAAGGCCAGCTCTTGCCAAGACCACTGCACAGGTCTGGAGTGATAACTGTAATTCCAGCACACGCTGGCTGAAAGCACATTGTGCTTCAGGAAACAAACAAAGCCTGCAAGGTCTTTTTTGGGAAGTCAAGCAACAAAAGGCCAAACAATGTGGATAGTTGTCCCCCACCGCATTGAAGCAAATTGCCTGTAAAAGCCTTTAACCCACTGTAAGAGGCATTTAGTGTTGGATGCTTTCAGGAGCTTCTCTTCTGGGAAGAGGAGAATATTTCTCCAGGTAATGGAGAAAGTGGGGAATTGTCCTTGGTGATTGAAGGAAGTTTCTGTCAGCCTTGAATCTGTGAAAATACTCTGACCCCTGACAGGGACCAGTGGCACCAGTCTCCAGTGGCTTCATTTGGGTGAGTGGCACAGAGACAACGAGGTGCTGGTCCCTCAATGTGCCCCTGCTGGCATTCAGTGTTTTAAAACCTGTACTGAGAGGTGCTGCAGGGTATTTTAGAGTCTGGAAGTAAATCAATCTACTTTGGCAACACCCTGTTATGGATCCCCTCACAGCAACCAGAAGTGTGTGGGCAGATGTTGGGACAGCCACAAACACGAAGGTGCCACGAAGCAGCACCATCAAGGACACAACATTTAGGCTTAAGAAACTCCAGAGCTTTGTTTTTTCACCTGGGCATCTGCCCAGAGACAATCCCTCCTGGTCAGTGCAGAGGGTGGCATTTTATATGTGACAAAACCCCACAGAATTGTTTGAAGGGAGAGGAGGATGCATCACCAAACCAGACCAGACCTGCTCCCCTACTCAGCCTCAGGAAACAGCCTGTTTCAGACACTTTACAACATACAAGAAACCACCAAACAAGAAGTCAGCCAAGTGCCTTTCATAAGGCAAATTTCCTCTTCACCCTCTGAATCCCACCCTGTGTGGAAGAGATCCTGGCTGACACCTGCAGAGCTTCCATGAGACAGCTCATCTCCAATAAACCCCACTGGCAATAAAACTGGCTAAGCTATAATAGTTCAGACTGGGTCTGGCAATGGAAAAATGTAAACCACTCTAATGAACTTATTATATTTTATACAGTGTTTGCATTTAAAATGCTCCAACGCTTTATCTAATGGAGATGATAATACTTTGTGTTTTATACTAACTGTTCAGAGTAGAACTAGCTGAACTGTAAAGCAGTAATGGGGATTGATCAGCCTGAAAAACTGAAGTTACACTCAGAAGTAATAAGTATTCTGTTCTAGCAACAGCCAAGGATTAAAAAAAACCCCAATTCCTCAAGGATCACATTTTCTTAACTAACGGATGTCAGCCCAGCCCTGCCTGTGCTATTAGCCAGGTGCTGATTTGGGGAGCAGTGATGTTTGCTCACATGCTCTAATAATCAGTTCCACTCACTCCTGCGTGACACTTGTCACCAGGAGCCTCCAAACACTTGGCAAACATTAATTAAGTCCCCATATGCCCTCCAGGGTGGGTGGGAGCTCTGTTTCACAGAAGCACAGGGAGGTGAAGGGGGAAACTCAAGAGCACGAGTGGAGAGGAAATTCAGACTGGTCCCTTGGTTCTGGCTCACAGACAACACTGGTTCGTGGCAGAGTTTCTGACATCCACATTTATGTTACTAAATAGCTGGTTAGTACCACCTCGGTACCCCTTTAGAACAGCTACATGATGGTACCCAGGAGGAACTATCAATTCTGGGGTACTTCCCCAGCAGTATGAGGGAGGGAAATGTATTTTAAATACCCCTTCAACAAAAAAAGACTGCAGCCTTCTCTGGCAGCTGACTGAGAACAAAGATTCCCTCTCTGTGCTCGCCTCTGGAATAGTCAGCAGCATGCAAACTGCCAGGCAGCACTTTTCCTAAAATATGACCACCAGGAAAGTGACATTATATGAGCTCCAAGATATATGATCCTCCTTTAAACCGTGCATACAAAACACACGCCGTGGTGTGCTGGGAATAACAGCTCCAGGGCTCTCTCTTCCCACACTGGGAGCTGCAGGAGTGGGTCTGGTCAGGCCAGCAAACTCCAACATTTACAAAAAGCACTACCCTGAAAATCCTGAGGAACTTGATTGTCTTTAGTTCTGCTTTACACCGGAATTTTACCTGCCTTCTCAGAAGAGGGAGAGTTCCAGTGCAAAGGCTGCTCCTGAGCTCAGCAGGGGAACACAATATATAGCTAAAACCGTGGCAATTTGGATTTTTCATTTCTTTGCTTTGTGATAGTGGAAAATATCAAGACTCCTTTTGTAATGTATGAAATAATTCAACTTTAGGAAACTCTTAAATCAAGCCACCTTCAGAATTAGTGGTAGAAAACGGGAGATCAATTAAAAATGCACAAAGCAGCCTTTAAAAATAACTTTCTAATCAACCAACCCTATCTTTAAAATGTGCTAAAAAAGAAACTGTCTCCTCCAAGGAACAAGTTGTGCACCTAAAATGGTTTTTATTTCCAAGGAAAGCATTATCTGTAATTAGTAAACTGTATGGATAATTTTTAGCTTCCATAGGCTTTCAAAATGTTAGATGTAGAAGCCCTCAATTTTGAGCATCTTGTTTTGATGTACAGCTGGAATAATGGACATGGTGTTTCCAAATAACCTTTTGCATTCCAATTTAATATGGTTTTAAGCTTTGGAAAGCCAAAAATCTCACTTCTGGTGTTCAGGTGTAAAAGGAGATGGGAGGAAAGGTAACACTGCTCTGTGGTTGATCACCAGCTCCCTCCAACAGCTGTGGCTTCACTTTCTTAGTATTTCAGCAAACATGAATGCAAATATCACTTTAAATTCAAATTATTCCAATATAATATAATTAAGTTTAAACAGCCTGCTAATTTCAACAACTCTTTATGATGTTAATACAGAAATGCCCTGGTTTTATCTACCATCATGGAGCTAAACTAAATCAAGCTCGTGAGGCTGGAGGACCAACAATGTGCAAATGACTGCAGAAAGAACCGACCCAGGGAGTCGCAGGTGTGATCCTTTTCTTCCTTGGAAATCGCAAATGGTGGGAGCTGACCCATCGTTACAGTGAATCCTAAAGTCTGGTGAGTGTTTTAGGACAGCCCCCTTTCCCGGTGACTCGTTCCTTACCTCTGCACCTCCTTGTTCTTCCACATGGAGGCAGACTGAGCCTTTGGCACGCGTTCAATGGAATTCACCAGCTCTTCCATGAGGAGCCTGAGAAGATAATCAGGACTAAATTAGCACTGCAGCCTCTCACACGGGAGAGAGCTTTGCCCCAAATCTTTCCAGAACACCACACAAACTGTGACACCACCAGGCAGTTTTAAAGAGGGGCTCTTCCCCCAGAGGCATCGCAGCCATCACCAACAGCACCCCTGTTTCCCCACCAGCTCCATCTGCCTGGTTGTGACAGCACAGGATCCAGCCCAGTGGGCTATGGGTTATTTGGAAAGAGCCAGATAATTTCTTCATTACTGACATAACCAGTCATATGAAATGATACAAAATATACAAAGAAAACTCATTAGCTGGTGCCTGTTTATCACTTTAGAGAAGCCGAGCACATTGTCAGAGGGAACTCTCCTCATCTACCCGTGCACATTTGAGACAGAGAAATATGTCAGGCATTAAAAATTCTCACTGCAGATTTCACTGCCTAAAACGAAACAGCATTTTAAATTCCTCTGAAGATAGGAAGTCACAGATTTACCTGCAGAATGGCATGTGGAATTACTTGGGATGGGCAGAACCACACCAGTGTGTCTCCCACATTGTTATCTTCAGCTCTGGACCAACAAGCCCCAGAGGTCTACTACTAGTTCATATTCATACAATTCCCTTCACCTGCAAGGGCCTTCAGTTTATGTTTGTTTTTAAACAGTGAGGGAATTCCTCTGGCATGGAAAGTCTGCACAGGACCTGTAACAGACAAGGATCCCTGCCCCAAAGTTCTCAAAGAGTTGTGCAGATGCCACGGCCTGATCCTGGTTGTAATTACTGAACGTGGCAGCTGCTCTGCATGAGGGGGGCACAGAGCACAAGGCCAGTTAGGCCTCATCAAGGCACAAACCTGCAGCATTTGGTGTTGGCCTATTCAATCAACAAGGCAATTTTGTAAGAACAGACTGCCAAATCTGATGGCTATTATGGTTTGACTGCGTGGTCAGAGCTCAAGATTTTCTATTTCACTCTTCAGCTTCTGCTGCTTTTCTCAGCACTCCTCTCTGGAGTTCAGAGCTTATGTACCTCAATTGCCATTTGAGGTGAAGTCAGCTTAAATTCCTTTCCAAGGAGTGGAGGAAAGGGTGGTTATATGGAATCACAGAATGGATTGGCTTGGAAGGGATCATAAAGCTCATCTCATTCCATGCCCCTGCCATGGACAGGGACATCTCCCAGTCCAACGTGGCCTTGGACACTTCCAGGGATGGGGCAGCCACAGCTTCTTGGGGCAATAATTCCAGTTTTCTTATTGAAAGGACTCGTTTAAAGGGAGCAGAGAGGAGCAGAAGTCTCTGATCCATGGGCTTTGAAGTTGGCTGTATGGCCATTGCTGCTCGAGGTGTCTCAGCCCACTCAAGATCTCCTGCCTGCATTCCACACAAAGCACCTGCTGTAAATGTTGAGCACACGTGGTTCCACAGGTTGGGAAACATTGAGTTAACACATTTGCAGCACTAAGGACTTGGCTGGTGTTCAGCTCCTGCCTAAGAGCCTCTTTGGAACATTAGACACCACTCCTCTTCCCATATCGTCCTTTACACCTTCTCCTGAGCAGTGATGGGAGAGGAGTAGAGAAGAGGAAGGGGCTTTTTACCTGCCAATTTGAACAGTGGGCTCGGTGGCATAGACTGTTCCAGTGAACCCTGTGTACTCTGTGATATAGGGCAGTGCCATCATGCAGTGATAGTTGGAGATCAAGATCACATCCACTGTGGACAGGTCAAGCAGTTCAGTCTGAAAACAGAGCAGAGAGATAAGCAACATGTAACCCTTTCATGCACTTTAAGCAGTGGCAGAAAACCTTCTTATTCTGTTGTTTTTTATAACTTTTTATAACCAGTTTATTAGAAAAAAAAGGCTGTCTCGTGCCATGTCTCTGCTGTGTCAAAGATTACTATTTCCTTTAAATTAACCAGATTTATTTAAAAAGCCCCCTAAATGGAAACCATGTCCTGGGTTTGTCTGTGTTTCATGCAAGGAAATGGCTGCTGTTATGAGATCCATGGTGATTATTACACTCTTATCAAAGAACTGATGTGTGCACTTCCTCAGAGAGGAACAGACACCAAAACTTCTGCAGGACTGATTTAGCAGGGTGGCTCATATTTTTTATGCAGCACATCCTACTGTACCCCAGGAGAGTGAGAGAGATGAATGAAGATTGTATTTATTCGGATGCTTAAAATAATTCCCCTCTTTTCCCCAAGTAAATGCTTGGCATCTTTATCATTCACATTCTCTACAGCAGGAGATGAAGCTCATTCACAGGACACAACAAAACAGTCGGGTGGGTCCAATTTGTTTTGATGTGACAGTTTAGACAAGAGTTCTGAGAGTGAAAGAAGATTTCACACATTGTTAAAAGAATTTTAATTAGAAATATTTACTGGTAATGCTATAACACAAACGGTGTCAAGTCAGGAATTTACAAGATGTATGACCTCTAACTCAGTTATTATAGAGCAGCTAATGGAATTCAACACTCATCAAGTACATATTATCTGATTACAAGGCTTGGTCCAGCAATTTGAATAAAAAAGGCAAGAAAGTAGGTCACTCTGCTTTTCAGAGGGCTGACACAGTGCTCTGGTGACAAGCTGCTTAACTCCTCTCTAAGCACTCAGGGGTTCAGTCCATGATCACAGCTGATGCTGGAGCCATCCACGATGAGGGAACACCACCCTGGGATCCGTGACAGGGCATCTTTTATCTTGCTGAGCTTCCAGGCAGACACACTCACTGGGTGGTATCAAAGGAGCCGCTTGGTTTCTTCGTGGGTTGGTTTTCAGCTGGTCCAGATTGTCCAGAATCAAACTCGAGAATGGTTTGGGTGGGAAGGGACCTCAAAGCTCATCTCATTCCATTCCCCTTCACAGGGACACCTTCCACTCTCCCAGGTTGCTCCAAGGGAATCCAGCCTGGCCTTGGACACTGCCAGGGCTGGATCCAGGGGCAGCCACAGCTTCTCTGGCAATTCCA
>JAWWMP010000116.1:113846054-113868633 GCA_035047865.1 Dendrocincla tyrannina | reverse complement strand
GGCTCAGGGGGGACCTTCTGGCTCTGCAAGTCCCTGATGGATCCAGGGCAGGGTCGGGCTCTGCTCCCAGGGAACAAAACGGAACAGCCTCAAGCTGTGCCAGGGGAAGTTTAGGTTGGACATCAGCAGGAATTTCTTCATGGAAAAGGTGGTCAGAACATCAGAAGGGGCTGCCCAGGGAGGTGGTGGTGTCCCCATCCTTGGAGGTGTTCAGGAAACAACTGGATGTGGCACTCAGAGCTCTGGGCTGGGTGACAAGGTGGGGATGGGGCACAGGCTGGACTCGATGGTCTCAGGGGTCTTTTCCAGCCTCAGTGATTCTGTGCACAGAGTGAACACCACCCCCCTCCAATTGCTTTTTTCCCCTTGTTTTTAAACACAGATTCATACACAGCAGGACAAAGCCCCATTTCCCATGAATCTGTCTCACAGCTCTGTGTGCTCATTGAGATTTCCCCATGCCAGGGTATTAAAAGGGCAGATTTTCTTCAGACAGTTTTCCTGATCCCAAGGGTTGAGAGGATGGCAAAGCTCCTCTCTCTAGTTTAGGACACATATGGAATCTCCTTTTTTCTAGCAATCACCTATTTTCACAAAAATCTCAGGAAATCAGTTTCTTCAAAACAGGCCTACTGGCAAAACCCAGCTGGAAAACTGGAAAACTACTCGGAGTGGACAGGGAAGGAGAGAATCCCCCCAGGAACACAGGTTTTATTTCTAAAAACAACCCCTGCACAGGTGCAGCAGCTCTGGGGCAAGTTCTCACCTGCTTTTTGTCTTGCTAAACACAAACAGGAAACAGGAGGGATGGACAACCCCACCTGAATGGAAGGGTTTGTGTACCCAAATCCCAAAGGCTTTGGAAGCTTAATGAGCCAGTGAGCAGGTTATGTAGGGGGCACTTGAGCATCATTGAGATGCAGCCACCTCCTGTCTGGAGTGACAAACATTTAACAAGGCACAGGAGCTTTGAATAAGAAGAGAACAGAAAGGTCGGCTTGAAAATGCTGGATTAGAAACTTAAATGTCTGAGCAGAGCGTGGCCACCTCTGCAGGAGCTGTTTCTCTGCTGGGAGGAGGGCATTTTCACCTGCAATCTCCCAAGTCGGAGCATCTGGCAGTACAGACATGCTCAGGTGGTCAAACTTTAGCTTTTAAATTCAAGTTTTGGTCAATTAAGATGAAAAATACCTCTTGTTTGGTCATGCATTGCAGTAAAAACAGACTCAGCTTTTTTCTAAGGCATTTTATCCCTTAGTGTTGTGTTCTGTATTTCCCTCTACCAGGTGGAAAGAAGGGATATTATTCATTTCATTTTGTACCTCCGGTCACAAAATGCTAACCCAGGACTGCAACTGTCTGGATTAACAGCTCCCAAGGAGTCTATTTACATACATTCCTCAAAAACCTGCTTTAAACTATATTTAAATATTAAAAAGCTCCTAAGTCCCATATATTAAATTTCAAATATCACAAAGACTTTAGTTTTAAATTCACAAAGCCTTAATTATTAAGGAGCTACATCACATTTTGCCTTTCTTTCAGCAAAGTTTAAAAATATCCATCTGGTGAAGGAGTGAGGGTGCAAGCAAGGAATTCAGTTGGTTTATTCACAAATGTAACACACTGATGTGAAATTAAGTTCTCACCAGACCAGAACTTTGACAACTGAAGCTATAAATCCAAGTAAACAGAAAGAAATGAAGGGAAAAATAAGATCTATTTTTGTAGTTTTAAACTACTGGTAATTAAAAAAGGCAATGAAATATCACCACTTTGATCAGCAAAACATTTTCTTGCCTTTTTTTAAAAATCAGCAGTGGCTTCACAACCCTGACACCTACAAGCTAACCGGGAAATCTTCCTTTTTTTCTTCTTTACAAGCAGCAAAAATCATCTCTATCTGTGGCTGTCACGCTGTGGTAAACGGATTCCTGCGAGTCAATGGACTCTTCCTGCCAGATTCAAGCAAAGGGACAGAAAAATAAAAAAGCAACTCCTATTTTCTATACAGCTGCTTGCACAGGTGGCATTTCTGGCCTGCACCTCTGTTAGAATCTCAGATTAGGAATCCAAGAATCAGAGTGTTTGCACTCTCTATGTCTCTATACACATTATAAAGGTGATTATTTCCATCCAGTTTATATTTGTTACTGTGTAAAACAGATCCAGAGATCCCAGTCGTGTTCCTGACTGGACTAAAATGAGAGTTCTTTTTGCTCCAAGATTTGTGTGCTTACAATTTTATTCCCTGACAGCTAAAGGCTGCAACACACAAATGCCCCATCTCCTAACTAAAAAAGTCATATCAAAAAGACACAGAACACACAGAAGGCATAAATATGCCCAGCTCAGCTCAGAACTTTCCTGGCAGGCTTTGTAAATTGGATGGAAGTTTGACAGTGGGGCACAGAGAGCACAAATTGAGGGCTTCATTCCAGATGCTCAGGCCCTTGGAGAGGCAGGTTCTCCACAGAAATCTGGCTCCCCCTGAGCATCCCTGGTGATCTCATGGATGGCAGAGTGACAAAGGAGAGAGATGATGGTTCACACTTGCAGCTCCAAAACATTCAAAACCGTGCAGGTTAAAGCCAGTGCTCTAAATTCCAACTGAAGCCAACAAATCCTGCAGTGCATTCCTCCAGTATTCATATCACATGCCAGCTTAAATTCTGGGGGGAAAGTAGGAACTGGAATGACCCGGGCCAAAGCATGCTCCAATTTTTGGGAGCCTGACATTTTCATCAGATTCTGAAGTAGGTCTGGAATCATAAAATCCCACAATGGTTTGGGATGGAAAGGACCTTAAAGATCATCTTGTTCCAACCATGGACAGGGAACATTCCACTAGTCCATCACCTCTACTCTGATCTTTCAAATTCAACCCAAATCTATGAGGAAAAAGATTGAAAAGCATCCAACTCCTGCCCCCACAACCCTGAGATGCAGACACATCTCCAGAAAAATAAAAGGTGAAGAATCTGATCCTGTAATTCCCAGTCCCTAAATTTATACACAGCTCTAAAAATGCTCCAATACAGACTCCAGGCAAGGCTGTATTTCCCCTCCCTCTCTCTGCCCCCATGCAAGACTCTGGACATTAAAAGAGCTCTGCATTTCCACTATCATCTTTATTTAAAGATTTCCCAGTTTGCTTTTTCCCACTGAATTATAATCAGTCTCTGCAATCACATCCAGAGGTGTTTGGCTTTGCAGTGTTTGTCCCACTGGTGGTATTCATCCACACATTTATCACACAGGTAAGATTATGCAGGATCAAGCTCTTTGACCACCTGCCCATGGAATTAATTGTTCACCCTTCCACAGACAGTGGTTTCCTGGAAGTCTCAAAACAGCCCAGAATCCAAGTTCACTTCTAGGAGGCTTTAACACACTACTTGGTCTCAAAACCAAGAGGCAAATTTACATTGAGTAACAATGTAATTTCAGGTTAAATAAATCAAATGTTACTGTATTTTCAGACGTGCTCGGGTTTTCACCTCCAGACCAAGAACTGCAGCACCTTACATGAAAGAGAAAATCTCCCTAGAAAATAAAGTGATGCCTGAACCCAAGGCCTGTAGGAAAATTAAATAGTTAAAGAGGGAGATCTGGAGAGAGACCAATAACACGGGTAATGTATTTTCTGACAGAAGATTGCAATTTCAGAACCAAAATCCTTGTCAGAAGCAAAGTGCACCCTTGGCAAAGCTGTTCTAGGCTGATTTTTTTTTTATTAGCTACTACCTGTACTATCACACTGCCGATGGAAAACCACTTTATTATCAAGCTCAGGGATTTATTCCCGTTCCTGGTGGAGCCCAGCAGAAGCCACACGTGCAGTGGGAAAGCTCCGTGTGTTCAAGGGCAGAAGGCTCACAAACACCTCCTCCTCCTGAATCCCACTGATGTTTGATCCCACCCAACACCCTAAACCCGGGCACAGGACCCTCCCCGCCCCTTTAGGGCCGCCCCCCGCCTTCCTCTCCCCACTACGATCGACCCCTCTTCTCCCTCGGCCCTTCCTCTCCGTAAGCACCTTCCTCTCAGGATCACCCCCCTCTCCCTCAGCCTGTCCCCTCAGGATCACCCCCCTCTCCCTCAGCCTCTTCCCACCAGGATCACCCCCCTCTCCCTCAGTCTCTCCCTCCCTTCAGGATCACCCCCCTCTCCCTCAGCCTGTCCCCTCAGGATCACCCCCTCCTTCAGCCTCTTCTCCCACTCAGGATCACCCTCCTCTCCCCCTCAGCCTCTTTCCTCAGCATCATCCCTCCCTTCTTTCAGCCTCTCCCCTCCGCTCAGGATCACCCCCCTCTCCCTCAGTCTCTTCCTCCCTTCAGGATCACCCCCCTCCCTCTGCCTCTTCCCTCAGGATCATCCCCCCTTTTCATCCTCTCCCCTCAGGATCACCTCCCCTCCCTCAGCCTGTCCGCTCAGGATCATCCCCCCTCTCCCCCTCCTCTCAGGATCATCCCCCTCACTCAGCCCCTTCTCCCGCTCAGGATCATCCCCCGCCTCCTTCAGCCTCTCCCCTCCCCTCAGAATCACTCCCCTCTCCCTCAGGATCACCCCCCTCCCTCAGCCTGTCCCCTCAGGATCATCCCCCTCTCCCCCTCAGCCTCTCCCCTCAGGATCATCCCCCTCTCCCTCAGTCTCTTCCTCCCTTCAGGATCACCTCCCCTCCCTCAGCCCTTCTCCCCTCAGGATCATCCCCCGCCTCCTTCAGCCTCTCCCTCAGGATCACCCCCCTCTCCCTCAGGGCCGCCCCCCCCAGCCCGCGCCTCAGTTTCCCCTCCCGCTCGGCGGGGCTGAGGCTGCGCAGCCCTGAGGCGACCCCAGGCCGTTCCCTCTCCTCCGGGGGAAGGCCGAGCCCCTCTCCCTGCCCTCCCGCCACCCTCCCCGGGCACTCACCAGCTTCATCGCGGCCCCCGGTTCTATTTACCGGGACAATCCTTCCCCCCCTTCCTGCCCGCCCCGCCGCGCCCCGGGGCATCATGGGGGTTGTAGTCCCACCGCCCTCCCCGCCCTGCATAACGTCATGGCCTGCCCCGAGGCACGCTGGGAGTTGTAGTCCGCCCCGCGCTCGGCCCCGCCGCCCCATTGGCGCGCGGCGCTCCCGAGGCACGCCGGGAGTTGTAGTCCCGGCGCCGCGGGTCTCCCCGCGACCCTGGGGAGGGGGAACTACAAGTCCCAGGGTGTCCCAGCGGCGGCATGTGGGGGCTCGGATGTTGATATCAACATGGCGCTTGTCAGACAGACAAAGACAGTCGGTCTGGTGTGATTGAGCCAAAAAAAAAAAAAGAAAAAAAAAAAAAAGGGGAGGGAAAAAAAAAAAAGAGAGAGAGAGGGAGCGGGCGAGGAGGAGGAGGGAGCGGCAGGAGGAGCGCGGCGGCGGGCGCGGGGAGGGGGCCGTGCCCTGGGGTGGGGGGGAGGAAAGGGGGGCCGAGGGATTTCCTCCCCCCTATTGTTCTGTGCCCTCCTCGCCCCCCGTGAATCCCCGCTGAGGCCGGGGCGGGGGCACCCCCGCAGTGCCGCCGGTCCATGGTGAGGCGGCGGCGCCGGCAGCACCCAGAGGTGAGTGTGTGTGTGTGCGGGTGGGTGGGCTGGAGGGAGGGCAGGGGAAGGGGTCCCCCATCGGCCGGAGGGGCTGGGCGAGCCGGAGAGCGGGATGTGCGTGAGGGGGCACCGGGGGGCGGCCCGGGCAGCCCCTCGGCTGGGGCCGCGGCTTTTTGGGGGGCTGAGGAGGAGGAAGGTGTCCCCGGGAGGCTGCTGCGGGAGGGCAGGGCAGCTTTGGGGTTGTTCCTGCCGCTTATTTATGTGTTCATTGCGATGCCTGCCGCCCTCCCTTCGCGGGGGGCACGGAGTGGCGGCGGAGCCCCCTCAGCCTGGGTGGGTGCTGGGGTATTTTTGGGTATTTTTTTAGGGGGGGGGGGTTGCTCGCCGCCGAGTTTTGGGGCTGGGATGGTGCCCCCTGTGCCAGGGACACCCCCCTTTGGCTGGGACACCCCGTGGGGGGCTCCTTTTTGGGATGCTCTGTGTCCCTATGGAGGTGGATGGGCAGGGGTCGGCGCTGCCCCGAACCCCTTTGGCTGCGCCGGGGCTTTTGGGGAGGGTTTTTTTGGGGTGAAGCCGGAGGGTCTGAGGTTGCCGGAGAGTTTTAACATGGGGCCGGGTTCGGGGAGGAGGAGGACCCGGGGGGAAGTCGTTCCCAAAACGTGCGAGGAGAGCTTGGGTGGGGTGTCAGGCGCTTGTTTATTTTGCACTTCTTGGGAAGAGGGGTGTGTATGGGGGGGTAAATGCATTTTTCTCCGTGCCTGGGATGTCTCTTTTTGGGGGGCAGAACAGCATGTTGGACCGCAGGAGCGGCCGGGAATGGTGCTGGAAGTGTTTTTCCTCTGCTTCGGCGTTAAAACAAAACAAGAGCCGAGTGTTTTTGGGTGCAGAATACACACCCGAGCCAGACCCCGCCGAGTTCTTCGACCTCAGTTTGGTCTGATGGGTTCTTTCTTTTCTTTTTTTCCTCGAGTTGTTAGAGTGTCTCTTGGTATGTTTGCAAAGCACTTCTGCGGAAGCATTTCGTTCTTTGCGATAGCTCTGCAAAAGCCTTGCTTGGATGTGCTGTTTTTTCCCCCGGTTCCTTCGTGCTAGGGACAGAAAAAAGGCTCTTTTTGGGGGTGGGGAAGGAAGAAGGAAGAGGAAATGAAGGTTTAAGCGTGTTTGTGGAGTCGGGGCTGCCTCTGTTTGTTCTGGGAGTGTGACTCGGTGGCTTTTCAGTGCAAAGGGTTTGTGAACAAAAACTGCGAGGATTTAAACTTTGTAGGGAGGAAAGTGTTAAACTCGAGAGAGCGGATCTCAGAGACACTACCTACGTGCCCCTGCTCCAAACTACTGGGGACGGAGGGAGGGGGGGGCAAAAAAAAATAAGGAAAACCGGTGGGGGGAAAAAAAAATCCCCAAACCCAACCCTACAATTTGCATGAATGATGCCACGTAAAATACCGGAGCGAGGGATTGTGCTCTGCAGACGAAAGCCTGGAGTCCCGTGATATGACTCGCTCATTTCTGCAGGGCTCATCAGGTACAGGCTCTGCTTCCTTCCTGGGATGGTGCAGCTGGCATTTGATTTCCTCCATGGATGGGAGAGGAGGAGTCCTGTGCAGTTTTTTTTTCCCCGAGATGATTGCATTTTCCTTGGCCTTGCTGTACCCGGCCTCATTAGTAGGAGCTGCATCTATATTTATTTACCATTATGCCGTGTCCCTTGGGAAGCGGGGTGTAGTTTGGAGTAGGTATACATGGATTTATCACTCCTAACATTGTTTTTTTTACTCCTCCCGTCATGGTAGGACCGAATCCATCAAGAGCAGAGAACAAACTTAATTTATTTCTGTGTTTTGCATCTCCCGTTTTGCCATTTCTCTCCCAAATTGCTGAGAAAACATCTCGGAGATGCAGACGGGGGTGAGGGAAGAAAGGGATGGAAAATGTAATCTGGGCAGGGATGTATTTGTTGTCTGCATGTCCTGAGAGCAGCGGGCTGGGAAAGGGCAGGGTTTGATGCTGCAGGTGAAAACTGGGCTTTGGGAAAGCTCTTCTCCCTTTTTTTGGTGAGGATTGTTCTTTACCCACCCCACGACAGCCACAACTTTTTGTGTGTGGTTGACAGAATTCCCCGGCGAGCCTGGGCATGAGGCTGGGAACAAGGAACTTGTGTTTCCTCCCCTCGCACCAGAACAGGCATCAGCATTTTTCCTCCTGTGTCATCCCACTGGTGGGAGCAGGTCTAGACGACATTGTGGTGTGCAGCCTGCCAGCCGGGTTACAGGAATGCCATCCTGGGTGAAACAGCAGGAATTTGAAGGAGGGGTAAGGAAATCGGGGATGAAAACCCTGTGTGGATGAGGCCTGGTTATCTCTGGGGCTGCTTTACTGAGCAGTCTCGAGCAATTCCTTTGATTTGTCGACCTTTTTAGACAACGTGCATCTCTCTGGAATTGTGAGCCTGGGGATTCCATGGAATTAGTACCCGGTGCCAGCTGCAGAAAACTCATTTTTAAGGCAGTTTCAGTGCGAGTCTTACTGGTCTCTTTTAAAACGATGTTGAAAGTTCACGGCTGTCCAGTGTTTTGGAAATGAAATTATCATGAAGTGTTTACTTTACAGTGATAATCCATAAGTTCGTGGAAGTGTTTGGTGTGTTTTTTTCATCGCTGTCTGGAGCTGGGAAAACAGTGGGGTTCTGCCATTCACTTTTAAAGCTAATTTAATTTTTAATAAAATGAATGTTTAATGAGCATGACTGTCAGGAATTGTTCTGCTGTTAACTTCTGGGACTGCTCTTTTTTTTGCTGTGTGTCAGTGGGGCAGTGGGGAAATTTGGGTCTTTGGGCGGGGAACTGGCAGAATTAATGAAACTGAACCACGAGAAAGGAGGAGGCTGCACTGTCCCTTTTACCAGGGGGGTCTCAGGAGATGTTTGGGTTTATGTGTTAGAAAATAAATCAATTTTCATGAAGCAACACATTTTAATCTAAAGAAAGCAGCTTGAGCTTCGTGGTAGTTTCTGTGCAGAGCTTTTAGGGACGTTGCAGAATGGCACATTACAGTGTTGGGATTTGTGGCAAATATTTTTCATCTTCTGCAAAGTTTAGGATTTGAAATCAAAATGCTCTCAGGTTAAGATTCTTGCTGCAGGGGAAAAAAGATGCCTTTGTTCCTCCTGTCGATAACTTCATGCAGCTTTGACTCTTGGGAAGTTGATTCCACGTTATACTGATTTTAACGGGGCAGGGATTGGGTTCTGCATCCATGTCCCCGTGGGATTGAGCTTTAATTATACCTAAGCTGATAATATGATCCTGTGGGTTATCAATGCAGTGCGACTGATACCGTGATTACGGTGGGATTGTGGGGAGATAATGAGGACAATCTGATTTTTTGGGGGTGTTTAACTAGTGTCTCTCAAGCTGCTTTCGTGCATAATATTAGTAATAAACTGTATTTTATCATTCTAATATTTCCATGTTGACTAAAAGTCCCTTCTGACTTGTGTGAAATTAGGATGGATGGGGGGCAAAGCATGCAAAGAGTCTGTATTTGAGCACTCACTCCTGCAAACAGGCCGTGTGGTACCTGGGAATGAAATTCCCAGTGTTAATGCAGGAGATAAGTGTTTTGACAAATGCTTTTAATTTGGGGAACAATACAAGCAGGAATAACAGGATATGAAAGGAAAGTGTTATTTTTCGTCTCGCAGGTGGCAAACCAAGGTGTGTGGAGGGATTAACTTGCCCAGGTTCCTGCACAGAGACAGCAGCTGAACTCATAACCAGTCTGCGATCTCAGGAGTTGGTCAGGGCTTAAATCAGAGTGTTTCTTCCTCCCCCATTGTTTGGCCAGCTTTCACATTTTGCAAATAAAATCTAGAGATTATTTCTCTTCCCTTCAGTTTCAAACTTCAGAGCCTGAAGTCGTGGTTTTGTTTTTTTTTTTTCATTTTCAGTGAAGCCTTGAAAACACAAGGTTGGAAAACTTGATCTGAGCAGCACCTCCCTGACATATGATACTATCTCGAAACAGCCCCTGACAAGTGAACCCTCTCACTGAAATCATGTGAGGAATTTTATTACTCAGCTCTGAAGATCTTCTGGGGGAAAGGAGGTTGCAAACGATTAACTATGTGGTCTTCCTTGCACGCTGGCAGATAAAATGTTCTTGTGTGTTGGGGCAGTCATGTGGTTCCACAGCGAGGAGCAGGCGCTGACCAACTGAAAATTTCATCTTGTCACTCTGAGAAACATCTATTTTTGTGTGGTGCCTGCATAAAAGAGATGTATTTGCTTGAAATCTGCTCTGTCTTCAAACATGCTCCTGGTTGATTCCCTTCCCCAGCGCCAGCCTGTGACCATAAAAGCACGTGGAGAAGATTTTATCATAGATAAAATATCATAGATAACCCTCAAAAGTTCATGGGGTTTGGGTTGCTTCTGTTCTTTGCTGTTGCAGTCAGGCTTGCCAGGGGCTTGTTGTTGGTGCAGGCTGAGCAAAGGGCTCGTTTCACAGTCGTGGAGCTGCTGCTGTGACAATTACGGTGTCACAAAGCCAAACCTGGTCAGGGTGATCGATTTATGGCCATAACTTGTGGAATGTGGCTCTGCTGGTTCTCATTCCACCCCTTTAGCTGAGCCACTGTCCTCCCTGACTATTCCATGATAAAGCAATGCTTTGGATCTCTGTGTGTGAGTGCTTGACAGGGGTTATTGGTGTTTTACAAGCAGAGGAACCGAGGCAGAAGGGCCAAGTGGCACACAAAGGCCACGCTCTGAGGCAGTGGCAGTGGCACACGGGTGTCTCTTCCCCATCCCTTGCTCTTTACATCCCTGACACATTGATATGTATTAACCTCGTAAGGAATTTATTGGCTGGTCCCCTGATGTGCTCATTAAGAATACCTAAGTCAATGAGATTTTTTTTTTACAGAGATGGGAGGATTTCTCACATCTCAGTGACTTTTGTGGCTTGACACTTTTCTTCCTTATTTATTCAGTTAATTTTTGGGCTTTCACATCCATTATATCCCCTCCCCCTCAGTCAGGCCAAGAACACTATGGGGTAAACTTTCTCCCAAGGCTGCAAGGGATGTCCCTCTTTCTTGCATTGCTTTTCTTCTGCTTTATTTAATAGGGTTTTTTCAGTGTTGTCCTTCAGATCTATCTCAGGAATGCACATGTATGTTTGTCATCAGTTTTGATTCAGACACCAAAAGGCTGAACAATTACTCTTTCAGCGTGCTTTAGGAATTAAAAAGGAATAATCTGTAGCTGGTTATTGTCCCTGCCTGGGTGCAGATTTCCCTTTCCCAGTTCTTAATCAAAGCTGCAGGCAGAGTCTGAAGTGAAAGTCTGCTCTTAAAACTGGGAACTGCTGTCGTGCTTCTGACAGAGTGTGTTCTGCTTTATCTTCCCAGTGCAGCCAACCAGGAGGTGTGGAAGGTCAGTTCACTGTTTCCTACAGAATTCCTCTCTAATGTTCACTTCATCGTTTCGTCTTGGTTTCAGGGCAATTACCAGCCTGAAACTTATTACCAAGCAGAGCCCTTGCTCAGGTTGTGGGTATGAATACACCTAAATCACTTCTGTAATGCAGCTTGACCAAGAGCCAACTTCATGTGTATGTCCGTGGAATTCTTCCAGTCGCTGTTTGTCCAATGGGTGGAGTGTTGCTTCCAGGAAGAGTTTCTTCCAGCCCGAGGAAACAAATTTTAACACCTACTTTGTGCACGGAGGTGGCTTTTTTTTTGTTGTTCTCCATATGTACAAGATGTTTATGTGGGTTATATTAAATTTAGGAGAACCCCGTTCGCTGCTGTGGTGGTAAATGAGGTTTTAACATTGGGTTAAGGAAGGGATTTAGAAGCCAGGTATAAAAAATACATTAATTATGTTTGGCTCTACCCCCAGCTGGGTCTCCCTCACCCTGTATTTATTCCTGGTGTTGGTCTTCTCCCCACTTTTGAACTTAATACTCTAGAGCCCTTCTTTTCTTTCCACTTCCTTAGAATTTTCAAGTTCAGCAGTAGAATAACTCCCTCTGAAACAATCCTGCGGGCTCCTCTTTCAGTGGCCTTGTGAACAGCCAGTTTTGTTCTTCTGATAAGCCCTTGCCCTATCAATTGGGAAGTGCAGCATATAGTCATTTCCTGCATTTCGAGCTGCCCGTTCCCTCCGAGCTCTGAACCAGGCACTGAATCTGCTTTTTGTTCTTCCCCGTGGCTCTGATGGCAGCAGAAAGCACTCAGTTAGTTCATCAAATCCAAGCGCCGTTTCTACTTGGGTATTTCTTGTGACCTTTATTTTGGACACTTTCTCTGCCATGATCAGATTCTCTGATTACAATGTCAGCTTTCAGCAGAAAGCTCTTTTGTGAATTAACTGGCGGGCTTTGGGGCGTGCAGCAGCTCTGACATGTAAGTAGTGCTCCAGTGTTGGAAAGGAAAGTTCTTCCTGGCAGTGGAATCTCATTTCTAGGCTCTTCTTTTATGACCCAGGCCAAACTTTGTGTCTTGCCCGTGTTCCAGGGCGTTAATATGAAAATAATCCTTTCAGGGCTGTCGAGGTGCTTTCACATTCACAAAGCATGTGGAGATTCTTGGCTGGACTGTGGAGTATAAACATCAGGAGTATAAACAGGAGTGTCAGATTGTGGTTACCCAGAACGAGAACTAATTATTTCAGCTAATACTGATTTTTTTTCATGCCACAGATGGGGGAGGTAAGAAGCTGATCAGAGTTTTCTCAACTAAATCGTATTACACGTGGTTTCCAGACATCCTAGTGGGTCATTCCCTGACTGTTTGTGTTTCGTGGGAGCTCCATCTGTTTGATGCAGCAGTGCTGTTTAGTCATAAGTCTGAAGAAGAGGGAACTTGCTGAACTTGAAACTTATTCCTCCCTCTTTAATTTCCTGGTCCACAGAAGTCGAGTGATGTTAACATATTGGAGATTCATAAAATTTAAGGCGAGAACAGATAATTAAATTGCCTTCCCTGATACGTTTTATATGCTTTGTATCACAGGCCTTTAAATTTTAATCATTTACTCTGAAAGTGAGACCAGTAAATGATGTTTGGCTAAAAACAATTTGAAAGCTTTCCAGCCCTGAGTGTCCATCACTGGTAATTTCAGGCTCATCACTTCTCTTGGTGGTTATAAGTGGCTGATTTCTAATTTGAATTAGTCTAAGTTCTGCCACTGGTTCTTGTTAGGATTTTCCTGACAAGATTAGAGCCCTTTAGTATCCAGGACTCTCTTGCCATGAAGGTACTTACACTCTGTAATCAAGTTACTTGATAGATAAGGAAGCAGAGTTGAGCTTTTAAGTCTCACTCTGAGGCATTTTCTCCAGCACTCAGATCATCCGGTGATTCTTCTTGGCCTCTGTTTATTTTTAACACTGTGGAAACCAAAAGAGGTGACTGTTCCAGGCTGTGCCTGCTCCACAGCGAATTCCGAGGCGCCTTTAGCCCTTTCTGCTGCACAGCCATTTAGGAGGTTCCCAGGAGCCCTTGTGCACAGGAAAATGCTGTTCCTGAGCCTTGCTGCTCCAGCACTGACATTCTTTACTTTCCTAGTTACAGTCTGCGTTTCTTAGATTATAAATTGGCCTTTGTGTCCCGATGTGTTTTGCTTTCCTGAGCTGATTTAAGGCAGGTATTCACCCTCCCTTCTCCTCCTGTCCTTTCCCCCTAATAACGTCCTGTTGTTCTCCAGTCCTGGTGTCACTCACTGATTTTTATCTGCAGTGATAAAAACGTTGAACTGCATCAGACCTTAAATTTAGTGACAAAAAAAACACAATAAAACAAAATAAAAATTAGCATGATGCAATCTCAGGAAGTGGATGAAGAACTGGCTGAGTGACAGCTCTCGGATACCGAGCAGCCGACGAGGGTTTCCACTAGAACCAGGGTACACCCTGTGCATGTACTTTCTCCTATTCAACTGCATTTGTGATCTCAGAGAACAAAGTTAGTCCTTTATCAAGACATGTGCCATTAGAACGTGCTGACTGGCACTCCTGGTGTCCTTGTCCTCGTAGTTCTTTACTGGGAAAATACATATTTTTCTCCTCCTGCTCATTGCCTGGATGGATTTACAGCTTTGCAGATTTGCTCCATCCCCTTTCTGAGCATTGGGCATCCACCTGGCCTGGGGGGGAAAGCCCTCTTTGGTGCACGGTTTGTAGGCTGATTTAAAATATTTCCCTGCTGATGGATTTGCTGGAAATCATCTTGTATTGTTGGAGAGTTGGAAGGTCCTTCATATGAGAAAGGTGTGTTGCCCCAGTGTAAAAACAAACTGTTCCCAGTACAGTGGTTTTCCCTTCCACTAGAAAGTCAGTGGGGTTTAAATTTTCATACTCTTGCTATATTTGGGTTTTATGTCTTGAGTCTTGCACTTGGGTTGGTAAGAGGAACGCCCCAAGAGTGTGTGGATATCTTCAAGGATAAAATGGCAGCGCTTTTGGGGTGTCTTTGGTGCCTCTGCTGCCACATTCCATGGCCTCGTGGAAGTGAAGACCATCCCAGCCTTTACAAGCAGCTCCTTCTGAAGGCCCTTGTGAATTATCCTTCAGTTCATGGGCATTATTCTCATAAATAGTGGTGTCGCTCCTCTGTCACACTCAAGTAAATTCTGATTTATTCATAGCACTGTGCCTTCTTGCTTTTTGTTGAAAATGCAGCTGCCTTCGCTTGCTGGCTGTTCCCTTGAATTTCCCTTTTCCTGTCCCAAACTGATTTAGCTTTTGCTCCCTCGGTGTTGCAGCTGTAATCAGCAGTGCACAGGGATGCCTTTTTCTGGAGGAGAGGCGGTATTTTTGCCACTGCCTTTTAGGATCCTGGATAATATGGGGTTGTGAAACCAAACCTCATTTAAATAACACTGTCAGGAAGAAGTGAAGTGTGTTGTGTTTTGGGTTGTGTGTTTTTGCTTTTTGGTTTTTTTTTTTTTTTCAAGGTGTGGTGTTTTTAAGGACTTGCTCCCTGCGAAATTCCCTGTTTTGAAACCTGCAAATTGCAGACAGATAAAATGCAAGGAGTATCTAATTAATTTTTGGGGTGCCTGCTTCCTTTGTAGCTGTCCAGTGGGGAGCCTGTGACCACGACAGGCTTTGTGGGAAGATTTGGAAAGGGGGAGAAAGGGGAGAGGACTGAGGCCACAGGGTCTCTGGGAAAGACCCTGTGGATCAGGTTGTGCCATTTGTACTCCTGCAGTGTGAGGTGGGGGAGTCTGAAGTGCTAGAGGCCCAAACCTCTGCAGTTTTGGGGGGACATGGATATTTCATGCCATGGAAGGCTCTGAGCTCAGCCAGTGGCTCTTCTACCTCCTGGCTAAGTCAGTATCTGATTTTTCTGTTCCTCTGCTGCCTTTTGCGGGAGTTGTTTATTGACTGAAATTGTTTCCATATGGCTGCAATGTAGAGCTTGATTACATTAAACGTGGCCCTTTCCTGTGGCATTGCAGTGCTATGGAAAGATCATCCCTCCCTCGCTCCCCTTCCTCCATAAAACCTTGGGTTTGGAATATGGAACGTGGTTAGTTATTATCTTCTTTCCCCTCTGAGGCTTGGAGAGCTGGAAAACTGGGATCCAGTTCTTTTTTGGGTATTTGATTGCTTAGGTGGGTTATCTTGGCATATAAATGACTCGTTAAATAGTTAAAATGAGGATTAAAGGTTGAGGTTTGGGAGCAATGCTGGATCTGGGGCTTCAGGGTGTTAAACACTGGACATGCAGAGTCTGTGCTTCCATGTGAATTGTATTTGTTTGCATGAATCAATTTAAATACTGCTCCAAGAAGGTCTTAAAATTCCTGAACTTGGAGCTTCAGGATGCTAAGGGGCCAGAATCCCTACTTATCTGGAGCCTGGAGGCCGTGTCTAGTTTGTGGGAAACAGATCTGTTTAATGGCAAACGCATCTGTACCTTTGATAAGAATAAAAGCTGATTGTTGGCTAAGTTAGCTGATAAAACCACCAGTGAAGCATCTCCACCTTCTCTTTGTAATGACACCTAAACTTGGCTTTGTAACCCGAGTTCAAAATTTGGCTTTTGTTGAAAGTATTTTCTATCCAAATAGGTTAAAATATATCAATACCTTTTTCTTAAGCTGTAATGCCTCCATTTCTTGTGGACTCCAACAGAACCAGGGCAATGTATTTTTGCTGCCAGTATCTCAAATCAAATCAAACCAGTGGTTGTCAGTTTTGGCTGAGCACATGGAAGCAGAATCTGATGAACTAGTAAACCTGTCTCTTGACAGAAGCCTCTTCTGCATATGCACAGAGAATATTTCCTTCATTTCTGTGTGTTCACATAGTTCACCTCACAAACTGTTTAATTCAGAACCGAGAAACCATTTGAGAGCTGTAAATGCTGAAATACTTGTTTTCCTCCCCTAACATAAGGTGGGAAAAAAGAGCAATGAGGGAAGAGATTCACTAATACTGAAATCTTTCCGTGGAGGACACAGCAAGGTTCAATTCATTTAATAAAGAGAATTCATTTGTTTTCACTAAAGCGTTTTAAAATGCAACCCGTGTTTCCGTAACCCTTTTATGCATCCTGCACCTCTGATGTATCATTCACGATGAATACAACTGTAATACATAAAAGCTGGCATTTAAAAATTGTTTTCTAAACAGTCTGGCTAATAACCCAGGGTGGAAACTGGAATGCAGGTACGCTGCTCTTCAGGCCTTTACCTGGACTTGGTTAATTTGATGGCAAATTAAAGTTTTGAGGGCAGAAATAATCCTTCCTCATAATTTGGGGGTGACCATGAGCTGGCCTGGCCATCTCCTCTGCTTGGCCTTAAAGGACTTGCTGTGCCCAGTGCTTGGAGCGAAGGGTGTGGGCACCTTCTTCCAGGTCTTGAAATTGTGGTCCATGGAGCTGCCTCCCTTCAGAAGGAGGGATTTGAAACCTTTTGTTCTGCTTTGTGTTTCAAGATGGCCCTTTGTCCAGCATGTCCAGCATCAGGAGGAATTGCTCCATGGAAAGGGTGGTCAGACATTGGAAGGGGCTGCCCAGGGAGGTTTGGAGTCCCCATCCCTGGAGGTGCCCAAGCAATGACTGGACGTGGCACTCAGTGCTGTGGGCTGGGTGACAAGGTGGGGAATTGGTCCCAGGTTGGACTCGATGCTCTTGGAAGTCTTTTCCAAACTGAACAACTGTGATTTTGTTTTGTGTGGATCCCTTGATGGATTGGTTGTACACACGGTGAGGACAGAAGTTCTGTGTGTGGGTCCTGCAGCGCACCATGATCCCCACAGATCCTGATTCATCTCGATGGGAGAGGTATTCTGGAGAACCCTTTGTTTTCTTCTGTCCCTCACAGAACACACTGGCTCCCTGGGAGCAGAAATGAAGACAAGCACATTTAATTTCCAGCCTTGTCATCTTCCCAGAGAGGGAGAGGCAAAGATGAGTTGTGACTGTTGCAGTCGTTCTGTTGTGCTTCTCACACATCAGAGCTGCCTTCTGCTTCTCAACCCACTGGGTGACCAGCTGAACCAAACCCCAAAATTCACCCCTTTGAGCCCCTCCAGAGCTGCCTCTGAGCAGCTGTTCTGCACCCAGAAAGTTGAGTGGGTTTGCCAGTGACTTTTCGGTGATCTCCAGAACTGTTGAAGCAGAATGAGTTGATAAAGACTCTCCTGTGTATTTTGTGAGCGCTCAGATATTTGAATATGGAATAGGAGTGCTGAATATCTGCAGTTCCCATTAAATCTCAGTGTCTTTAAGGATGAGTCCTTAAAACAAGCTGTAACTAACGCTGGAGGCGGTAGGGTTGCTCTCTCTTGGCTCTCACAAGAGCTGAACTGGAACTATATTGAGGCTATTTCGTGGTTTTAATTAGCACATCACTGAGTTCTAGGTCCTTTATACTTAAGAATAATTAATTCTCCATTGTTTTTTTGCTTCTGACAGACTTACTGTCGATTTTCCAGCAGAGGCATTGGCCCTTCCTCGAGCGATGGGACAAAACAGTTTACTGTGAGCAGCTTTCCCCCCTCCCCTGGTGGTAGAAATTTGCCTCTGGTCTCCTCCTGGGTGCTGTTTCCCACTCTCCTTTGTGTTCCCCAGCTCTTCCCAGGAAAACCTGCACCCTGATGAGATTGAAACCCTTCGAGTCTCCTGGCTCACTCCTGAAAAATTCCACAGTGCTGCCCTTCCAGTGTTAAATGTCCTGCAAATAACTGGATAAAAGAGGATGATCCTTCAGTTTTCTTCTAATGAGAATGACTTCTGAGAAGGCTGCAGGCTCGGGGCCATGCTGCCATTGCAGTATTATCAGTACATTTTGGCTGCAAATGTGATTTCTTTTTTTCTTTAATATTAAAGGGAGGGGTTATGACTTCTGAGCTATAATTGTGTGGAGACATTACTTGGGCAGACCTCCTAAACTCTCCTGCATTAATTTGGGTGTGCTGGATATGAGCTCCTGTGCTCTCAGAGCCGCTGAGGAGAGTCTTGGACTGTCATTGGGACCTGCAGAAAGCAGAGAAATTGCAAATAACGGGTTTTGTTGCTGCTTCTTGAGTTTCTCCTGCCTTATTTCCCTATTCCTGTTGGTGATCTTGCTTTTGTATCTGTTCCTATGCCTTTTTGGAGCAAGTTGCACTGGAAAATTACATTTACAGGGGAGTTAGACCTGAGCAGCTCGAGAGGTGCTCTCCAACCTCTGCAGTTCTGTCAGATGTGCAAAGGGGGAAGTTAAACTAATAATTTCCATGTAGGTCCATCCTTGTGCTTTCCATCCTGTCCCTGTTCTTTCTCCCACCTTAGTTTTGAGAAGTGGGGCTTTTAAAGTGTTTTCTGGCAGTTCTTAGAGACATGCAGCTCTTAGTGGGTTGAACACAAGGGAGAGGCAGAAGGGAGTTTAATTGGTGTTTTACGTGGTAGACTTTGGGGGTTCAGGGAGGTTCCTGCTCTCTTTCTGCAGAGCAGCACTGCTAAAAATGAAATACTATGTCCTGGAAAAAATAATAATAATAAAAAGTACTAATAATACATATGTATAGATAATAAAAATATATCCTGGGAGTGTAACTTTAAGCTGGGCTCTGAAAGAGCTACGTGGGTTTCTACCTCTGGAGATGGGCAGCTATAAAGTGGTGTTAAGAGCTACAAAACACAACATAAAGACCAAGTCCAGTGAAAATCAGCATGATCTGTTGTGGTCAGATCAGAAGTTTGCCTTGCCTCTAGCTCAAGGCTGGAGCTGCAGGTATGCTGTGCATCCTTTATTCCCCACCTTTTCCACCCAAAGAGGGGTCCAGGCGTGTCAAATCCTGAGCCACATGTCCATTGCAGTGTTCCCCACCTGCTGAATGTGAAGGGGGGGGCTGTTTTTAGTTCAGTTCCTGGTGAGCAAATGCCCTTAATTTCTAAATTAAGTCACCCTTTTTTTTGTTTGTTTGTTTTAGTCTTTTTTTTTTGGTTTGTTTTTCAATCCCTGTTCAGTCCTGTCCTGTGCCACTTAAGGCATGACAAATACAGTGTTGTAAGCTGTGTGCTGGGTAGCAGATCCCTGCTGTTCCTGTGCTGACAGGGCTCTTTAACACCTCTTTTCCTTGGTTCAGGTGGAATTGGTTGGGATAACATGGAGCTGTGGTGTAACTTCATGCTTGATCCAACTGGAGTTGTTTTGCTGAAAGGGATTCAGGGACTGTTCAAAATTCTGAGCCAGCAGGACTGTCCAGGTTGGATTTCTGACATCCAGGAGAACACACCTGTCTGTGTCCAGAGCATCAGGAACCCCTCGGAGCGAGGGCAGGGAATGATTTCTCTCCATTTTAGGTCCTCTCCAAACATCTGTAGGACTCCCAGTTACTGTTTAACTCCAGCTCTGTGTACCCTTCACGTGGAAGGGCTGGGTGTGCTGTCAGCTTGGCAATGAAGGGTTTTTTCTGGCCTGTCAGTCCCTTTTTGGTGTGCTGTGATTGCTGTTTGGCTGTCATTTCTCTACCTTGTAAAGCTGTCTCCAGTGTATGCAGTTTTATATCCCATTAGCTCGCTCTTCCTCATCATATCATACAGCCCTGTAATCATCTGGCCTCTTTTCTACCCCCAAATACTTTTTTTCCCTTCCATAAAATGCCTCTGTGTGAGTGAGACCTTCCTTGCATACAGTGATATTTGTAAGACTGCAGCAAAGAATTCCATATTTATTTTTATTTGCTTTTCCTAGATATGTATTTGACAGTTGGAGCCTCCTAGTTTACCTGAAATGTTATATTTTTAGGGGGTGTGTGAACACACTGTTTCAAACACAGCAATGGTAATTTCTTAGGAGGGGGAAGGAGCTGGAAGCAGATGAAATTCCTGTGAGTTGCATCACTGAAAGCACAAGGGTTAATGTTTTTTTCACCAGATGTTCCTCTGTTTCCTGCTTTTACTTTAATGTCTGCATATAAAAAGATTTTGGTTTCTTTGTCCCTTTTGCACTTGAACTAGAAACTGTAATCTATTTGTGGTGCATCGGAGAGAAGTTATTTTTTTAGTACTTCTGGTTTAACAGTTTCTCTGTAGAGGAAGGAAAAAACCAGATTGAGGCATCTTCCAGTGAAATGTGAAATGAGAGGATTGTGATGTCTGAACTTAGAGGACCAAAGATGCCAAACCAGGTGGAATGGTCCCTTATCCCTCTGTTTTGGAGAGAGCCAGGCTGAGGAAAAGAACCTCCAGATAAATGGCTGGGACTGACATTTGCATTTCTCCTTGCTGAGGAGTTGGTGACAGTTCTGCAAGGAGTGGCTTGGAAATGGCTTTTCTTAACCTGAAATGAGTAGCAAGCTTAAATTTCATTGCTGCTGGAGGATTTCTAGCCAAAGATTTCTGTTTTACAGCTGTTATTAAAAATTTATGGGGCAACTTGAGATCAAAGCAAATATATATTCTCTTTATTATGTAAACTCAATTTTGTGCAACATATGCATAGCATCTATATAGTTTATGCAGGAGTTTTGTTACAGTGAAGGCAAAGAGCCTTTGCACGGTACAGTTCAACCTGAGCTGGGGTAAAACAGGGTTATATCCCAGTGTTCCTGGTGCTCTGGTTGCCTCTCTGCTCTCCTTATCTCCCAAGTAACTTCTTAGGAATAGGAAGGTCTCTCCTGAGCTGCTGCACTTGCCTGTTTCCTGTGGAAATGTTCTGTGCTGTGCTTCATACTGAGGTTTTGTCACAGCTTTTTTGTGTGTTCCACATAACCCAGCTTTCCCACTGGCGTGCTCAAGGACTTCCTTGGACTAACCTTTCACTTAAAGCCGGGACCTCAAAACATTTCTATAGATGCTTAACCTTATGTGAGGGATCATAATCTCACAGCTGGGGCTTTAGACTACAAGAACTTTCTGGGGAGGGGGTGGCCTGTATTTCATGGCCAAGACAGCCCTCACTCCAGGTTCTGGGCTCCTTAGAAAATTCCAAACTCCTTATAAAATTCCAACTCCTTATAAATGCCTTCTGTCCATTCTTATTTCTCTGAATATCCTCTCCTTGCCCTCCATCCCCAACTTGCTGCATTCAAAAGCAGCCTGTCAATATTAGCATCTTTTATCAGAGTTTTAGGGTGGCTTTGGGTTTTTTTTTGAGAATTTATTTGTTGTCAAACAGTCTCAACTTTTACCAGGACCTGCCATCTCAGTTTTGCAGTGAAAAGCTCAGATGTAAGCCCTGATGGTTCCAGTTCGAGGAGACAACTGGAAAACTTAGAATAATGGAGTCATTAAGGTTGGAAAAGACCTGAGAGATCTTCAAACCCAACCTGTGATCCATCCCCACCTTGTCAACCACGTCCAGCCATCTCCTGGACACCTCCAGGGATGGGGACTCCACCACCTCCCTGGGCAGCCCCTTCCGATGTTCTGACCACCTTTTCCGTGGAGAAATTCCTGCTGATGTCCCACCTGACCCTCCCCTGGTTTGTGGCCATTCCCCCTTGTCCTGTCCTGGTTTCTGAAGGGCTGTGCTTGCTGTGTTCAGGCAGCTCTTTGAGATCCACCCCTTTTCTGGTTTGTGTTCCCCTCCTGGCCTCTCCTGCTGCCTGGTGGTCTCAGAGCTCTCACAGGAGCTGCTGCTTTCCCACTTGGTGGGATTTAGCCCCTGGTTTGTTGTTGCTTTAAAGCACTGATAAAAAAACCTGGTGAAACAGAGGAGGGAGGGAAGGCAAAAATCTGAAAAGCTGCTGGATCTTAAAGATTAATCAGCCTGGTGCAAATAACAAGCAAAGCTACAAACATTCTTTCTGACACAGCCTGTTTTCTCCTACTCTGCTCTTGCAAAGTGGTTTCTCCAGGGGAAGATTTCAAGCTCCATAAGACTGTGTTCTTATATTAGTGTCAGGACATGGGCTGGGATTATTTGTGTGAATATGTAGAAGCAGCCCCATTACCTGGGGTTCTTTTCACGCTCTCTCACCCGGTGGAATTATGGCCTCATATTGCACCGTGCTGGATCTATTGCTGTTTATCCAGGGCTGTATTTACAAACTCAGCCCAGGGAGCTCTTGTGCCTGAGCTGAGGGAAAGGGAAGTCAGTGCCAATGACAGCGACTCCTGTGCTGTGTAATGCTAAAACCAGCCCTATTTGTAAATACAATGAGGAATGTACAGGAGTGCTGTCACAGGGGGGGTCGGTCAGACCGAGCCTTGCTGTAATTTAGTTGGTTTGTGGGGTTTTTTTGGCTCTTTTAATTTCAAGAGCATGTGCCCCCATGTCTGTAAAGAGCTTCCTGCACCTTCACAGCACACATAGAATTGTTTCAGTTCTACTACAAGGAGAGAGGTGATAGGAGCAACCTGAAAGATGGGGTTAGTTCCTAAAACACTGGGGCAGTTCCTACAGCACATCACCCCCAGCACTGGGGCAGTTCCTACAGCACATCACCCCCAGCACTGGGGCAGTTCCTATAACACATCATCCCCCAGTACTGGGGCAGTTCCTATAGCACATCATCCCCAGCACTGGGGCAGTTCCTATAGCACATCATCCCCAGCACTGGGGCAGTTCCTATA
>JAWWMP010000116.1:113797143-113818564 GCA_035047865.1 Dendrocincla tyrannina | reverse complement strand
AGGGGCTGGGCTGGAATTGCCAGAGAAGCTGTGGCTGCCCCTGGATCCATCCCTGGCAGTGTCCAAGGCCAGGTTGGGTTCCCTTGGAGCAATCTGGGCTAGTGGGAAGTGTCCCTGCCCATGGCAGGGGGTGGGATGGGATGGTCTTTAAGGTCCCTTCCAACCCAAACCATTCTGAGATTCCATGATCCTAGAGGGCTTTTCCATCATAAACATAAACAATTCTGTGATTCTGTGTATGCCCACTGGACTCTCTCTGGGATAGGTGCATTTCTTCCCACAGCAGGTGTGATAGAGTCATTCTGTAGCATCTGGACCACTTGTAAGCACTTGGAAGAGCCAAGATGTGTCCATCCATGATTGGTACCCATGGATTACTTTTGGTGGAGCAGAGGAAATTATCCCTTTCAAATCCCTGTATCCCCTTGTTTCCTCTCCCAGTTCACATACACACATAGCCTAAAGTGTAAACATCCTGCCTTTCTCTTTCCCTTTGCTTAATAGTTTGACTTTTGGGGCACTTTGAGCCCGTGGTAGTTTGTGGAGAAAGAAAGAAAGAAAGAAATCAGCAGTGATAGCTCAAGAAAAGTCTCTTAGGTCATTCCTTCTCAGAACACAGTACCTGTCTCCTGAGCTCTCTGAGGATGTTGGCCAAATAATCCTTTTAATAGCTTTTGTGAGTTAAAAGGGTAGGTAACTGTCATAAGGCTAAATGATTGCATGGATTAATTTACTTGTGGCCAGAAGAAATCAATTGTAATTTAAATTTTTGTCTCTGGACTGATTGCACCACCAGACTTTCTCCTTAGGAATGTACCCGTGTGCATTGAAGTCTGTGAGCCCGTGTGGGTCTGGATTAGTGGCAGGTTGGATCTCTTTGCCTTTCATAGACATCTCTGATGTTCTTGTGTCTTTTCCTTGTGTCTTACAGAATGGTGAATAACACTGAAGACCCTCAAGAGGCTTTATAACGTCCCACCCCCATGTAAAGTATGCTCAGAACTTTTCCAGTAGTGTAAGTACAAGCTGAAGGATCCCAGAACAATTAAGAGTCATTTGGTGGTACTTTATTTTTTTTTTCCTGTTAATTTGTCTAAAAAGAGCAGAGAAATGGTTGCAATGATTATGGGCAGGTGGCTGATTTTTGAAGAGTTCCACTGGTTTGGTGGAACATTTAAACCAGGGAATAGTAAAATAGTAAAATAAACCAGGGAATAGTAACGTTCAATTCCTCTCTTGGTCTGGCTGATGTATTGTTTGTATTTTTACATTTCTGTCACTGAAAGAGAAAGAAAATCATGCAGCTCTTTGAAACTTGGCCTTGATCAGAGAAAAATCAGTGTTATAAGAGAGATCTTCATACATCTCCTGAACATACTAGAGAGATGCTAAAGGGATACCAGAGCTGGGCAAGAGTTTAGCACCACTCCAGGCTTGGCAAAAGGGGTGAAAACACCATCAATTTAGTGTTACATGGCAGAGACAAAAAACCTGGGACACCTCCCCAAGCTTGGAATTGGATGTGCTGTTCCAAAAAGTTCAAGTATCTGGAATCCCAGTGTGGACTGAGGTTGTCTCAGTCTCACCCTTGAATTCGAGCCTATCAGCTTGTTCTTTTAAATGATTTCTGTCCTAAATCCTCAGTGTGATTGGTCTCCAGGCTGGTTCTTCAGTAAATAAGCAAATGAATCCCAATTTTGAAGCTCTTCAGGCTGAAAGGAAAGGCTTGACCTGCACTCTGCTGTCACTCATCTCCCCCTGGCCGTCCTGTGTCACTGCTCCCAGTATCCCTGTTACTGGCACGACCAAATGCTGTCCCCAGCAGTCACATTCCTGGGAGACTGTGCCCTCTTGCCTTTGGATTGTACCTTTGGATTGTCAGGCTAAGCTGGGAAGACAAACCATGGCTACAGAATAGGGGGGAAGACACTGGGCTGTTTGTCAATGCAGCCACCTTTGGCCAGGGGGATTATTTCGAGGAGGAAGGTTTGTCCTCATCACAGTGCAAGTGGCAGTGCAGTCACAGCCTTCTGTAGAGGGAGTCACAGCAGAAAATAAGGCTGCCAGGGGGTTTTTGTTGGAAACCAAACTCCAATGGATTTCAAAAAGCCTTCTTGATACAGCCATTAATGAGTTATTTTCTACTGCTGGTGGCTTCTGTTCAAAACAAGTGGTTCCCTGCCTTGCTGCCAGTCCCCTGAGCCACCTCCCCTCTGTTCTTTTAGCTGGAAATATGTTGGATTTCAGTATTTAAATCACCAGCTGAAGTTGTAAAGATCTGGTTCACAGCAGGAAAGGAGGGTGGAGGTAAGGCCACTGTGCCCCTTTGTCACACTGACACCACTCTGGTCACCCAGAGTTGGCACAGGGGTCTCAGGTCACATCCTGTGAGCACAAGGACACTCTGACAGCTCTAACTCTGTGTCAGGCTTTCACCAAGGTGGGAATTACCTGGTTTGAGTTCCCTGTGCTCGGATTTGAGCCCTGTTTTCTGCCCTGTTGAGCAGCTGCCACCTCCCAGCAGAGCAGCAGCCTCAGTTCATTCCAATGTCTGTGCAGTTAAAATGCTCACTGAGGGTGCAGTGGAAGTAGAGGTGAACAGTTTGTGAAATGGAAGTAGAGGTGAACAGTTTGTGACTGAGGGAAACGGGGGTTGAACCTGTTTGGAGGGGATTAGAGAGTATTAAATTAGAGGAAAATGGGCCAAGATGACCCATTGAGGTATAAAGTTTCCAGATTAGACCATAGCTATCTTCAAAAAAGAATAAGTGGGATCATGAAGGGGAAAGAAGAAAATGGAGTCTTATTAAAAATAAATTTAAAAGTTTTAACTTAAATACTGAATAAGACAAAGATTGAACAGGTTTTAAACTGCTATGGTAAGAGAGTAGTTGGGTTATTCCTACTGACAGAACAGCCAAGTGGGCACCATTTCACCACAGCTGGGTGAGAATCAGCACCCAGCAGGAGTTTAAAGCATGGTGTGAACACAGGACTCCTGATTTTGGGCTCACAAGAATTAGTCATTTTATCCAAAACTAACTCCTGTAGCCAACACAGGTTTGTCTCTCTTGGGTTCTCCATAACTGCAATGAGAGTAATTACTTGTGCTTCATGGGCTCGTGGCAGTATTGATTAATTAATTTGTGTTAGCAGTGAGCTGTGGCCACACCAGCGTGTTTTGCATCCCTCAGAATGTGAGTTCTGAGAGAACCAGACAGTTGCAACACCATCACCTGGAGTTCACCTGAATTATCAGGCTGGTGCTCGTGGGTCTAATGGCCAGCAATGACAGGGCTGTCTGGGGAGTGAGTAAAAGCCTTCAGAGCAGGAAGAAAATCAGGGTGAGTAATGCAGATGGAAAAGGATGAGATTGAAGCCTTGTCATCACTGAGGGAAAACAACAGAGGGGGAAAAAAATGAGTATGTGGATGCTCCAAGTGAGCACACACGTTGAAGGGCAGGCACTGAAGTTCCAGTGGCTTAGAAAATAAAATCACCACAGGTTGAGCTGAAACTGTGCAGTGCCCTTGAAATGTGGCACAAACCACGGTAATTAAACCTGGGTGAAAGAAGACTCAGCTGTGTCTTCACTGACAAGGTGTGGTGTAAATAGTTGCTGGCTTTAGGAATATTCAGTTGGCTTTTTAAGCTCCCTCAATTTAAAGTGTCAGAGCCTGCCTGAGCTCTTGGTTTTAAGATGAACCAGATGAGTTAATTCATGGCTTCACAGCCACTCTGAAAGGGAACTAAAATAAAAATACTGTTGAATGGAAAAGTTTCTTCCCTAAAAGGGTTTTCCTGCCCAAGGCAGGGGTGGATTCCCATCCCTGGAGGGATTTAAAAGCCATGTGGATGTGGCACTTGGGGACATGGGGCAGTGGTGGCCTTGGCAGTGCAGGATGTTGATGGGTTTTCTCTATGTCATGCAAGAGGACATTTCCCTAGTTCAGGTCTGGACAAGACAAAGAGATGCTTGTTGCTTTAAGAGCATTAATTAGGACATTTGTTTCTTTTTGAAGTGCTTTTAACTAAAATAAAACTCTGGTATGGAAGCAGCTGTGGCCAAAAGCCCATGTTTTTGCCATTATGATTTATATTCTTCAAGGAGACACTGTTATCTGTTCCTGAGTTGTTCTCCAAATGTGGTCTCTGCCTTCACTAGGGCTGTGCCAGTAAAACTCCTCTTGCAAACTGATTTTTAGTGGAAAGCAGTTTCCTTTGCAGTCCAGCACAAAACCAGGAGTAGGTGAGGTTCAGCTCTTCCCTGGGTTTGGGCTTCATTTTTCTGAGGTAACCGATTTCTCTTCTCTTAGGGACGTGTTTTGGTTGTTACTGCTGGGGATGGATCCTGAGGGAGAGCAAAAGTGACTGAAAGGCTTCAGAATGTCTCTTTTAACTCATGTGTGGAAGAGGTGGTGGAAATGCTGGTGGTGGCTGCGCTTGAAGCGTGTCCTACACCTTGTCCTGTTGGTGCTGTAGATGGACCCTCTGTGGTGGGGAAACACTCAGAGTTTGGCCAGGCACTGGCTCTGCCTCTCTGCACAATTCCTGGGTGACTTTGACCAAGGCTTTTTGTCTTGTCTCAAGTCCAGCCCCTCTCTGGGAGTTCTTGGCTGCAAAAAATTGGGTAATTTTACTTCTCTGCCTCACAGGGACCTTCTGTGTTTCAAGTGTTTAGATACCCCAGCTGGCAGAATGGATGGAGACAAGTTTGGAGAGTCTCTCTGGATTTTAGTAAAGGATTGGTGCAGTTCTGAGGGGAAATGGAGGAGGAGGCAGAACACAGCATTATAGCTGTAATCTTGACAGCTGGAAGTATGATTTATCATACCATCCTGGAATGGTTTGGCTGGGAAGGAACCTTAAAGCTCAGCCCATCCCACCCCCTGCCATGGGCAGGGACACCTCCCACCTATCCCAGGTTGCTCCAAGCCCTGTCCAACCTGGCCTTGGACACTTCCAGGGATGGGGCCAGTCTGGTGTTTAGGTCAGTTTTATTGTCACTGACTCTGTGTTTCTTCATATGGGTTAAAGGCAGGATTTGGGCATGCTGGTGAGATTTGCTGTAACTCCAGCACAAAAGTCCTGCCCTGATTCTTTTACAGAGCTTATATATCCAAAATTTAGTCTCTGGCTCCTGAATCCAAGAGCTCCTCCTTGCTCTTGGCACAGGTTTGGGCTTTGGGCCCTGGTTCAACACTCAGCTGCCACTACAGCTTTTCTCTCTGTTTGTTAGTCCTTCTGATCCCTCACTCTGCCCTTGAATCCAGCCTCAGAGTTTGAGTCCCTGCCTTGCTGCTGTCCAATTGCAACAATGGCAGGAAACCCAGACTTTGGAAGTGGGGAAGGTTAGGGTTAGACAGATAAGGTGTCGGTGTGAATCAGTGTGTGTGCCTGGAGCAGCATTCAGAAGGATCTGGCTGCGAGCCCTGTGCTTAGTCAGAGGTCAGTCCCTTTTGTAAGACTTGGATTATGGTGATAATTGGCATTTATATTGTGTTTTTTGCCTTGTAAGATCAATCCCGAGTTCTCTCTCTCTTCCCCAAAGGTGTAAAGCAGAGTAACTTGCTCACCTCGAGTCGCAGAACCGCTGGGTGTGCTCAGATTGTGGCAGCATCCCTAAAAATCCCTTCCCAGCACAGCCTTCCCGGGGCTGGGTGGGAGGGAGAGCAGCTTGTGTGGCAGTGGTGAGCCTGGGCTTGGGGCTCTTTCACTGGCTGGGCAATTGGGAGCCTGCTGGAGGAGCGATGTGTTGATACTCCTCTCCCAGCCTGCCTCCTCTCATTTGCAGAGCGGGTGAGTATTTGATTACGGCGGGTTTATTTCCAGAACTTCCAGGCTGCTCTTGCTAATCGTCCCTGTTTGGATGGGAGGCGTGTGGCAGAGCTCAGCCTTCCCTGCTTTGCATTCCTGAGCAGAGCTGCCACAGAACAGCCTGATTTCCCTGCCTGCTGCAGCGCCAGCCTCTCATTTCCCTGCCATGAGAGCAGTCATTACAAGGGCTGAGCTCTGTTTGTGAATCAGCCTCAATGGGAGTAGAGTCCTTTTGGAAAATCAGAGCCCAGAGAGGCGACTGCAGGAGATGATTATGGCAATGTGTGGATAAGGAGGGCTCTGTGTGCATTGACATGATGAGCACTCCAAGCCTGAGGTTTTTTTCCTCTCTCTCTTGAAACGGGTACAACTGCACTGAAAACACTGGAGTTGCAACTGAGGAGTGTAAATGATGAGTCAGATCCTTAATGCTCTGTTGTGCCCCAGAATTCGTGGCATCAGCCCCTGTTTTAGAGGCAGCTTTGCTTAATGTGGCACAAAGCTTTGGGCTGTCCTGAAATATTTGTGGTGGATGTGAATCACAGAATGGTTTGGGTTTGGGAGGACCTTAAAGATCACCTCATTCCAACCCCCCTGCCATGAGAGGGATGCCACTCAGTGGATCAGGCTGCTCCAAGCCCCATCCAACCTGTCCTTGGACACTTCCAGGGATGGGGCAGCCTCAGCTTCTCTGGGCAGCCTGTGCCAGGGCCTGCCCACCCTCTGAATTAAAGGAGATTCACTTGTTCAGTAAGAACAGAAAAGGCCAAAGCCTGAAGTTCAGCAGACTGGGTAGTGTTGTGCCCTGAGTGTCCCAGTTTTCTTCCAGCAGTGCCATGGAGCTGCACTGGGAGGGTCACAGTCTTGGAATGTGTGTGTAGCATTTATGTTGTGCTGGGTGTCACAGCTCTGTCTGAGCAGCAGCTGGAGCTCACTGAAGGCCCCTCTCCTGAGCATCTGGGAAGAACCAGCTGCATCCTTTGGGGTAGCTAAAGGTGGGAGAGACATAAGACCAGGTTGGATGGGGCCCTGAGCAACCTGGTCTAGTGAGGGAGGTGGAACAAGATGATCTTTAAGGCGCCTTCAAACCCCAAACCATTCTGAGATCCTGTGTAGAAAAGGAAGGAGGACTGAATGGAACTTTGCTCAGGTCCTTAGGTCTTCTAAATACGTATGGAGAGGGAAACAAGCCTGGATAACACAGAACATGGTTTAAAAATTAACAGAACGTGCAGCTGGAAGTGGAGTTTCTTTGCAGCCCCTGGTTCTGATAGGAAGCCTCCGGAGCTGGACTTCCTGGGAGTTAGGCTGTTGAATGGCAGAGTGGTTGATAAGCAAAGGATACTGCTTTGGGAACAGCAGTGCCATCCCTAATACCCATTCTTGCCTGCTGGCTGGATCAGAGCTCACAGAGAAGGGGTCCTGCCCTGTGCCATATATCAAAGGAGGGGAGAAGTTGGCATCTCTCCCCATCCTGCTCGCCCCAGCTGATGGGACTTTATCAGAATCATTCTTAAACCAATTACCAGACTTAGGATCCTGTTCCGAACGCTTTGGCTCTTGCCCACATCCATATTATGCAGTTTCTATCAAATATAGGTCTTATATCAAAAAGCACAACTGGTTTTGTAAGTCTTGAGCTTTGCTTATTAGATAAAGCAGTGACTTTTAATGGGAATTGGAGAAGGACCTCTGCAGGAGAGCATCTCCTCGGTGCTGCTGGAGTACTTCCTGCTCATCTCCAGCGAGTAGAAGAGTGGAAAAAGTGATTTCTTGTGATCATTAAAGAGTCCAGAGCCATTTTCTCAAGTGTTAGAGGTGTTAAGGCTGGTGTCTGGCCCTATTCCCAAACGGGTAATTGAATTGCTTTGAACTTCTGCAAGTTCAATTGGACATGGACTCAGCTCGTCGCTGTTTTTATGGGATTATTCTGCTATGTTCCATCACCTAGAAAGTTAAGTGCTGGCTAAATGATTCCTGTGTCTGCGTGGGCTTGGGCTGTGAGAGTAGGTGAGAAACCCTTCATGTGTCTGCCCTTCCTTTTCTGTGTGCGATGTGGGAAAATAAGGGAAGAGAAAAACTCTGTGTCTGGCCACGTCCCCACAGTGGAGATTGGGGCTGGCAGAGTGGGAGATCCAGAGGGTGGAATTCATAAAATAAGAGGGCAAATGAATCTTGGTGGTATGACAAGGAGGAGCAGTGCTGTTGAGAGCACTTTGTGCCTCTAAACAGCCTTTACTCCAGAAAATCCCTTTAGAAGGGAGGGGGCGATGCTGCATCTGGCTGGGTGAGACCTGCTGCATAGTTTATATCTCTGGATTTCGGAGGGAAAATGAACTCTTTTTTTATTGAGCTCATTATAGTCCTCCCTTCAGCATGATATTCTGGTCCCTCAGGTGGTTTTTGGACGAGCCATGAAGGATGAGCTTGAAGTTTTAATGCTTTAGAGGTAGCAAAAGGCAGTGGGTGAGATTGGGCCATTTTCCCATCTTCAAGTTTGAGATCCTCTCAGGACCTAAATAAACTTCATTTCAAGGGCAAGATTCAGTCATTAAAAGCTGGCCCCTTAAATTTGGAGCCTTAGTAGTACTTTGCAGAGGTCTTGCTTGTAGGATTTAAGGGAATAAAACACCATGGCCATTCTCCAGGGGTTGGCTCTCTTTTGCAGGTATGTCCCCAAGGAAACTGGACAGCCCATGGGGAGGGTTTTGGTGTTTAATCAGCAGATAAATTAGTGATTATACACTAAATTCAAAGTATTCTGCACCTTTATTTTCTCCTGCACCCCCCGATCATTCTGCTCTGTCTCTGTGTCATTTTGCTCCTTGCTACTTTTGCAGCTGATTGTATTTCCCAAGGAAAAGGAGGGGGAAACGAATTGAATTACAGGCAGCCAGAGGAGAGCAGGAGGATAAGAGGCTCTTCCAGCAGGGTGGGGGGGATGAAATGAAGGAGAATATCCACTCATTAATGAGGTGAATGAAATTATGAGGATTCTAAAATGGCTGATTTACTTAACTGCTTTGCAAATTGATCTTTAAACAGGGTAAGTTCATTAAAAATATTTCAAAGAGGCAAAATAACCAAAGCCCTGCTGGAGTAACAGTCTGAAATAATGTTGCTGTAGTTATTCATTAAAAAGCCGTAGATAGTTGGACCATTTTCAGTAATTCCACGTTTTGCAATATTTGTTTTGGGTTTTTAGCGGAAAATTCCAAGTTCTGCAGTTGTTTTAAACACACAAAAGTCCCTCCAGTTTTAAATGCATAAAAGCATCATTTCTAGATCTCATGGTTGTGCAGTGAAAATGGGAATAGAAGTTGCAAATCAAGCAGAGCAATGGGAAGTGTGTCAGATAAAAGAGATGCTGAGTGTGTAAATACAGACAAGGCAGTTTGGACATCTGTATGTAACAGGAGTGAGACCAGCAGGGAGATGCTCTGAGTGTGGTGTTCTTATCTTTGAAGCATTGAAAAATTACCCAAAAGTTGCCTAAAAGGGTTGGAAAGCTGGAATAATAACTCTGGACAGACAGATAATTAGTTTTAGTTTGGTTTTTATTTTCAAATTGCCAACATTTTCCCCATGTTTGTGTTAAACACGGAATAACTGAGTTGGTTTGACAGTGGATTTGTTACTCTCAGATGACATTCTGCACAGGACCCCAGAATGCAAGCTGGGAATCAGTGAATATCTTATTTTCAGGGCAGGGGAGACCCTTGTCCAGCAGCCTTTGTGGATTGAAATTCCTGCCCATGCACGTCCCTGCCACCCCAAAGTGGGACAAATTGAGGCCAGAGCACTTTCCCACACCCAGCCACGTGCGACAGAAGGTCAACCACTGCTCTTGCCTCTGAGAACACTGCAGTTCATTAGCTGTAATTCACTAAAGGGTGCTTGGGATTCACTAAACGATGATGTGTAATTCACTAAAGGAGATTAATTTGGCCTGGGAACCCAGGGCCAGAAGCTGAGGCCCTGGTTTGCTTCAGGCAAGTGAGGAATCACACCCAAATTCTAAAGGGAATCACTGGCCATGGCCAGGGTGGGGAGGGACTGGGATGGAATTCCCAGAGAAGCTGGGGTGGAATTCCCAGAGAAGCTGTGACTGCCCCATCCCTGGGAGGGTCCAAGGCCAGGCTGGATTCCCTTGGAGCAACCTGGATAGTGGGAGGTGTCCCTGCCCATGGCAGGGGGTGGCACTGGATGATCTTTAAGTTCTCTTTCAACCCAAACCATTCTGTAATGAATTCCATGATTCTGTGGAATAAATTCTGTGTTGCTGAGCCTTTTTGGAAGCCATCTGGAAAGTCTTGGTTTTGGCAGATGTGAGTTTTCTGGTTCAGAGGGACAAAAGTTTTGGCTTTCTGCATCTGTGACACATGGGAGATTAAACTAAATAGTCTGCGTTCAGGTGTTAAATGTTGAAGAGTCTGTAGAGGAGGAATTTTCAGTCAAGGTAGTTCTGGATGGAGGCTCTGACTCATTAAATCCTCCAGTTCAACAAAGCACCTGAAACTTGGTGTTGGCAGATAAATCACCCAGGAAATGGTGACACGAGAAATATGGGTGAGAAATGCCCAAAGCAGGTTTGTCTCTAAGGGTGAGTTGACATATCCAGTGACAAGCACCTCGAGGCCAGATGTCTGAGGAGGTTTTCTCTTTGAACACGGCGCTGCTCAGAGCTGTCACAGCCTGGGATGAGTCCGTGTGGCAGCAGGACACCTCTCCCAGAGCTTGGAGGAGAGGATGGAGCAGCCCTGCCTGCCCCAGAGGCCCAACCACAACACGCTGTCTGCTCCCAAATGCTCCTTGTCAAGCTTGCAGCGCTCCAGTCTGAGGTGCCACTTCCAAACTGTGGTGGTTACCACTCCAGCCAGTGGCTGGTGCACTCCTGCATTGCCTGCCCTGCCCTCCTGGAGCTGAATAAGCCTGTCTTCTCAAATTTAAAATGCCCTGAACGTTTTCAGCAATCAGTTGTCCAGAGGACAGCGCATTCCCGCTGGAGCGAGGCACTTACGTGAATGTGGGTCTGTCTGTCTTCTCACACAGGCATTTTCTTGGATGGGAGTCATCCCCTTGCCTTGTCCTCTGCTTCCTTCTCCCTTGGATGGGAGTCATGCCCTTGGATGGGAGTCATCCCCTTGCCTCGTCCTCCTCCTCCCTTCTCCCTTGGATGGGAGTCATCCCCTTGCCTTGTCCTCTGCTTCCTTCTCCCTTGGATGGGAGTCATCCCCTTGCCTTGTCCTCTGCTTCCTTCTCCCTTGGATGGGAGTCATCCCCCTGGATGGGAGTCGTCCCCTTGCCTTGTCCTCTGCTTCCTTCTCCCTTGGATGGGAGTCATGCCCTTGGATGGGAGTCATCCCCTTGCCTTGTCCTCTGCTCCCTTCTCCCTTGGATGGGAGTCATCCCCTTTTCCTTGTCCTCCTGCTCCCTTCTCCCTTGGATGGGAGTCATCCCCTTGGATGGGAGTCATCCCCTTGCCTCGTCCTCCTGCTTCCTTCTGCCTTGGATCCTTACCTTGTCCTCCTCCTTCCTTCTCCCTTGGATGGGAGTCATCCCTTGCCTTGTCCTCCTGCTTCCTTCTCCCACAAAACAGTGAAAGTTCTTCATTAGTTGCTTGATGAGGCCAAAGATGGGACCTTCTCCTCGTGTCTGTATTTCCTAGGCTGCAAATGGAATTTTTGTGGATTTGTGCACCTGGCTTTGTAGGAGCACATCTGTACAGCTACACTCAAGCTCCAGCTCTACTTAGCAAGCCGGTTCTCAGTGTTCTTCAGCCCCAAGGCCACTTGGCCACATCTGTGTTGCAGATCTCTAGTCATCCTGTGTCTCCTCTTGAGAACTTCTCTGTGCCAGTGCAGGGATGGACATGAGGAGCGATCCTCAAAATTCATGGAGAGGAATAGGCAACCCTGTCCCTGGAACATCCCACAGCAGTGGGACAGCTGTCATCCCTTTCTTGGGTCCTTGGAATTCTGGTTCCTTGGAATTCTTTGCCTTTCCTGAGGGCTCTGGGTCAAAAGAATGGTGCATTCGCTCTGTCACGTCTCCTGGAGTTTGAGTGATCTCCTCACCCTGCTCTCCTGCAGGAACTGTAATAAACCCTTGACTCACAGGCAGATTCACGAGAAGGATGGAAAATGCCTTGGTTGTCCTTGCCAGGTTCTGTCTGCCCTCCACCTGCCATCCCTTCTTCTCAAGATCTAGAGCTCTGAAGGAGGTGATCTTGTTTGTGAGGACACTTAGGAGAGAAAAGAAATGAAGGGAGCATATTGTGATTTTCTTTCCGTTCCATTGCTGGGCTTTGCAGCAAACACTTGTTCATTGTTGTGGCACCTTGGGAAGCTGAGGAGTTAAAAATGCTTTTGATGAGCCACCACGATGATTGAGTTCCATGAGAGGGCTGCCTTTGGAGGGGAAAAGGCTGAAGACTCGTTTCTTTAAATGAAAGCTCAGGAGTAATTGGATGTGCTGCACTTTCCTCGTCAGGGCAGGAGATCTGCGACAGCATTCCAGGTTCAAAAGTTCCTAACTTCAGAAATCCACCTTCAGAAGTGGCACTTCAGTCAAATCAACTCGGGTCCTACAGGCCACTAGAATTTCCGCTAGGTGTGTTTTTATCTTCTTCTCTTTTTTTTCAAGGTAGCAACAAAAAGTTAGGGCAACTTGGACTCTTTGTAGTTAAGATTTGAAAGAGTTGAGATTTATCAATCTCACGCTGTAGCTGGTTCAAACTTCCAGAAGTTCCAGAAAAACTCAACCCCTGGCCTCGACTGAACACTTTTAGAGTCTGGGATTTCTGCCTGGTGGGTAAATGGGGGCAAAATTTGGTGGGAAATCAAGTTGTAGCCTTAATTACTGAGCAACCACTGTCTCTGTAGCAGTGGTTTATCCAAAGGAAAAGGGTGCAAACTGCAGGGTTGGTGTAGGGAAGGCCAGGAGAAGAGGGAAATTCTGCTTGAGCACTCCAGAGGGGGTGAGACTGGCATTTTCGGGGGGTCGTCTGCTGAGGTGGTTTGGAGGTGCCCTTTGGGGCTGCCAGCTCTGCCATGTGTGTGTCTGAAGGTGTTGGACCAGAATCAACTCCTTTGGTGTGCGTTGAAGTCCTTCCCCTGTGCCACAGAGTGGGCTGAAGTGTTTGCTCTCCTCTCTCCCCTCCTTCTCAGCCTGCTGGAAACCATGTCTCACTACACAGACGAGCCAAGATTTACCATAGAGCAGATCGACCTTCTGCAGCGCCTGAGACGCACGGGCATGACCAGGCATGAGATCCTGCACGCTCTGGAAACCTTGGATCGCCTCGACCAGGAGCATAGCGACAAATTCGGCAGGAGGTCCGGCTACGGGGGCGGAGGGTCCTACAGCAACAGCACCAACAACGTCCCGGCCTCGTCCTCCACGGCCACAGCCTCCACGCAGACCCAGCACTCGGGGATGTCCCCGTCCCCCAGCAACAGCTACGACACCTCCCCACAGCCTTGCACTACGAACCAGAACGGCAGGGAGAGCAGCGACAGGTTGGCTGCCTTCAACGGGAAGATGTCGCCCACCAGGTACCCCCTGGCAAACAGCCTGGCCCAGAGGTCCTACAGCTTCGAGGCCTCCGAGGAGGACCTGGACATCGACGACAAAGTGGAGGAGCTGATGAGGTTGGTGGAGGTCTCTGGGGGAGTGGGTGGAGGGGTGGGGTGAGAGGTGTGTGTTGGGGCGCCGAGGAAACGTCACGATAAACTAAACGGAGTGAACCATGACTGAGATGGGAGAAGATTCAGGGTCCAGCTAAAATGTGACCTGTCTGTTCCATCCATAGCAAAATTAAGAGGGTGGATGGTGAGATTTTATTCTTTCTCCTGCCCTTGCACTGGAGATGAGATCTTGTCAGAGCAGCTATGGATGTGTTAATGTCCTTGGACACAGATTATATGTCAAGAACATCTGGGTGTTCTGCACCATCTTGCAGCATTTTCCTCCAAATTCCAGCGGGGGAAAGGTCAATACAGAGGGAAAAGTGGTTAGTTCAGTAAACCAGTAGTGAAATTATTAGGGACAGAGGGTGTAGTGGATGATTCACCTCCCAGACTCAGGAAATTCTCCACCTTAACCATACCCTAGTGATCTGATTGGGAAACCTGTCCAAGAAAGGGACCTGTCACCAGTTTAGCATGAGTTGCCCCATCCCTGGGAACACTGAAGGCCAGGTTGGTCAGGGCTCTGAGCAACCCCATCGAGCTGAAGACACCTCTGTGTATTTCAGGGCTAGATGGCCTTTAGAGGTCCCTTCCAGCCCAAACCATTCCATGAGGATTCAGTGATTTTCAGAACAGGAGCTGCTTTAGGGCTCTTCCCTCTTCCCCAAGGGTCACCACCCCAGAACCTCCCCCTGCCTCTCAGCCAGGCAGCCCCTGGCCCTCTGTGGGGATCCCACGGTCTCCCTGCTGGAATGCTTTTTCCCATGCTGTCCCAAAAACTGGGAATTGATGGTGGTGCACTGGTTTTTCCACCCTGCTTTTATTCAGAAGGGTTCTGACCCAGTGTCAGTTCACACGACTCCTCCCCCACTGCTTCATGCCCATTGTAATTCCTTCCAAAGAGAGGGAGAATAGGGAATCCTGTTAGGATTGCTCTGTGCTTTCCAGTGGGATCTGCAGGGATTTTGCCTGTTTGTAATTTGTGGCAGGGATTTGCATAGGCTGCAGAGTGGTGGAGGAAAACACAGATGAGTAAAGAAGAGCAGAAGTTCTCAGGGAGAGCCAGTTGGGTGGTGTTTTTTTTTTCCCCAGCCTGACCTTCCTTTACTTCTGGCAGCTTCTTTTTCAGGCAGAGATGAAAGGAGGGGATTATACTCCTGAGGATGAAAGTCAGAGTCAGTGGGCTTGGAGAGCAAAAAGAAACAAGAGGAAAGGCCAAATGTCTCAAAACACTTTTGGCCATAATGTTGGAATGCCTTTCCCCCCCGCCCCCCAAAAAAAACTTCAACATTCATGAAATACCTTATGAGAGAACTGGGGTCCTTAAGCTCCAGGATGGAAATGTGTTTGGAGATTCAGGAGTAAAGGTGTGGCTTTTGAGGGAGAGGGTTGGAGATGAGCAGGAAGAAAAGCTGATGCCCCCCATTCCCTGGCAGCTTCAGGGTGGTGGTGGATACAGCAGCGTGCCAGGTTCCCATGGCTGAGGTTTAGTCATTCCAGGGAGTTCTGGGTTCCTGTGCAATAAGTCTCAGGTGATGCTTTGAGTGCTTATTTAAACTGAAATTGCGTTTATTTGCAGGCATGTGGGAGATGAGTGTTGGGGACAGAAATGAAAATGAACCCACAACACGGCATTTATTTTCCATTTAGATTTGCAGGCTCGAGTCTGCTTTGAATGGTGCTGTGAGGGGAGAAGGGAAATGACCAAATAATAAAGCCTAATAAAGGCTGGGTTTAATTGTCTGCCCTTCTCAGGGAGAGAGAGGGATGGAGAGGAGGGCAAAGCATATGTTTATTGCAGTTGAAATTTGCTGTGTATCACAGTCCCTGTGCAACCTCCAATTTATTTTCTTTTCAGCACAGTTTTAGCCCCTTCTGAGGTGCCTGTGCAGACCTTGTAAAAATCATATAAATACCTCAGTTCATTCAGTGCAAAACCAGGACTAAAGTCGGGGACTAAGAGGGGACAGAGGCTGCAAAATCTTTTCCCTTTTGGATCTTTTCCTTGAAAGGCTGGAGGAGGTTGCTGTTTGTGAATTCATTTGGGTAACTAACCATGCAGCCCCTGCTATCCTTTATTTTTTATTTTTGTGCCTCGTTTTTTTTATGACTGAGGGTTTTATGCTGGTATGGGAGATTTATTCATCCCTGTGTAATGAAACTTTGTACATTCCATATGGCAGTGCTGCACCTAATATGAATTATGTGGGACATGAGTCATCCATCCTCCCGCTCGGGTACTTGGGATCAAACGTGACACTTGTTAAAAGGAGTGTCCATTGCTGAGCCACTCGGGCTGTTCTCCTGCCAGCCCTCCCCACTGCTTGGCCCCTCAAAAAAGGAGGTAATCCCACCGTTTTCCACATTTTGGCCCGTCCCTCTTTTTGTGTGTGTGCTGTTGTTTTGTTTTGGTAGGAGGGACAGCAGTGTGATAAAGGAGGAAATCAAAGCCTTCCTGGCCAACCGGAGAATTTCCCAAGCAGTTGTTGCACAGGTAACAGGTAAGAAGAGCTTTGGGGGGGGTCCTTTCCTGCTTTTGGGAAGCTGTGCCTGAACTGGCTCTCTGAGCACGGTGCAGATGTTGGAATATCACTTGGCTTTCTGCATTGCAGTGCAGATCTGTCAGCTTAGTCATGATAATGTATGCCTTTGATTTAAGACCCATTGTCCTGCACATCATGGAACTTCCCCAGTGAATCACTTTTTCCTTTTTTTTCCCATTTTTTTTTCTCCCCGTGGCTTGTGTGAATGCAGGTTTTATTTCACAGCATTAGAATAAGCCCCAAGTTCTTATCTGAAAACGAAAATGGGTTTCCTTAATTCTTAAATTGTTTGTTGAGTGCAGCAAATAGATGTGTATCTGCATCTCTGTGTGTGGAGAGGGAGAGAGCTAATGTGTATTTCTGTTCTAAAAGCTATAGGAGTAGTCAGGAGGGGCAGCTGTGAGTGGTATCACTGCAGCCAGGAGCTGGATTGTGGGAGTTGGAAGGTTTGTCCATCCCTTGCCTTTGAGCCCCAGTGAAAATGAGATCTGAGGTTGAGGGGTGACCAGCCCAGCTCAGGTTGTAGGTAGAAGGAGCAGTTGTGTTTGTGCCTCTGCCCTGAACCTCTTCCCCTTCCCACCCAGGACACCTGAACCCACTGCAGGGATATCCCACCTTTCTTGGGTGTGTGTCCAGAGCTTTACACCAGGAGTAACAAGTCCTGCTGTTGCTGGTTCTCCCTTACAGGCTCACGCTGCTCATCCAGAACACCCTGCCTGGTGGCATCTTCAGAATCAGTTTGGTTGGAAAGACCCTCCCAAGAGCATCGAGTCTGATCATTCCCCCAGCACTGCCCAGGCCACACTGACCATGTCCCCAAGTGCTACATATACAGGGATTTTCAATCCCTCCAGGGATGGGGACTCCACCCCTGCCCTGGGCAGCTGTGCCAGGCATGGGCAGCCCTTTCCATGAAGGAATCATTCCCAATATCCAACCTGAACCTCCTAATCTGAGGTGCAGCTTGAGGCCGTTCCCTCTCCTCCTGTCCCTGTTCCCTGGGAGCAGAGCCCGACCCTGCCCTGGATCCATCAGGGACTTGCAGAGCCAGAAGGTCCCCCCTGAGCCTCCTTTTCTCCAGGCTGAGCCCCCCCAGCTCCCTCAGCCCCTTCCCAGCCCCATTCCCTTCCCTGCACACGCTCCAGCCCCTCGGTGTCTCAGGAGGAGTATTTCATAAACCCCCAGAAGCTCAATCCCATGGTACACCTGTAAGACTTACTAATTTTTTAACCAAATCTTGGATAAAGATCTTTAAACAGATAATTTTTAAGATTCCTTGTTGACTGGAAATGCCAAACCAGCAGGAGTAAAGTTGTTCTCCTGTGATGTTCCCAGTGTTTGAAATGTCCTAAGACCCCACCTGCCTGGGAGCTCTGGGTTTGCAGACTGAGATGGGCAGGCAGAGACAAGTGCTGGAGCCACAGAGCCTGGAATTCCTTCCACCTCTCCAGCTTTTCTCTGTGGGCTTGACAAAATTACCTGTCCTTCCCTGGTTTCAGTTTCACTTGGAAAATCACGGGAGTAACAATTTGTGTGAGGGATGTTAGCACTAAGGCTTCAAAAATTAAACTAGTAGTTGCTTAAATTGTAGCTGAACTCAGAAATTTTGGTAGTTAGTGGGCCACTCTCCTACTTTTGTGCATTCCTTGCCTGACTGTATTCCTGGAATAACCCATCCCTGAATTAAGCTCTGCACAGCACCCTTCATGTCTGCCAGCAAGTCACACTGGCTTCCCCTGCAAGAGAATTGATGCACAGAGGGGAAGATTGCAGGAAAGGAGTCTTTCCAAAAGAAGCCAATGGGTTTTTTTTGGTCAGTGGGACCTTTGAGTCAGAATCACCACACCAAAACTAAGTGTGTATCAGTGAAAGAACTGGATCTAATTATGATACTCTGGGTGGGTGTGTGTTTTGATACCCCTGTATCAGGCTGTAGGGGAGCCAAGACCAGTCTGATGGTTTTTTTCCTCCCAGCCTGAGCCTGCTCCCTTGGATTTCAGTTGGCATTTGGCCTTTGGGAGCTCTCTCTCTTTCCTCCTGTGAGTAAATTACTCCATCCACTCCAGACACAGACAGTTCACACCCAACCCCCTCAGCTCAGAGGGGGATCCAGGATGTGCTCCCAAAGGGATCAGAGAAGAATTGGAAGGTGTCCATGGGACAGAAGGAGGGCAGAATTAATGGCACTGTGTTACTGTCTTCTTGTCAAGCCAAATCAGTGGGAAGCCAGGTAGGTCTCTGCAGCTGGGCTGTGCCATCCTCTGTGGGGAGGTTCCAGAGGCTCATCAGTTTTAAATGCATCCCCCAGCCTTGTGTAAGCACGTGTGTAATACTTGCATGCCATTATTAAGTGCAGAGTTAGGGCTTGTGTGAAGGAAATAGTGAATCTCAGAGTTGTTTGACCAGATTGAAGAGTGGGGCAAACAGCAGCTTCCTCCCAAAAGCTCAGAGTGGTGAGGAGGGACTGAAATATCTCAGGACAGAGAGCTCATGTCCCACTTCCACAGCTTTTTAAGCCTGATGAGTGCTGCTTGACTTGTGTGTTCTTTACATGTCTCCAACATCCCATTCAGCTGTGAAAGAACCTCCCAAAGAACGCCTGCAAACCACTTTTGGTTTGTTAAAAATCCAGGTTATGTAGACAGAGGCAATGCTTTGCAGAATATGTGATCCCAAATGGCACCACCTCAGTGTTTACAGGCTCAGTCTGGCTGGTAAAGGTGTTCAGTAAATAGTTACTTAGACAAGAGGAAAATCAAAAAAAAATCAGCTTTTAGTCTTCAGCCCTTCTGCCCCAGGAAGAGACAAGAAAGAAAAGAAAAACATGTGGCTGGCCCTGAACTCTCTCAGGAGAGTTATTTGGCTTGGCTGCCCCTGCTGCCAACTCTCTCCTTTCAGTCTCTACCAATTTCTTTACTCCTCTGAAACATTCTCTGTGTGTGCAGTGGGAGGGGATCGTGGCACAGAGAGGGGAAGGGAATGAACAGTGTCTGAGCAGTGACATCAGACCTTTAGGAGCCTAAAACTTGGCTGCCTTGCCTTAATTGTGGCTGGGTTTGAAGTTGGCCAGATTGGACATGCAAGTGAACTTGAGCTAAACCAGTGAATTTGTATGTCTTCAGATTGCAGATTGTAATGTTTCTCCAAAGCTTATGACCTTATTTATCCCCATTCTGTAACCTGGCCTGGTGCAGAAACCTCCCCTGGTACAGCTCTGACCCCTTGAAACTTCCGTTTCACCTTATTTTGCTAATTCTTCAAGCTAAGCTTCCATCCAGAAATGTATTTCTCCTTTCTCTCATCTGAATTCTAACATTGCAAAGAGCTCACAGAATCCACATTCCTACAGCAGCCACACAGAGCAGCTCTGCATCAATAAACAGCTTTTCCTTTTGTTTTTCCTGCTGTAGGACAAGGGAAGTGATGGAGAGGGGAGGGTACATGGCAGAGGAACATGGAGCTGAAGGTTAAAATCAGCTCTTGCAGCAGAACCATCTTTTAGGCTCTCTCAGTCTTTATAAAATTACCAGAAACTCTAAAAGTCATTTAGATTATGAATCTGACGGGAAAAATTAAACCTGGGAGACATTCCATGGTGTACTGATGAGGAGAATCAGGTTGGAAAATAGTAGCTTGAAAATAAAGGAATGATTGATAAGAAGCAAAAACTTAACACTTATTAGTGGTGGTCCTAAAAACAGGAGCTGCTTTTTATAGAAACTTTTTTTAATGGTGTCTGTAATAAGATAAACAAGAAGCACTTGGGTTGGGCTCTGTATAAATAATCTCCCACTGATAAGAGAAATGACAGTATAAACAGGAGCTAATAATAGTTCCTGTGGAATTTCCTATCCTGGGGTTGGAGCTCCTTTCCCCGGGAGCTGCAGCTTCTTCAGGGCTGGGGGTTCAGCCCCAGGGAGGGACCAAAGTTTGACCAGCCAGAATTTGAAGTCTTGTGCTGCAATTTGCCTTAATTGCCCCCAGAATTGTGGCTGGGCTCCAAGCAGGTTCTGCTCAGAAGGCAGAGGATAAAGGGATAAATGGAAACTCTCTAAGAGATGCTGCCTGAGCTCCCAAATGGAGATGGAGGGTGGGGGAATTGTTTTCAGGAACTCCAGTAAAGGAGAGAGGGAGGAGGACACAGGGGTGAGCCCTCTGAGCTGGCCTAAATGTTTTGATGGATGATGCTTCTTCAAGGGTTGGAAATACTTCCTTTTCCCATTTTTTTTACACGTAGGGAGTGAAGGAACAAAAAACCCCCCCCAATTATTTTCCTGAGGCTGCAGAGCAGAAATCTGAATTCAGATTTAAAAGAACCCCAAAACAGAAGACCAAGAATAAAATGCAAAGGTCATTTTTTTAATTGGTTTTAAATACAGAGCTTTGCAGGGTGAAGTTCTGCTCATTCTGCTGGTACAGCCCAGCCCTGTCCTACTGTCTGTGTCTTAATTGATGTGGGATCTCCAGGAGTTGGCTTTCTGTCATGCTGCACACACACAGCATCCAGTGCAGTGGAGGGCACTGCTGGGACAAATCCAATCCCTCAAGGTTTGGAACCTCCACACAGAGATGCAAAGACAAAGAGAAACTTAACTGGTTCCATCGTGTGAAGAGAATTCAGAAAGTTACTGAACTGCTGATCGTCTGCCATGGCACGAGACTGGATTTTGAAAAACACTTTCCTCCCTTTTTTTTTTGGTTGTTTTTATTTTATTTTATACACGACAACACAGGGGAAAGATTTGTTTTGCTGTGATTTTGATCTTTGCAGGCTTTCTGTAAACAAGCTTTGCTAATCTCCTAAATTGATAGGTGTCCTTTGCAAGCTACTTGTTCTGTGGATCTGGGGCTCTGCTTACAAAGTGAGGAATTAAAACACAGTCCCTTACTTTCTTCTCTGGTTCTGACGTGTTCCAGGTGCTTCTAAAAACCTCTTCTGAAGGAAACATTAAAGAAATGCAAAGCAGAGTTGCTGAGCAAACGTGTGAAGGTGAAAACCACTTTCCCAAAGACTCGCTGAATTGCAGCATTGAGGGTTTAGGAGGAGGTTTGTTCTGCAGATACCAGTGGCCTCCTCTCGATGGTGTTTTGCCATTTCTCTTATGTACTTGGAAGGGAAACTCTCTCCCCAAATAACTCGTGTAGGAGCCAGCAGGGCTGCCCAAAGGGACGGGCAGGATCTGCCATCTCCCTGGTGTTCCTCACTGGGAAGTGCCACCTGCCATGGGGACTAGTGACTTGTGACACAGGGAGCCAGCATTTGTCCTTTGTGGGCACCACTGCCACGGGGACGAGTGACTTGTGACACAGGGAGCCAGCATTTGTCCTTTGTGGGCACCACTGCCACGGGGACGAGTGACTTGTGACACA
>JAWWMP010000116.1:113749348-113769486 GCA_035047865.1 Dendrocincla tyrannina | reverse complement strand
TCCAGGTCCTTGTGCTGTTGTTCCCAGGGCTGGGGGCAGCTCTGCAGGTGGGGTCTCACCTGAGGGGGCAGAGGGGCAGAATCCCCCCTGTCCTGCTGCCCACGCTGTGGGGTGAGCCCAGGCCATGGGGGGTTTCTGGGCTGGGAGTGCCCATGGGGGGCATGTCCAGCCTCTCCCCCACCAGCACCCGGTGGGTCCCTGTGCCCTCCCTGTGCCCCCTCACCATGTGAGAGCTGAGGGCTGAGGGTATCTCACCCATCCTGCCTCTCCACCTCTCTCCCTGCGCTTTCCCTTTTGCTATTGCTCCCCTCGAAAAGGTCCCCCCCCACCCCACAGAACAGACCCAAGGGATTCACCTCAGGCTTCCACCTCAAACTCCCAGTCCCCTCCATCATCTCCACAGCTTTTCTCTGCTCCCCCTCCAGGAGCTCCGTGTCTGCCTCACACTGGGAAGCCCAGAACTGGGCACAGCATCCCAAACGTGGCTGAACAGAGTGGCAGGATCAGCTCTCTGACTTTCAGGCAATGATCTTCCTAATATATCTCAGGATTCTAGTGGCCTCTTGTCCCCAGGGCACACTTCTGGTTCCTGGTTAATCCCTAATTCCTGGCCGTTCTTGGAAGAAAGCATTAGCTCAGAGCCTCCCTGAGGCAGCTTTGTTGTGGGCACTTTGCCATATCCCTCCTCTCCATGAGGGGACAAGGCTCTGGGGAGACCTTGGAGCCACTTCCAGGGACTAAAGGGGCTCCAGGAGAGCTGGAGAGGGACTGGGGACAAGGGCTGGAGGGACAGGACACAGGGAATGGCTTCCCAGTGCCAGAGGGCAGGGCTGGGTGGGAGATTGGGAAGGGCTTGTTGGGTGGGAGGGTGGGGAGGGGCTGGGCTGGAATTGCCAGAGAAGCTGTGGCTGCCCCTGGATCCAGCCCTGGCAGTGCCCAAGGCCAGGCTGGATTCCCTGGGCTGGTGGGAGGTGTCCCTGCCCGTGGCAGGGGGTTGGAATGGGGTGATCTTTAAGGCCCCTTCCAACCCAAACCATTCTGGGATTCTCTTGTCAGGAGAAGATACAGTTTTGGGAGCACAAATTTAGGGTTGGACAAGTTAATAGGCAACTTGAACGTGTGGAGTGAGAAGGATGAACATCATTAATGTGGATAAGGAATAATCCAACATATGGGAGCAGAGGCAGGGTCTAAAATTACTGTGTCAGCTGCAGAAACCGAGTTTAACTACCTGGGTAGTGCCCTTCCAGTTTAACTATTTGGGTAGTGCCCTTCCAGTTTAACTACCTGGGTAGTGCCCTTCCAGTTCCCCTCTGGTACCCCCTTAGCTTTGGTCTCCATGAAAACATCTTATTTCCCAGGAGAGCTGCCTGAGAACCGCTCAGATTCTTGGTGTTGTTTCACAAAACAGGGATTTAGGGTGAAAAGAATTTCAAATTTTCCAGGGGGAATCATTTTTTTTAGGTAAGGGATGTGTAGAACATGAAGGAAATAGTTTCAGAATACCAAAAAATACATTTTGATCGAACGAATTAAGTTTTGCCTGCTCGGCTGTAAAATGTTTAGGCACAGAAATTGCTGTTCCAGCAGTTTCCAACTCCCAGAAATGATTGGGGTACACGAGACTTCCTCGATTGCCAGCGGAGGGGCCTCATTCAGTGCCCGGTCCTGGAAGGGAGTTCCATCACAGGGAGGTTTCCTGGTATCCCAGAGAGCTGGAAAGGGGAGCTCAAGGTTTGGTGTTGTTGGAAAACAGAGGCCTGGCTGTGGCTTGCAAGAGGAGCAGTGTTGAGTTGTGTGCCAGGAGAAGGATCTCTCGTGGCTCCTGTGTTGTCTTTGCAGCGTTAATTGGTGTCTCAGTCCCTTCCATCAACACAAGAATGGGCAGTTGAAGCATAAACTGATTCTTCATTTAAGTGTTTTGTCATTTTCCCCATAAATATCAGGCATTGTGGCCAGAGATGATGTAGAGCTGTAATATCTGATGATATCAAGGCTTCACCTTCTGGTTTGGGGACATCTTTGTGGAGATCCCTCGGGTGTCCTAATTTTGTGGGGTTTCTTTTGTGGGGTTTGTTCTTGGCTTCTGATGAGCACCTGTAAATGAAATCAATCTTCTTCACAGAGTGCTTGGGGTTGGAAGGGACCTCTGGAATCACCTGGTCCAATTTCCCTGCTAAAGCAGGTCCACTGGAACAGGTTGTACAAGATCATGGCCTGGTGGGGTTTGGGTATCTCCAGGGACTCCACACTCTGGTCAGCAAAGGGGGTCCATACAATTGCTGTTGGGGCTCCCACAGTTGGCTGAGGTTGTTCATGCACGTGGATTCCTGACTGGGGCTCCAGCTCATGAAATACATTCATGGAACATCAGTTGGGATGTCCTGGTGTTCCTTTATCTCCCAGCACTTGACAGGGGAGGTCACTCTTGGCTCTGGGCAGAGGGTGGAGTGCTCTGTAGGGCTGGGAGATGTTCTGTCATGAGGCACTTGGGGTCGTGAGCTTCTCCTGCTCTGTTTGCCAAGTGCTTCATTCTCCAAAAATGCTCCTTTGTACAGAGCACAACCCCTTAGAAGAGAAATTTGCAGGTTAAGATAGACCCACACATCTCCTAAAAGGCTGAAATCACAGAAGGGTGATCGATATGGAAGAGGGAGGAATATAATTTAATAAATTACCATGTCCAGGGGGTGTGATTTTTGTTATAAATTCTCATCTGGTTGAACAAAGACACCAGCCCATGTGTCAGGGAACTCATCCTTTTATTATATTTTATTATATAGTCACCTTACCTCCAGCAAATAGCTCGCTGTGTAATAGCAGAAGTGCTGGCTGACAAGCTCTCAACTTCTACAAATAACTTTAGGAACATTTTAACAAGCTTCCCAGTCCCACAACAAACTCCAGGTCTCAGAAATGTTGGCTGGCAAGCTCTCAGCTTTAACAAGATCCCAGTCCTTGAGCAAACTGGGAGCAGAGTAAGGGGGGTGGAATGTGAGAGCTGGACTTGGCCAAGCCAGAATAAGAGGAGAGAAATAAAGATGGGAGAGAAATAAAGAGGGAAAAGAGAGGAAGAGAAGGAGAAAGATCACCAGCCCTTAGAGCCCTTGTGCCAGGTGTGGGTGGGGTTGGCAAGGAGAGGGAAAGGAGACAATGGGGCTGATCCTCTTCCTTTGGTAATTCAGGGATTGTCCTGCTGCTGGCACTGCAGGAGCTGCCAGTGATCTGTCACCGTGGAATGGTTGGGGTTGGAAGGGACCTTTGGGCAGGGACACCTTCCACTCTCCCAGGTTGCTCCAAGGGAATCCAACCTGCCCTTGGACACTCCCAGGGATGGGGCAGCCACAGCTGCTCTGGGCAACCTGTGCCAACCTCCAGATTCCCTTTCTCCCATCAACTCGGAGGTGCAGGGAGGGAGCAGAGGGTGTTTTGGGTGGAAATGTTGGAAATCCTTCCTTTGGAGAAGATGGAGCTCTTCCTGTGCTTCCATTTCCTCTCCAAGCCAGCAGATCCTCTGGAAGTGCATTAGTGCTGCTGCAACCTGCTTGGCTGATGGGGGATTGCTCTTACTCAGAGGAGCAACCTTGGAGTAGGAGCCTTTCTGTGAGTGTAACTGACCCTGTGAATGGGGAAGGGATGCCTGAACTTCAAAGTGAGTGTGCAGAAAGTGGGGCAGGAGCAGTTGGGGTGTGTGGAACAGGATCCAGATTTCCACAGAAAGTCCCTGGGCTGGGGCCAATCCACTGGAGGAGAAATATGAGCCTGGAAAATGATAATAATTGCCTCAATATGCCTGAATCCCCAACCACCAAATGATGGGCAATTAAAGGCAATATCTTATTCTCAAATCCAGAGCAGCTGTCCAACAGCTGAACGTGCTGCTGATCAGAGCTGATAAAAGAATTCCTGGGATTAGGAGTTGGGGATGATGTGCAGGGAAAACCCAGTGGTAGCCCCTGCTTTTATGGTGTGATTATCAGAGTCCACTGAAGGAAACAGGACGTGGTGTTGGTTTTCATGCAGATCTGGGAAGCTCTGGAGAATGGAAATCAGTTCATTAGAATTTGTAAAGCAGTTAAACGAAGTCAAAGAGGAAGCAGTTGTAACTTTTACAGGATGTTTGCTGCATATAAAGCACAATAAGATCACAATTATTCTGGGAAAAATGCTGTTGGAAATGTGCTGTGCTCGGTGTGTCGTTCTGGGGAAGAGTTAAGAATTTATAAATTGTGGGTTTTATAAAAAAATGACCTGACTCTGGAAATCTCCCAGTGTGATTTTGTGCCATCTCCCCCTGAAGCATTGCAGGATTTGGGGGGAATACATAAGTATAAGTACATATGGATGTGTGTATATCAACTGTAAATTGATAGTAAATGATCAAAGTAAATGATGACATTTATTTTCAGTGTATTTCTGAACGATTCTACCTAAGCTGGGGGAAAAAATAAATTAATTATAATAAACAAGGGCTAAGGTTTGTGGGGTTTTGGACATGACGCTTCACTGGCCAGTCTTAACTCTGCTATGCACAGAATTACCTGATTCTTTGATATCTCCTGGCACAATATTCCAAATGCTGGGGAAATGCTCATTTATCTGAGGCATTTGGGAAGTTTCCTCCTCTCCACGTGGACAGGAGTGCAGGCTGATATTACCTTATGCATCGAATTTATTTCATCTCTGGTATTTCTGTAAGATTGCTGCATAAATTAGCAGTTGACACCTTTGAGTGGAGCTGCTTTGGAACCTTCACGCTCTGATTTCTGAAGAAAACTTGTTTTTTCGCCCCCCTTTTGCAGCTACTTCAATGAGAACCAATATCCAGACGAGGCAAAGAGAGAAGAAATTGCCAATGCCTGTAATGCAGTTATCCAGAAACCAGGTGAGGAGCTGCTCCTGCTTTCCTCCCCCAAACCAACTCAGGTGGCATTCCCAGCCTGATATCTGCAGATCACACATAAAATCACAGAATAATTGTCATTGAGTCCAACCTGACACAGCAGGTCCTTGAAGAAGCTCAGCTTTTCCCTTGCAGCTTCCAGGCAGGGGGATCTTGGGTTAGAACCTGGAGGGCTTGGGGTCACCAAGCTGCATTTTCCCTTCTCCAGGAGAAGTCATCCCTGGGAGAGGAGCATGAATATTCAGTGTCATGTTAGTGGATGCACCTGCCTTTGCTTGGGTTTGCTAAGCAAACATTTACAGAGATGTCAGAACTTGTGGCTTGGATATATTTAGATTTTTATATAACCAGAAGAAAAAAAAAAGCTAAGGCTTGAGGCGTGAGGATAAAATCACAGGTTTATTGAGGATGGAAAAGCCCCCTGAGATCATCCAGTCCAGCCATTCCCAGCACTGCCAAGGCCACACTGCCCATGTCCCCAAGTGCCACATCCACGTGGCTTTTAAATCCTCCAGGGATGGGAATCCACCCCTGCCCTGGGCAGCTCTGCCAGGGCTGGACAGCCCTTTCCAGGAAGGAATTGTTCCCAGTATCCAGCCTGAGCCTCCCCTGGTGGAACTTGAGGCCGTTTTCTCCCATCCCATCACTTCTTACCCAGGAGAAGAGAGCTGGGACAGCACAGACTCAGACCAGTTCAGGCTGGAAGGGACCTCTGGAGATGCTCTGGTCAGGTAGGACCAGCTCAGAGAAGGTTGTTCAGGCCTTTACCATGTTCAGTTTTCAGCATCTCCAAAGCTGGAGTTTTCCCTCCTCTGGCTCCACAAGGGAACTCTCCTGGCAAAGCCCTTTTTCCCGATACCTACTGGAAAATTCCCTTCTTGCAGTTTTGATGGGTTTGCTCTTGTCTTTTGGTTCTGGGAGCAGAAAGATCTATTGGGTAGAGAACCAAAGATTGGGATTTGATTCCTGCAGGTCTGTGGGACAGGCTGCTGAAATCCTGTGTCTCAGGAGCAGTGAAATAAGGCCAGTGGTCCTGGTGCACAGCTTTTTTTTCCAGATCTTTCTTCCTTTCACTTGTCTCCCCTCTCCCAACTTACTTAAGCGTGCAGATTCCTGCAATTACACAGGTGCTTTGTATGTTTTGTGTGCTGAATAAATAAACTTGGAGAAAGAGTCACAGGCAGGGGGGTCTCATCCCTGTGGAGCCTGCAGAGAACTGAGAATGCAGCTGGAATATTTTAAATGGGGGCAAGGCCAGCTGAAGAGGTTTCCATGATGTCCTTGAGATGCTGAACCCTTCCAGTCTCCCCTCTTTTATACTGATGACCAGAAAAAGGCACGTTTTTAGGGAGATATTTGGCTTTTGGTGCCATTACACCTGGATGCAGGACTTTGATGCACATAAAATCCACTTTATTCTCAGTTATAATAACTTTTCAGTGCTGCCTGGGTTTATCTCATGGAATGACAGGGTGTTTTGGGTTGGAAGGGGCATTAAAGACCCTCTTGTTCCCTGGGCAGGGACACCTTTCTCTGTCCCAGGTTGGTCCAAGCCCCATCCAACCTGCCCTTGGACACTTGCAGGGATGGGGCAGCCACAGATTCTCTGGACAAATACCTGAAGTGCTTTATTTTTCCCTCTGTTCCTTTGCTAGGAAAAAAGTTATCGGATTTGGAGCGAGTCACCTCCCTCAAGGTGTACAACTGGTTTGCCAACAGGAGGAAGGAGATCAAGAGGAGAGCCAATATCGGTAATGTATCCCAGAGCCCGTTTGCAGGGCTTGGAGCTGCTCAGGAGAGCTGCCCATCCCAGCAGAACACACCAGCTGGGGGTTCTGACAGTGCTGCAAATGGGGAGGGATCAGGAAAATCACTCTCCTGCCGTTCCAGGACTTTTGTGAAATACCTGTAGGAGTTTTAATTTGTAGAATTCCATCCTCAGTGCAGGGAAAACTGTGTGCTGTTGCAAAGTCTTGCTGGAAGATCAGCTTTAAAAAACAAAGAGAGAAGTTTGCTGGAGGGAGGAGAGTCGTCTTTCCCTATGCCCTGTTTCCTTTGGGTATCCCCAAATGCAAAATAAAACCTCAGAATTGTAAATAAGGGAGATTGAGCTGGTGGTGGATTCAGAGCTGCTCCTTCCAGCTTTCCAAGGTTTTCCACAGTGACAAGTGGCTGGAACAAAGTCCTATTTTTTTTTTTCTGGATGATCAGGATGAAACCAAAGTCACTCCAGAGTGAACCCTGCCGGTTCTCAATGCAGGATGGTGATCAGAAGGGAATTAGAAGTGACTCTGGATTTGTAAGGAGACCTTCTAATGTGGAGAAGACATTCCAAGGAGAGTAAAGTCCCCTCAGTGGCCACAGCCACCAAACCCCTGCCATTCATGCCACGTTTTATGCCCTTAATTATATATTAGAGTTACTTCCAGCACGTGGATGAACAGAGATCCAAACCTGCCTGTTAGCACAGGTTTATTTATTTCAAATGCTCTGCATTTTAATTCTTCTGAATTAAAAAATAAAATTCTTACATCATTTAATGCATTAGTGGAATTTAACCCAAATTCATTTTTTTTTAATTGAGAAATTGCTTCTGGCAGGGATGGGGGGAACAAAACAAACTCAGCCCGAGGTTGTAGCTGTACTGTTTGGGGAGAAGGGCTGGAAGGAGCTTAAAAAGAACCAGAGGGAGCTTTAGGTGCGTGGATCCTGCTGGGAGATGGAGATGTGTGTCCTTAAATCCCTGAAGTGCTTCCATAAATGTCTCCATCTCTTGGCAGACACTCCCTGGCCCCCTGAAATCCTGCTGGTCCAAAGTAGGTGGGAAGATCCACAGGGAATTCCTTTGCTGCTCCAGCACATTAGAATTTAAGCTAATTTCTAATAGGACTGGCTGGGAAACAAAGATTTTGACCCCCAAACAAGGGAGGATTTCAGGCAACCCAGTGTTTGTTCACGTGCTCCCAAATCCTGGATAGTGGAGAGGACAGGGCTGAGAACTAACTCTTCCTCCAGTTACTCTAACTTCCTGTAAAACCCCCCAAAAAACCCCTAGTTACTTTGAATTCCCCCACTGCATCAGATAAATGAGGGATCCCTTTGCTTTTTTCGAAGAAGCAGCAATCCTGGAGAGCCATGGCATAGACGTACAGAGCCCAGGAGGTCACTCCAACAGCGACGACGTGGATGGCAATGACTACTCAGAGCAGGTGAGCCCCGTGGCCCAGGAAGGGAGAGTCCCCCCAGGCATGAGGAGACCCTTGACCTCTTCAAAATCATCTCTTTTTTTGCCTTTATTTGACTTTTTTTGATGGAGTGCCCAGTGTTCACCCCCGTGGGTTTGTTTGCCTTCCAACAGGACACTTGGCAAGTCCGCAACGGGGAGGAGGAGGGCAGATGTTCCGAGGGAGGCAGAGAAGCAGAGAAGGTAGAAGAAGACAGGAGGATCTGCTCCAAACAAGCAAGTTCCACCCCTCACACCACACACCATGTCTGAAACACGGTGGGAGAGCAGCAGCTCACCTGGTGCCCCTCACACCTTGGCACTGCCCTGGCCACCCACGCTCAGGAGAGGATGGGCAGCTCTTAAACAGGTTCTGCTGTGGGTTGGGCACCAACAGCTCTTACACCTCTCAGTCCTTTCTGCAAGAAGTGCCCCCTTGGAGCTTCTCAGAGCTGCTGCTCTGAGCCCAGACACCCAGGACACTTTACAGCCCCTGTGCCAGCCCTCCCTGGCAGGCCAGTGGGCACTGGGCACCTTCCTGAAAGGTCCTGGGCTTGTTTTGTGGGAGAACCTTTCAGGATCCATCCCTAAGTCACTGAGAGACCGACCAAAGGTGAAGGGTGGGGGGAAAGGATCTGATGAACTGAAGTTTGCCCTTTCTTTGGCCTGTCCCCTCTCGTTCTGTGACATTGTGCCACTGTGTGGAGTGTTTATTACCTGTCCTCTTTTTTGTTCATTTGTTTTTGCATTTTAATTCTTGCCTATTCTCTCTTTTCTTGGTTATTTTTAACCCTTGACAGCAACGTCTTTTTTAAATTCTCTAGCAAAATTCCCGCTCTCTGAGCCCTCACCTACCCTAAAGTTGGTGGCCCTTCCTTCACACACCTCCCTGACAGGTATTGCATCCCCTTCCCAATTTTTCGTCAGTGTTGGCCAACCTCCCCCTCCCTCCCAGGGCTGGATGTGCTTGGGACTCCACCAGATCTCTCTTGGCTTTGATGTGAGATCATCCTGTGCCACCCCAACCTCTGGGGTGGGCAGAGCAATTCCCACTGACTCCTTTGGGAGATTGAGGTGGGTCTCCCTCTCCCAAAGGTGCTACTGGAGTGGAATTGCTGCCCAGTGTCCTGGACTGAGTCCCTCTCACACCTGGCAGTTCCCCAGCACAGGGAATATCTGGCAGAGGCATCCCCAGCTCTGCTGCTGGTGGGTTTTGAGGTCCTTTTTTAGAGGTCACCCCCAGCAGATTTGGGGGTTTTCTGAAGCCACTCTGTGACTGTCATAAAATATTTAGGAAGTGCTCCCTGTCAGTCCAAGCCAGGACTGGGATACCAGGATGGAGCGTGATGTAAACTCCCAACCTGTGTTTTCCTTCTGTGCATTAACCAGAATACTTGGAAAAGGGTAATAAATCGGTTGTTAAAACTTAAAGATCTTGGTTTAGAGGCCTTAAAAATGGCATTTCTGAGGAATCTGGCTGGGCTCCTCTGTGAGGGGTAATTAGCAGCAAAGAGGGTTGAATGGAAGTTCTCCTGGTGACCATTTAACATCCCCAGGCTGGGAGAACCAGGAATTCTGTTTTTCACAGCAACACTTAAAATCTATTAAACTTTTCTGCTTTAAAGTTCATCCAGACACCAACAAAGTGCCTGGAACTCCAGAATTCAGGGCTCTGTATTTCTGCAGGTTACTGAGAGGCCCTCACAGTGTGTGCACATCACAGTATTTACCAGACACTTGTAAATTAATGCATTATTTTAAATAACCTCTGGATTTTACCAAATCCTGGCTCATTTTTTGTCCTCCTCAACGTTTGCCATCTGTCATCTTCATTTGAAAATGCTTTGTGCACATTTGAAATTGTAAATCTCACAAATTCACCACTTAAAGCTGTTGGGAGACTGATAAGTGCTTATCATTTCCCTTATAAGTAATATTGATTTTAAAAACTTGAAAGATCCCAGTGTGATAACTGTCAGTACCCTGTTTTAAGAAGGGGGAAACACCATGATTTTGCCCTGAGCTCCATATTTGAATTATGATGATTCCAGTCCCCCTGGACTGCCAAGAAAACCAAGGGGACTGGAATCATCATAATTCAAAGTTTTTCAACCTCTTTTTCCTTACACCAGTGGGAATTCAGTGTCTCCACAGGACACTGGCCTGGCCAAGGGGTAGGCTGGGTTTGTATCCTGGTTCTGAGCAAGGGCAATAGCAGTATTTAAGGAAAAAGGACTTTCAGAGTTATATATAGAATTATTTCAGACTCTTGGAGCTTTTGGAAGGCAGGAGTTTTGAGAGGCTTCCTGAGCCAGGCAGTGCATTCCCTTTCAATTTCCATAGTTTTCAGCAGACTCCTTTTCCCTGGATTTATTTAACCTTTTCAAGCCATTTTGACTTTAGTCTGACCTAAAGGTGAGTGAATCCCAAGGTGAATGGTGGGAAGTGCAGCAGTGCTTCCCATTGCTGCCTGGGACACCCTGTCACTCACTGAGTGCCTTTGCTTATGAAATCCTAAAGAAACCACGAACAATCATTCTCTGTTTCCCAAATATTTGCATTAAACATTTCCCATACCAACCCTTGGCCGTTTCTTTCCCAGACTGGAGGAGCTGAGTGTGTTCAGCCTCTCCTGGTGAGGAAGTCAACCCATGCCTCCTCTTCTGAGGTGTTTTTCTCTCTGCCTTTTCTAGTTCTGTCGTGTCCCCTCAGCAGAATCCCAGAATGGTTTGGGTTGGAAGGGACTTTAAAGCTCATCTGGTTCCAGCAAGGCAGGGATGCCCATGGAGTGGCCAGAACTGTGTATTCCAAATACAAGCATGAATTTGGGCAGTGCCAAATGATTCCTGTCTTAATCTGGTCTCCTGACTGACTTTGTGTATCACTTCCATCTTTATAATTTAATATTTTCCTCCCAAGTTGGGTCCCCCACTCCTTGCCTTGCTAACCTTTGTCTGCACAGTGAGGGAAACCAATCCTAAATCCACTCTGTAATTCACTTATTTCTGCAGGTATCCACTGCTTGGTTAAATTCCATAATTTAATAATTTAATCACAAATAACACTTGCCTTAACCATTTTAAGATCCTGATTCTTGGTTAAATGCCATAATTTAATAATCACAAGTAACTCTTGCCTTAACCATTTTAAGAACCTGATTCTTGGTTAAATGCCATAATTTAATAATTTAATCACAAGTAACACTTGCCTTAACCATTTTAAGAACCTGATTCTTGCCAGAAAGAGGAGCTTGAGTCGGTTCAGTGTGTAAGTCCCATCAGCCCAGTTAGTTACCTTGATGAACCCGTGATGACTCAGGTTTGACTTCATCCTGATGCAGACCAGGACACTCAACCCTACGATGCCCTGGGACGTGTTTTTGCCCTCACCATAACCCTGCTTCTCTCTGCTCCTCCCCACCTCCCCAGGACGACAGCACTAGCCACAGTGACCACCAGGACCCCATTTCCTTAGCCGTGGAGATGGCAGCAGTCAACCACACCATCCTGGCGCTGGCCCGGCAAGGAGCCAACGAGATCAAGACAGAGGCTCTGGACGACGACTGATGCAAAGGAAGGGGAGGGTCAAGGCGAGAAGTAACTTAGTTTTAGACGTAGCACCTTAGCAGACTTTCCTCGGTCCTTAATATGTGTTCTTACAGTATAACTTTGCAGTTTCTTGTACGTCAGTTTAGCTGTTAGGGTCTTGTTCTGTGAAGATGGCATGGTGCCCTCAGCCTTTGCATATACTCTCTCAGTATTAATTCCCAATAAATAATCAATCAACCAACCAACCAACCTCCCTCTCCCGGGCCCCAGTGGCTAGGAAAAAAAACACAAAAAAACAAAAAAAAAAAAAGGAAAAAAAAAAAAAGAATTAATCTTGCTGCTCTGTCTTAGCATTCAAAGTGCTTCCAGGTATTTTAGACAGCCCTCAATTCCGAGTCTTAGGCTACACTTAAAAACCTTGGATAACCTTAGAGATCGTGTTGAAACAATGAATAGTCCGTACGCTCCCCCCTTCCCTGAGACTGAAAGGATGCAAGCTGAGGTAGTGGCACAGGGTCGATGGACACCACTCTGGGAGTACCAGCAGAGAGTAACAAGAACACTCAGAACCCCCCCTCTTGAGCCTGGGAATGGAGGATTTCCAGCTGCAATAAGCCGTGCCTCACTGCTCACACAGGGACCGGACCCGCTCCGGCTGCTGTGCCGAGAATGTCCCTTGGGAACACAGTCCCACAGTGTGGGTCGGGTTCCACGGGTTCCACACAGACTCCTCTGCCCCCCCAAGCTGTGGGGCTTGGTGGGGCAGTGCTGCCTTCTGCCTCTGGGAGCAGGGGTGAAGCCCAGCCTGGGATCCAATGGCAAACGAGCTGAATGTCTCATGGACAGCAGTCCACTTCTCACAACCACTATTCCTTGTTGGCATGGCTGGCAGTGCCTGCTCAGAAGAGGTCTAGACTCTTGGTTGATCTGTCATTAACTATTTCACCTTCTGTCCCTCCCCTGGCCCCACCCTGCTCCCCTCTCCGCTCTGCCACTTCCAAAAGCAATGTTTTCCAGGGAGGTTGTTAAGGTCATGGAATGGGTGAGTGGATTTTTACACGTCTGTGTAACTAATGCCTACGTCCTGAGTAGCCTGGAAGGTTATTGGAGAACCTTTGGCATCTGACCTTTGCTAGAGAACCATCAGAGCATAAATATTCTCCTAAATGTGAACTTCTTTTTGTTTGTTTAAAGGCAGGAGGATCTCTTACCTGAGAAATGGGGTGTGAATGTTTTGTGTTCTCTTTACTCTGTCTTTGTTAAGGTGTGAGAAAGCTCTACTGCTACGAGCAATTTAATTAATAATTGGAAGCCATACTGATAATGGATGTGGTAATATTTGTAAAGCAAACCTACTTTAAGTAGCAGGAACTAATGGAATTGTTTTCCTTGATCATATGTAGCACTTTTGTTACTTTTTTCTTAAAGATATTTATATTTGATAAGTCTTTTTTTTATCATTTGAGAATTCCAAATACCAAACAGCAAACTTGCATTGCAGAGTCACCCTGTGCTCACCTTGTCATCTTAGTATCTAAATGATGAACTGTGTGTGCATCTAAGAAAATTACATCTGCTGGCATTGTGTGGAAATGATCTCCTGGCATCCTGATAAAATGATGTGTTGCTGCCGGTAAGAGGAAACGTTTTGATGGAAACAGCACGGGAAGTGTTAGAGACGGGCAAGAAAAACCTTAACGAGGGAAAATTAAGGACCTGTTGGGGTTTTTTTTTGTGTGTGAGACACGCAGAAAAATTCCCCCAGCGTTTCTTTGACATTCCATTTGATCTTGCCAGCTGATGGCTTGAAAAGAGGAGAAGAGCTCAGGCTGAGGGGTGGGTTTCCCTTTCCTCTCCCGGCAGAGGGAGCAAAGGGAAGTTGCTCTTACCATTCCTCATCCCTTCCTCACTCTTAACTCGCAGGGAGCGCCGTGACCCCCCCAAAATGTGGCTCCTCAGCAGGTTTCTGGGCAGCCCAAAGCCCTGCAGGACCAGCCTGGCGTCTGCTCACCTGGGCAACCTGCTGAGCCCGCTGGGGAGGAGGTTCTTGTGCTTTCCTTCTGCCCCCTTGGCACCTCTCTGTACCTTTGAAGATGGATAGGTGGGGCTCGGCCTCGGCTTCCACGTATGGATTTCCTTGGGAAATTCATGTGCTTTCCTTAGGGCTAGGTCACTGAAGCAGAGTGAAGCCGTCTGGGTTTTGGGTTTTTTTTTTTTCCTGTTTTATTGCATTTCTCAAACAGGCAAATTCCTTGAGCAGCATCAGGGCGGACTCAGGAAAGGCAGGGCTGGGACCAGCAGCGTTTGCACCTCTGCAGCTCCTTTCTTGCTGCCTCTCTGAATGTTTCTTTGGGTACTGAGGAGCGAGAGGGCAGGGGGAGCTTTTATTCCTATTTTTGCACAGCAGGATGATGGAGCAAACTCGAGCCTTAGTGGAATTTTACCTACTTGCTCATTCCGCAGTCGCCCAGCGAGCTGACAAGCAACATCCACGATTTATAGTGAGGAGATTTTAATAATCGATGACCTCTTTACGTTGGGCTTGCCACCACCATTTGTTCTGGCTGTTTCATTTTCAAAAGAACAGCCTCAAACTGTTGGACAGCTGCAATTTTGAAAGAAATATTGCTTACTGTAGTGTCTGTGATAAAAAAAAAGTCATTGTTTGAGGCGTTGCCTTTTTAAAGCAATAGGGGAGGGTAAAAATAGGGACACACGGCTTGTGTCTCCTGATGATGGGTTTGTGGGATGCAGGAACAAAGGAAGACCACTGGAACTGTGTGTCTGGACCATCTAATGTGGAATTAATCTGGTCTGAATTGTGCCTGTCAGTGTCAGGAAGCTGCTGACACGATGCCCCAGTACCCCCTGTGAAGGTGAAACAGGTCAGCAGACCCCTGGAGATGGGCAGATCCTCCTCGGCTGATCCCAGGGTGCCCCGGAGGGATTTTAGCTTGGTTTTGGAAGCCCACAGTGAGCAGTTTGCTGCTGGAGAGTCACCCCGTGGTTTGACATGGGTTAGCCATAGTGGAACAGGCGCTGGTGTGATGGTAGCAGGAGAAGCCAATGTGATCTGGAGTAAATGAATGGGTGGGAAGTGTCTCCTGGACATCAGCCTTTCTTCTAGGGTTTTTGCCATGGTGTGGGAGTTGTCTTTATCTTCCTGGCTCTGGATTTCCTTGGAAATTCAGCCTCGTTTTTACAGCATTACAATTCAGTTGTGGGTTGCTGTGGCCAACCTGGAGCCACTGCAGTTTGTTCGTGTGGGTTCCCTCGGGGTGGGTGTGGTGGCAGACCAGATGTACCTCTTTGTTCTGGGAACAGAGAGGAGATTATTTAAGATGCTCCTCCTCTGTGATGGGCACAGATTGCTTTTAACTTTGTGGAATAAGTTCTGGCTGTTATTTTGACCCTCATCAAGTCCTTATACTTGAGTTGTCGTCTCTTACCGTCTTCTTAAAGCAACAATTTCTACCTCCACTTCTTTTATGGATTGTTTTTTTAACTCCCCCACCCTTTTTTCTCCCAAAGTGTGACATCCCAAACTTTTGCAGGAGCATTAAGAGTTGATCAAAATCAGCAGACCTGGTATCTGTTGATCTCCTAAATACCTTATAACCATAGGTGTGGTTGTGTTGGGTGTGTCAGCAGTGCACCCTTGCAGCAATTAAGGGATCTCATTAAGAGCCTTCAGCAGGTCGTGGGAAGGGATTACCCCTCTCTGTCCATCATTTGTGGGACCCTTGTGTGGGCAGGAGATGTGAGGGTTGGAGCCCGTGTTACATGGACAGAGACTGTAAGGGCTGGGTTTGTCCAGGCTGCCTCTGGGGACATATTTTGGTTTTTGACTGTCTTAACAGGTTGGTTTTAACTGGGAAGAGGAGCCTGTGCAGGATCAGGAGTTGGGCTTTGATGGTCCTGATGGGTCCCTTCCAACTCAGGATGTTCTGGGATTCCTGGGAAGAGGAGCCAGGCTCTTCTCAGAGGGGCACAGCAAAGACAGGAGGGGCTGAAGGTGCATCAAAGGAAATCCCAGATGGCTGGAAAGGGGAATATTCCCCCGCTCAGTGTGGCAGAACAGTGGCCCAGAATGGCAGTGGAATTCCCAGCCTTGGGGATCCCCAAAACTCCACTGGTCAGGGCTGGATTAGAGACCTCCAGATGTTCCTTCTGACCCGAATTACTCTGTGATTCCACACAGACCTGCTCAGGGTGGGGTGTCCCCTAGTTCTGTTTTATACATGTCAACTTGTTAGATTTTCTTAATTTGGGGTTTTTTTTTCTGTTCTGCTGTTCATAAAAGTTGACTTTTCTAGTTTACTAATAGAGAGGAGCTTTATTTGCAGGGTCTGGCTCCAGGCTCAGATCAAGCCATAAGTTAGAAATGTCATTAATTATTTGCTCTGTTTACACAGTTCTTCAGGGATATTTGACTTACTCTGTTTGTCTCATTGCTTAACATCAGACTGGTAAGTTTGTCATGTTTTTGTAACGTTTGTGATTAGTAGCTCAGTTTTTGCCTTCATTTGTGAGGATTCATCCTTGCCTTGCTGCTGAAAACTTCCACCTATTACAGGAAAAATTGGGGTTAACTTAAGCCCACTGGTGACTCCTGTGATAAGCTGGAAATTCTGGGTCAGTAAATCACAAATTGGTGGTTATCAAAAGCTGAAAGGGTTTGACTGGGGGAAAAGTCACATTTTAATCACTTGGATCACTAATAATCACTTTCCTTCAGTATTTGCTGTTGGCCACTGCTAGGAAAAAAAATATGGTACTTTTAACAGGGTTTCCTAAGGAAATAGATTTGACTTTTCGTGTAGATAAACCCACTGAAACTGGTGTAAGAATTCCCAAAGCTCAGAATTGCTGCCTTAATAATGCAGGATGTTGGTTCCCTGTGTGTGACCTTCACTCCAGCCCAAATCTGGGATCACCCTTTCCCCTGCAAATCACTTGAGATTCACTGGGAGATTCTGCCCCTCATCCTGAGCTGGGGATGTTCAGTTGCAGAAGATCCACCCCCTTCACTTTTATCCCTCATTCAGCTCATTTTAATTAATAATTTTCTTAGCAGAAGGTTTGTGTCCCTCCTCCCACCCCAGCTCTGTTCTGGTGCCGCCCTCACCCCCCCCAGTGCTCATCAGCCTCTTTCAAACTCCCTCAACAATGACCAGCAGATTTTAGGGGGTTTGGGGTTTTTTTGTTAAAATAAGCTTTGCTCTTATTTCAGCCAAGCTTTCCCACTCAAGAAGCTCTTGCACTCTGAAGTTATTTGACTTGATAACATTCTTCTGCTCCAAGTCTTAAGTTTGTTGGCAATAATCTTTGGATTGGGGTAGCTTTGGGCAGGTATCTTCGGTGGCAGGACTGGTCTTAAAACTGTGTTCCATGTCAGTGACCTTACTATGTGTTGATTACCCAGATTTTGTGTGGAGTTCTGTGGAGTTTTCACTGTGATCCCTTCAAAGGGAAGGTTGATGGCTTGACCAAAAAGTACCTTAAAGTTCCCAAGAAGAGTTAAAGAGACATTTCAAACTAAAACATTCCCCCCTTGGGCTTTTTAGCAGCTGGGATATTTACTCAGGATATTGGATCAGTTACTGACCAAGAGGCACAGCCCTAAACCCCTCATTTCAGCCTCTCTTGTTGTTGTCAAATTGGTGGGTTTTAAACTGTCTGAGTGAAAATGTTGCACATGGATGAAAGCCAGAGGCTCTCTGGAGATGGCAGCTACAAATCCCACTTGAAAATACACAGAAATGATCTTCCTCCTTTGTGAGAAATGGGTTAGAACTGGAAGAGCTGGGCTGGGTGTTTTGAGGGCTGTCAGGAACATGACGGTGATTTGATGTTGGTTTTTGTCCAACAAAATGTAAATCAAATCAAGCCAATGAAAGTTCTCTCGGTGGCAACAGTGAGACAGAGGCCCTGTCGCCTCAAAATAGCCTGGATTTGTTTGTTCCTGCCTCTTTTCCCGTGGCTTTTATCAGGGAATCGGGGAATGGGTTGGGTGGGAAGGGACCTTAAAGACCATCCAGTCCCACCCAGGTTCACCTCCCACTCTCCCAGCTTGCTCCAAGGGAATCCAGCCTGGCCTTGGACACTCCCAGGGATGGAGCAGCCACAGCTGTCACAGAGAGAGAAAAGGATTTGCCATGTGGAGTGCAGGGGGAGGATTCACAAAGCCATTCGAACGCCCCTTTGGATGAGGCTGATCCACAAACTGAACTAAAGGCTTGGGTGGCTGCAGGGCTGGGCTCTTTCCCTTTCTTTCAGGAAGGTCTGGGGTGCTCCAGCCAACAACTCAGGCAGGAATGAACCAGAAGCATCAAACTGGAGCGAGCTGGTGCTGGGCCTTTGATGTTTGTGTATGTACAGTGCATCCCTGCCTCAGATGGCTTGGCAGGAGCCTCTGCCTGCCATTTATTGCCTCTGTTCCATGGCAGAGGGTGCATTCTGCTCATCCAAACATCCAGCACACTCAACCCTTTCAAACTGCAGCCAGGCTCCTTGGCATGGGCAGGAGAAAGGCATGGCAGGATGGCAGGGAAAGGGGTGGCAGCTCCTTTGAGTGACTGACTGGGTGTCCCTGACGTGTAATTAGCTGCTTTAGAAACCATGGGGATTGGCATGGGAGCGATTAAAAGGATCTCTGTCGTTCCTGGGATTGAAAAGAGAAGATCTTCCACCCCCTAATTCTCTTTAATGCCAGTGTTATTAGTGACACTTGGAGCACAAACCCTCTGGAAACTGAAACCATGGCCCAAGTGAATGGGGGCTTCCAACAGCAAGGGCTCAGCTGAGGACACTGAGTTGTGTGACACATTGCCCAGGGCCTGGTTCAGCTCTCTTGCAGTGGTGGGGTTGAGGGAGGTGAGCCCTGAACTCATCGTGTGTTTTCCCCTCTGCCCCGTTGGTTCCTCGGAGCAGGGGGTGGAAGTGGCTCTTGTGCCCCTCCAAATTGCCCTTCCTGGTGTCTCTTTGGCAGCCTTACCCACCCTTCTTGCCATGTTGTCCTCGAGCTCTCTTAGCCCAGTTAACCTGCTGTGGGGTTAGCTAAGTCCCCTTTTCCTTCAGAAATCCCCAAATCCCCTGCAGCAGCAGGTTTGGCTGGACAACCCCCTCGCCACTCACTGGGGGGACCCAAAATAGCACCATTTTTCCCTGATAAGTCACTTGACTCTCAAAAAACATCTGCCACGGGGTGTTCTGTGCCTTTTCATTCTGGTTTTGTGGACATTTGCTGGCCACTGAGCACTGCAGCTCCATTTTTACCCAGATTTTATCCCACACTTTCCCCTAGGGCTGTTGTCCCACTGCAGTCCCACAGCTTTCCAGGGGGTTTGGGTACCTAAAGAGATTCTTAGCCACATCTGGTAAAATTAGCCCCATCCCAAAAGGATTCCTTGGGCTCTTCTTTAGATTTCCAGTTGCTTTCCAGCTGTTTTTCACTGGCCCTGTGGGTCAGAGCAGGGCTGTGGGGACTCAGCTCTCCCAGCCCAGCCTCCCCACCACCCTCCCAGTGCCAGAGGGAGCAGCTTCTTCTCAAGAATCCACATTTTCAGACGTTCACTCGCCCCAAATCAGCTTCCTGAGCTCCTCTCCCTTCTCCTCGCCTAATTAAAGTCTTCCATGTAACGGTGAGATGGCACATGGAGCTTAAATAACCCACCTCTTTAATTAAGAGGTTGAATTCAGCCTTCTGAGATATATTTGACATCATTTGAGATTTAAAAATACATTTTACTTACACAGTTTATCCGTCAGATCGCTCAAGGAGGGCAAAGAGATAATGAAAGTAAATTATTAATTAATATCTCTCACCCAATATATCCCATTAAGAATATTAAGCATATATTCCATTCCTCAAAGCACGTTTGACTTTGGGTATAATATTTTTTTTTTTTGAAGTCTGCCTGCTGCTGAAGTTGCTGCTCTCTCTGTGACAGGGCTGAGAATGTCCTCAGGAGCAACCCAGAGCCAGGAATTCAGGGTGTCAGCTCACTGCCCGTGTTTCCCATCTCATTTCTGCATCATGGCAAGGGAGCAGATCTTTTCCAGCCCCAAATGACACAAATTCTCCCTGACACCTTCAAGCTGTTCTTCCCTTTAGAAGGTTTGATGGGATTTGGGAGTGGAAACAGCAGCAGGAGCATCTCACCTCTCAGTGTGTTGGATAGAAGGGCTGAGTTTGGGTGGGGTCAGAATGGGGGTGAAATTCAGCATATTGCTGGGAAAGACCCAGCACAGGACCTGGATCTGCTTCTGGAAAAGGGGAAACCTCTTGGAATCTTTGCTGATGTGGTAACTGGAGCAGTTGGGGTTGTTACTGGAGTTTGAGCCATGCTCTTGACTGGTTTGTTGCAGGGCAAGTTCCCAGAATCCCAGAATGGTTTGGGTTGGAAGGGACCTTAAAGATCATCCAGTGCCACCCCCTGCCATGGGCAGGGACACCTCCCAC
>JAWWMP010000116.1:113738955-113749152 GCA_035047865.1 Dendrocincla tyrannina | reverse complement strand
TCCCTGTGTCCTGTCCCTCCATGCCTTGTCCCCAGTCCCTCTCCAGCTCTCCTGGAGCCCCTTTAGGCTCTGGAAGGTTTCCCAGAGAGCTGCCTTTCAGTTTTAACATGCCCATCTTGGCCCAGCTGCTCACTGGGCAGGAACAGGTTCATTCTACAGCAGTTCCTTCCTTCAGAGCTCTTCACTTCCACAACTCTTCCTTCCTTCCTTCCTTTAGAGCTTTTTAGGTCACAATCCTCTTTCTCCAGGTGCTTGGAGAAAATAACTGCTCCTGAGAGGAGGGAATGTTTCTAAATCCATTGGATATATGTGATCAAAGTTGCAAAGGGTGATGTGGAAAAGGCAGGCACTTCAATGAGGGGATGGATTTCTGTGTTTGGAAGGGCAGGATGGTTTATTCATCCCCGTGGAGGGAACAGGGAGTTTGCACTGGGACTGTGGGAGGCCCCCTGACACTCAGGGTCTCCTTGTAGGTGACAGGCTGGTCCCTTGTGGCCTTAATTGTCAATCCGTGACTCCAAAGAGGTGGTGGATGTGTCTTTGACCTTTGTAACTTGTTCATGCCAATAATTCCCAGAGATGTGAGTTCTGGAGGGGTTCTGTGCAGCAGGAACTGTCCATCAGAGAACGTGTTGTGCCTTATGTCCGTAACCAAGTTCCACTTCCATCCAACAAATCCCTTTTCCCCTTGCCCAAAAACCTCCAACGTGAACAAAAGTGGATCAGTCACGACCATTTATTCCTTTTCAGCTGCAGTGCCTCAAACAACTGGTTTCCACAGATCCTTTCATCACTTGCCAGAGTGCTTGAAAACACCTCACAGCCAGCACGAGTCCTCTTGCTGAGCTGATGTCTCCTTTATTCCCTTCCTGGAGCCCGTGTCTCCTTGAAGGAATTCCAGGGGAGGGTTCTGGGCTGCCCCTCCTCCAACAGCTCTCATCCTTTCCCTTCCAAGGACTGAAATTCTTGGTGCTGAATTTGGCAGGTGTTATTGCCCCAAACTTCTTCCAGAGGTGATTCCTTTTATCTCCCATCCAAGCTCCTTCACACCCTGGGCATCCTATTTTTCCTGGTTTTCCCATATTGAAGTGCCCCTGTTGTTCTTACAGCCCACAAATGCTTCTATTTACAGTTTCCACCCTAATAAAAAGCAGTCCAGTGTCGGGCTGAAGCTTAGATTTGATCCTTCCAGACTTTCTGCTCCAGGGTTTTCCCAGCATGGATAACCACCAGCCCTCATCCCTTCCCTCCCTGCAGCTTGGATACCTAGGTTGGAAAATCAGGGAAATCGTAACTTTGAAGTTTGTAATTCTTTCTTGGACTTTCTGATTTGCCCTGGGCAGAAGTGAAGGTGATTCCCACCAGGCTGGTGTGAGGTTTGGCTCAGGTTTGCCTGTTCTCTTCACTTCTTCCTTCATCATTCATTCATTTGGCCATTTGCATTTTGTCCCTCCCTGTTTTCTTGCTCACGGAATCCCAGAATGGTTTGGGTTGGAAGGGACCTTAAAACCCATCCCATCCCACCCCCTGCCATGGGCAGGGACACCTCCCACTCTCCCAGGTTCCTCCAGCCTGGCCTTTCTTGTTCTCTTTTATTTTGTCTGGCTTGCCCTTGGTGCTGGAACCTGTTCTAAGTGGGGCAGTGGATTTTCCTGGCTCAGGTGCTTTACGTGGGAGGGTTTGGGGTGGGATGCCTGGAATTGCACAGCTTTCCCAGGAGTGTGGTGGTGGTTCCCTTTGTCACTTTGTTCATCCAAGGTTTGGGATCTCTTTTTGCAGCCACAGTTGCTTCGTTTTACTGTTGTTACAAGGTTGCTTTAGATTTGGAGATGATTGGAAAAACTTGAAGTTACTTTTCCAAAGGAAAAATGAACAAAAGCAGAGTTTGGATTTTGAGCTTTCCCATCTTCCAGTGTCACCCACTGAGTTTTCTACTTCCTTTTTTTTTGGCTTCTGTGTAAATTTGGGTGTTTTCTTGAGGCTTGTGCTGAACTGAAGCTGGGGACTGCTTTTTAGTTGCTCTTTGGTCTTTCCTGAGGGGCAGATTTCCCATTCCGTCACCCGTTGCGAGACGAACCCAAAAGCAAAAACCCTTTTGCCTTGACTTTGGCTCTGGGAGTGTCTTCCCGAATCCCAGCAAAGCCAACCCTCCTTAATTTTGCTGCCAGAGTTGTTCTGGATGGTCCCAGGCTGCACTTCTCCCACCAGTGCTGCTGGCCTAGGCTGGGAGAGCTTCCTTGTCCCTCTGGAAGTCAGACCCAGTAGGATGAAGTGATGCCGTCGTGCCACGGACCCACCATGGGAAAGAAAATCTGGGAATAACAGATTTAAACTCGCTGTAATTCCACAGCAGTTGTGTCAAAGGGTGACATGATTCAGCTGTGGCCATGAGGAGCACTGTTTTCCTGACAAATTGCCTTGGTTGTCTTCCTCTTGGTCTCCTTGATCTTCCCAAGGCTGCTGAAAGCCCGGGAAGTGGGAAGTATGTGCAGGATTTTTTGAATTTTAGGGGTTTTTTGGTTTTGTTTTTTTCCTTAGTGTCAATTTAAAAAGTGCCTAAGTGAGGAACAGGACTCCAGAGAGAGCTGGAGCAATAGGGTTAGACCTCATTTCCCTCTTAAGAAAAGAGCCCTCCCTGCATCCCTCCACTCATCCCTCCAGAGGAGTCCAGAATCCAGCTGGAAAAAACTCTGCTCCTCCCTCCTGCTGCCCCCTCTTGGTTTTCAGTGTTGGGGGGTCCCATTTCTCAGCCAAACCTTTGCCATCTCCAGTTGGGGGTGGATGGCAGAGAGGGGGGAGGCCTGGATGGAATTCAGGAGGAAACTGCCCCTTGCATTGCAGATCCAAAGAGCTTTGGGTGTCAAACATCCACTTCTGGGTAAGCAGGCTCGGGGTGGAAAAAGCTAAAATGCAACTTTAATGTCCCCTTTGGGAATCACGGGATGGTTTGAGGTGGAAGGGACCTTAAAGATCATCCAGTTCCAATCCCAGCTCCTTCCACTATCCCAGATTGCTCCAAGCCCAGCCTGGCCTTGGACACTTCCAGGGATGGGGCAGCCAAAGCCTCTCTGGACTCCCAGAGGCAGTTCCTTCCTATATTCTGAATTATTTTGAGGTTTGTCATAGTGGCACCTGCTAAACTTCTGTGTCAGAATCATCCTGACTGTTGGCAGGTGGTTATAATTTTGTAAAGGTGAGAATTTTATGTGGGTTTGAATTAAAAAAATAAAAAAAAGGTAGTTTAAAGAATTGGGTTAAAGGGGAATTTCTTCTGACCAGAGTGAAAGGAGATAAGAGGGCACTATGAAGGTGTTTCAGCACCACTTAAGGGTTCAGCAAAGGAAAGCAATCCGTATGGAGATGTTTTATTTTTTAATTAGGAACGAAATGTTTTCACTCTGACAACGGACCATCCGAGGTGGGAGAGCCTGGGGAATGTCTGTTGGCAAGGAGAGCTGGGAGGACTCTCCTGCAGAGAGCAGAGAACCAGCCTGGAGGGCGTGGGTGGGTGTTGAGAGGAGCAGGGATCCCCTGGGATCCATTGCTGGGGTGCTGGTGGAAACCAGGAGTTTGTGGAGCCTTTGCCCTGCTCTGAGATGCCTTTTTGAATGGTATTTTTCTCTAACCCGAGTGGTTTGTCACTGACAGACAGAGGGGAGGGCACAGGGTGCTGGGACAGCAGCAGAGCCACATGGGGAGGACCAGGACCCCAACGAGGTGCCAGGGGGTCACATTCCCTGGGTCCCCTTCTGTGTGTCTTGGCTTTGTCCCACTGCCCCTGCCCTGGGGGTGGTGCCAGCCGTGTCTCGGGGCCGGGGGTGGGTGTGTGGGATGGCTCCAGCCACCTCCTGTCACTCCATGTGTCACCAAACCAGCGATCCAAGAGTGTCCCATCCCCGCCGGTCGCCCCAGCGGGTCCTTTTCCTTCCACCTCTCCCTCTGTCAGCATCTGCCACCTTCCTGTTCGTTTGCCCCCACCAAAGCAGCCCCTGTGTCTCATCTGCTGTAGGTGTCCCACCTACCTCAAGAGGTAACCCATGGGATGGATCCTGGCGTGGGGTGTCCCCACTCCGGGCTGTTCTCCATGAGCACTCTCACTCTCACACACACACACACACACACTGGAATGTATATTCTCCTCCCCCTCGCCCCCAAATAACCTCTTGACCTGATCCTTGCTGTAGCCACCACCAACTCCTCTTGCAAATTGGATGCTGCTTTAAATGTGAAAACAAATGTTCAAGAAGCTATAAAACCTGAATGAAAGCTAAAGCTGAATTTATAAAGCCTTGTTGCATATGAGCCAAAAGTGCAAAAAGCTCTATATAATGAACTAACCTGCCACTCATATAAATATAAATATATATAAATATATTAAAATCAGACTGTTCTACAAAATTGTGTATTTGTATTTTTGTGTACGTACAATTTTCTGCTAAGCAGAAGGAGGATGTAGTATAGGATGATGTGAGAAGAGATTTTGTTTAATCATATTTCTTTGTTACTTATTTTTGTTAACATCCAGATGCCTGTCTTTGTCTTATGTGTATGACACTGTTCCAAAGGTGCAGTATCCCTCTCCTGCCTGTGCCTGCAGCCTCCTCCACCGGGAACGAGTCAGGTGATGCTGCTCATCATCATCATCATCATCAAACCCTTCAGGTACACCCTGGTCTTGATCTTAAGGGCTGCTTGTTCAGCTTAAAGACAAGATAATTTCATTTACTGTGCTCATCCTCCAGTCACATCTCCCCTGCTGGGCTGTCCCTGTCCCTCTGGGTGCTCCCTGAGCACCATCCACGCTCTGTGGGGTCGCTGCTGCTGCTCCTCAGCCTGACATTTCGGGGCCAAAACACGAGGCTGGATAAGCTGGGGGTGGGAGGGCGAGCAGATCCACGTGGTGGGAAGTTGCTCATGGAGAGAAGGGATGCTGGGGAAGCAGCAGAGGGTCCCAGGGAGTGGATCTCCAGCCACACCACGTGGGATAGTGAAGGAAGGGCCATGGGGGGCTTTGTTCCCCACAGCTGGGACTCTGCTGAGGGGGAGCTTGCTTCAGGAGCTGATGGGTTGTAGCTCTCCCTGTGCTGCTTCAGGGACATCCTTCCATCTGTGGGCATCTCAGTGGAGCAGTTTGGGCCACTGATTTAAGGACAGCTGCACTGTGCCCTTGCAGTGAGGGCACTGATTGTTGGGAATGTTCCAAAACCACCTCCAAATCACTGCCTTCATCTGCAAGGGGCCAGGGGCTCCTTGCAAGGAGAAGAGGAATAGTTTAGAAGACTTGAGGCCCCGTGGTGTGCTTGGGAATTGTTACTTGCCCATCACAGAGCATTGTCCAGGGCAAGAAGGGGTCAGAGGAGAACGGATAAACCAGGATGCAGTGGAATAACTAGTGCAAGGGGACGGAAGTTCCCCTTGAGCTCCACCCCAGAGCCTTGAGGAGACCAGCCCAGTGTCCCCCCCGAAATGCAGGTGAGGGTGAATGTCCATCACACCATCCTCTGCTGGCAGGTGCAGCCACAGCCTGAAGTGTCAACCTCCCCCCCACCAAATCCGTGTCCTTTCCTGGTTTTTCTCTTTTTTAATTTAATTGAATTCAAATGACTCTTTGTTTGAGCCGCCCTGCGGCGCAGGGAGAGCGATACTGCACCTTTAACATGTAGGGCTCATATTTATAACAATGTGTAATGACTGTAGCAAAAGTCCTTGTTTCTGTATGTGAATGGACAGAGAAACAAGTGCTCTATTGTATTGATTAAAATAGTTCCAATGAGTCCTGTATCATTGTATCTCCTATTCTGGATTAGTGCCTTTTGGACAGTAGACTGTTCTGTAATTAAAATGTAGTATAACTGCTTTTTTGTACAGTTTTGTTTTAATAAAACTTTTTTTTAATTTGTGTTTATTTTAGTATTGTACCTATTAGAAAATAAAAATGTATAACTCGACACAGACACGTTCCTTCTTGTTGTGCTTTGTGTGCAGAGCTGCTTTGGGCTGGGAACCAGGGTTTGGGTGCAGGTGAGACCTGAAATGTGTCAGGAGAACTTGGTGAATGTGGAAATTGCTTGTTCAAGGAGCTCTTGGAGGTCTAGAGGGAGCAGATTTTGGTAATGAAACCAAAAAGATGTTGAATTATTGAGGTGTAAATTTGAGAAGACAAAGGCAGCAGGGACCACCCTTTTTTGATCCTGGCCTGGCTGGGCTCAGCAGCTCAGGGGTCTCAGAGGGTCGGTGGGGTGGGTGGGAAGAGCTTTGTGAGAACGGAGAAGTTCCTGCAGAGGGTGTGGAGGGACGAGGTGGGTCACACAGAGACACAAAGAGAAACCAGCTGGTTTATTGAAACGGTGTCTGGGAGAGAAGGGGGGGGGTTTGCTGGGGATGGACACCCCAAAACAAGGGGGAGGGCAACTCCACAGGGTTGGAGCTGCAGGTGGTTGGAGTTGGGGGTGATTTTGGGGTGAAAGCACCTTTCAGACTGGTCCTTGTGCCTCTCAGACATCACAGAGGGGACAGAACCATTCCTAACCCCCAGCCACAAATTTGTGTGTGCTGAGGGGTGTTTTCTCAAGGGACTGGGCTGGGGGATCCTGGAATCCTGGAATGGGTTGGAAGGGACACAAAACATCATCCATCCAGTTCCAACCCTAACACCTCCCACTATCCCAGGTGGCTCCAAGCCCTGTCCAGCCTGGCCCTGGACACTTCCAGGGATGGGGAGCATGGGGCTGTCATGTCTGGCCCTGCTGCCTCCCAGCTTTCCCAAGGACACACTGAAAATTAAACCAGAAAAGGGCCCAGCTGTGAATCAGTGCTGGATCAAGATCTGGAATCCAAGGCTGAGCCCCCCCAGAACTGTTAGGTTTGAGCCATTTTTATCACTGAGGGGTTCTTTTTATTTACAAGTTAATCCCAAATATGTTTCAGTTCTAATTTCCATTGTAAGGATTGACTTGGCCATTAGGAAGGAGCTGGAAATGCTCTTGCCCACCAGGGCTGGGTCTCCCAGCTCGTTTCCTTGGGAGAAGGGGAACGTGGAAGAATTGGGAGAGCAGGGATGGTGACAGGACCTTTCCCAAGGAGAGTGGTCCCCGTTGCCACCCCGGGCTGAGGATGAGGGATGGAGCCCTCTCCCTTCTTCACAAATGAAACAGAGAAAAGCTCCACCTGCAGCTCTTTTCTGGAAAAAAAATAAAAATAAATGAACACCACACTGGAGGCCAGTGCTTTGCAAAAAAGCTCCACTTCCAGCTCATGCTGAGCCTTCTTTTCCACGGAACCAGCTGAGAGGGGCAGATGGAAAAAACAATAAATTATCTGAGGTTGGGGAGCAAAACCCCTTGAGGAACCTGCCCAGCTCCTCACTGGGATCCCTCAGGTGAAACCAGGGGGCTGTTGAAGCCAAGCAAGGCATTCATTTGAAGGAAAACGGGGAAAAACTGCTCTTTGTGAGCTGTTTTTATATAATTTTTTTATTTTCCTGCTTGGTTTGATGGGTGTTTTGGCTGAAGAACAGAACGTGGCAGCACAAGGGAAGGTGTTACAAGCACCCCCCGGGAGGAGAGGGGCTTCAACAAAGTGATGCCACTTCAAACAGCTCCTGTGTTTCAGCCAAAAAAAGTGTTTTTTTATAATTTCAGAAGGTAAAACATTAAAGGGAAGTGGCTTTAAAGGCAAAAAAAAAGAGCTGTGTTTTCGTGTGCTGATTGCAAGACAACGCTGATAAAATACCCTTTGCTCGCCAAGTCTCAGGGGGGATGGTGGGATCAATGTTAAAGAAAGAGCCAAAATATAATAAAAACCACCCCAAAAAAACCAAAATCAGTTTCAAACCCAGGTGTTTCCAACATGAAGCCGTATTTGGGAGGAAAGTGGTGCCAAAGAGAAAGGAAAGCCCCAGGGAGGGGTTTTAAGGTCACCCCAGAGCCCCAAAACATTGAGGGAGAGTCCCATCAGGGCTTTTTGGTCCATGGGGTTGGTTCTGGCAGGTCCCTGGAGCACCAACCTCCCACCCTGCAGCTCTTCCCAAGCTCTCACCTTGCCTTGGATATCAGGAACAATTCCTTCCTGGATGTGGCACTTGGGGACACGGGTTCATCACGGCCTGGGGATGGTTGGGCTTGAACTTGGAGAGCTTTTCCAACCTGGACTGCAAACCCTTTGGTGACACAAACGGCCCCAACAAAGCAGAGACCTCCCAGCTCTAGAGAAGACGTTTATTCAGGCCCTGCAGGCGTATCATACAATATTACAGTCCTTTAGTTTTGTACAATTAAAAACTTTACAGCTCATTACAAAGTCTCTTTGGATTTCAGCTCGTTTGAAGCACACGGAGCCCCCCCCCAGTGTCAGTGACCCCTGGCTATGTACAGAGCCCAAATGAAGGGCTGGGGGGACACAGGGGGAGCTGCAGGACACCCCAGTGGTCCTGGGGCAGGAGGAGGGTGGGCAGGGCAGAGAAATGGAGGAGATGGAGGGACAAGACACTCCTGGCCCCAGCTCGGGGTGTGGTGTGGTGTGAGCAGCCCGTTCCTTGGTGCCACCATCCTTCCCTAAAATCACCACCCAGCCCCTTCCTCCCCACTGGCTGCTGCCCCAGGGATAAGGCACTGGGAAACGATGTCTTGTGCAAAGAGCTGGCAGTGCCAGGGGAAGGATGACACGGGCACCGACACGGGCACCAAGTGGGCTGAGCAGCAGCCAGGCTCTGCTCCAGCAGGGATCCTCCTGCTCCTGGTTTGCAGGAGAGCACAGGGGTGTTGGACATCCCACCCCACAGGAGCTCCCAGCTCAGCCACGGACAAAGCTCTGCTTAAGGGCTCGGGTGGTGTTTCCACGCACAGAATCCATTCCCATCAACTCCACCATCATCAACCACCAAAGAGCCAAGCCCCTCAGGGCAGACAGGCATCATTTTGGACCTGGAGATCAAAACACCTCAAGAGCTCAACACACAGGGACAAGTCTTGGTTTGGAAAAAACCCCACCCAAAAAGCCCTTGGAGAAGCCTCCTCTTGGTTGATTTGGAGCCAAGAACGCCCCACATCCCATGGGCAGGAGGGGACCCACGTGGGGAGGAGAGGACATGGGGGCAGGGGGTGCCTTCCCGACCCACCAACCCAATTTTCCACACCAGAACCCGACACCCCACAGTTCAGGGACACGGCCAACCAGACTGGAGCCCCCAGGAGACACCAGAGATGAGACACTCGCGACAAATTACAGCTCCCTGCTTTAAATATCCTCCTTCCCTGTTTTAAAGTGCATGAAAACCTTGGAAAATATGCATAGCTATTAACTGGGTGGTCCAGTTAAGGGCACCTCCTCCTTTAGGCTGAGAGCAGAGCTTTTCTAATGTTAATAAAAAATAGACATTATTCCCTTCACAGGGGTTTCCAACTGTGTTTCTGGTTAGCTGGTTTAGCTGGTGTGCTGCAACAGGTGGCTTTGAGGAGAGGAATGTGCCCTCACTGTGCCCAAAAGTCTTGGGAAACACCTTTAGGAGACACCTCAGGTGCCCAGGAAAGCTGGGGGGGAGTAGGAGGGAGTCAGGGAAGTCCTCTGGGAGCATCCTCAGGGCTGAAGTGGATGTGTTTGGCTTTCTGGGTTGGCCTTTTAGGCTGGGCTTTGAGGGAAGGTTTAGTTTCAAAACCCAAATGAGATGTTGAAATGAGATGGTGAAACCCAAGGGAGCTCTAAGACCCTCCACAGGGGCTTGGAGGGCCCTGATGCCTGGAAACATCCCAGCCCTAGTGAAGACTTTTGCTTCCAGGACAAGTCACCCCAGAGAAGGCAGAAGGGTCTGTTAAATCCTCCTTCTTCCCCCTTTCCGTGGTTTCCATGGTGGGAGGGAGGAAATCCAGCCCAGATCAGCCAGGTGAGCCTCCAACCAGGTGCCCCAGATGTGCAAACACCAACACACATCCTTACACAGCTGGAGCTGGAGCACAAATGGACCACAGGAATGGACAGTGGGCAGCAAAACCACTGAAATACTAACCCAGCTGCCTCCTGTCTGTCCCCTTCCCTCCTGTCTGTCCCCTTGCCTCCTGTCTGTCCCCTTCCCTCCTGTCTGTCCCTTTCCCTCCTGTCTGTCCCCTTCCCTCCTGTCTGTCCCCTTCCCTCCTGTCTGTCCTCTTCCCTCCTGTCTGTCCCCTTCCCTCCTGTCTGTCCCTTTCCCTCCTATCTGTCCCCTTC
>JAWWMP010000116.1:113712306-113724900 GCA_035047865.1 Dendrocincla tyrannina | reverse complement strand
TCTCCCTGAGATCCATCCCAAACCTCTCCCTGAGATCCATCCCAAACCTTTCCCTGAGATCCATCCCAAACCTCTCCCAGACCTTTCAGCCACGAAAGGATGATTTAGATCTTTCCATTTCTACTCCCGAGCTTTGCTCTCCCAAAAACCCCACCAGTTCCCAGTCAGGGCTCAGACTCCTTTGCAATTAAAGCCCAAAAATCCCTTTGGCTTCTCCATCCCTTTCCCACCCACCTTGCACATTCCTTTACATCCCCTGCCACCGTGCATTGAAGTTTGACTCTTCCACAGCACAAGATTCCCTGTCCTGCACCCTCTGAGACCCAGAGGGATCACCTTGGTGTCCTCTCCATGGCACAGTTTCCTCCAGTTCCCCTGGGATTCCTGGCTGGCTGCCCTGCCATGGCAGGTAAGCCATGAGGAGTCACCTCTGCCTGGCCAGCAGTGACCCCCAGAGTCCCCCGTGTCCCCCTGGGTACCAGGACCATCCATCACCACCTCCAGCTCAACCCCGGTGCCCACATTTTGCTCTCTTTCCTTAGGGTTGGGATTTGGAAAGGTTCTTGCCCCAGAGGGTGGTGGGGCACTGAAGAGGCTCCCCATGGAAGGGGGTCAGAGCTCCAGGAGTGTTTGGGCAACACTCTCAGGGACTCTCAGGGTGTCTGTGCATGGCCAGGGGTTCAACTGATGATCCTGGTGGGTCTTTTCCAACTCAGGATACTCTGGGATTCCTACCAGGAGGGAAGCAGCCCCATTTCCTTCCTGATCAAGCTCCAAAGAACACCTCTCAAACCACTGTATCTGTAACACAACTGATTTGTTCCATCACAAACTAAAAATAGCAAATAATTTCAACATGTCATTGTTATCACACAGATCCAGTGGGCATGGAAAAACCTGGGTTGCCCTCCAGTGCAAGTAAACATTAAAGCATCACACTCCTCTTTATTTATCAACCTTTAATTTTCTTAAAAAAACAAAGCATTAATAGCATTTTCCCTCCTACTAAACACTGCTGAGACCGTGGACTGATTGACTTCCCACGGCAATCCATAAGAGAAATTAAAACCTCTTTAAAGAGGCATCTCTGTAGTTTCAACACTGACTCCCAGACAAAAACCACCCGACTGATCTTGAACAGAAAAGGAGTGGGAACAGGTGGTTAGACTAGAGAGAGGAAATGAGGCCTCATTTCTCATCTCAGCTCTCACTGATGCAGTAGGAATTCAAGAAGGTGTGAAAGGCTCTCACTGCAATTGTAAAGAGCATCTATTTGCATCTCTTGGTACCCAAATACCTTTGAGGAAAGCCACTGTCTTCATTTGAATTCTCTCCATTTCAGAAAGGAGGAGGTTTCTGGGATTCCAGTCTCAACGCCAAGCAAAAGGCAACAGGAGAATGCAAAGCACTCAATTAGAGAAGAAATGGGAGTAAAATCGGATCCTTTTGTTACTTTGCAGGGAAGAAACCCCCAGTCCAAGCAAAAATATTTTAAATCTCCATTGTTCTTATTTGTGCCACATTCGTTAAGTTACTTTAAAAAACATTTAAGTGCTGGTGGATTTATTTTTGTTGTATTTATTTAATATTTACTGTGCTTTTCTGAGGCCAAAACAACTTCCTGTTGGTTAGACCTTCCAGAGTTACACTCCAGACAACTAGTCCTTTATAAATAAACCACAGCCTCACAAATAAAGGAGATGATATTATTTCAAAAGGGGTTCTGTGTTTCAGAAAAGACAGAAAGCTTTTTTTATTCAGCTTGCCCATGCATGAACTCCTGCACAGAGCACAGAAGCCACACCTGGGGCGGGTGGAGCTTTGCTGCACAACATCCAAAAAATAAGGAAATCATGTGGAACAGACCAGAATGAAAAAAAGAACTGCCCAAAGTACGTGGCAAAAGATGACAAGGGCTGGGGCAAGGGGTGAGAGGGAAGGGTATACGAAATGAGGAATTAAAAACAGGATTCCATTTCCCTCTTGGCAATGCACAAACACCACTAAGTGCACTTCATAAATTCTCCTACTGTTGCTGCCCCATAAATCAGCCTGGCAGAGGGGCTGGTCCTTGTGAAAAGCCACATGGGCTGAGCGTGGCAATAAGTCCAAAGAGCCCATTCCCTGCGCACAGAGAGAGGGGAAAAGCATCACCAGGCTTTGCTGTGACCAAAAGCTTGCTCTGCTCTGCACCAGCACATGAAAACAGCATTTTACTGGTCTATCAGCACCCCCCAGTATTGCTGCAGAGCTTGGGATTTAATGCCTTACCTGCTGTGCAAGGGGAGAGCTTTGCCTGCCCTTCTTCTCATCTCGGACAGGAAAGAGAGATTTGAGCAGCTTTGGCATCTGAGGCACGAAGGATTTGACAGGATTCAGGTAGGAAGCAGCCAGGCCACTGATACCTGTTGGGAAAGTAACATTGGAAAACTTACACCAGGTATTCTCTAGGTGGGGGAAAAAAACCCCAACCAACCCAAAACCTCCTCAAAAAAAATTATAACACTCTTCTCTTTTCAGTCTACGATGGCATCTTCCAGCTGTCAAAAAATCAGCCAGGCAAAAGCATTCCCTGAGAGCAGCTCAGCTTTAGGTGACACTCAGGAGCGGCAGTGACTTTGTCCCAACTTTTAGGGACGTCCCTTGAGCTGGAGGAGAGCCCTCACCTGGATCAGGAGAGTGGTTCTGCTGCCCAGAGCCCGGCAGGGAGCTACGAGATGGACTCATTCCCCTACTGGAGTTTGTGGCACCTTGAGACACATCTTGCTGGCTCTCCCACCGACCCTGGAGAGGGCAAAAAAGAAGGTTATATTTTGATAAGCTGGCACCCCAAAGAGGGCACAGCAACCCTGAGACCCCACAGCAGCCTGCAGAGCCCCTCTGCCAAGGTCAGCACTGCAGAGCTGAGGAAAGACCCTTCCCCAGAGCCAGCCCTGCAAAGATGAGCAGCCTCAGCATAAAGGCACAGAAAAGGTTTATTTATGGACCTCAAAGGGGCAATATTTCCCTCAGTTGTGCAGCTGTGTGTTGGAAGTTGGAAATAACACAGTCATTTCTGCCCCAAATTCCTGAATGTTTTGTGTATTTACTCAGGAGTGGAGTCTGGATGTGGAGTTAGGAAGGGGTGAGGACAGAGAGAGGTCAGAACAGGACAAGAACCAGGATCTTAGACCTAAAGGCTGGATGGAGAAAGGATGAGCTGAGCAGATCAAGAGGAAGCAACTGGAGCACTCCAAAGTTTTCCAAGAGCCTGGAAAAGAGGGAGATGGAATACAAAGGAACAAGCTGTGGATACCAGGAGCCAGGAGGAAGTTCAAGCAGAGACAGGTCAGAGTTCTGAGGTGGTTGGTGAAGACGAAAGGTCATTTCAGGTCTAGAAGTGACTGAGAGAAGATGAGGAAGGGAGAAACAGAGACAGAAAGCTGAAGGTCATCTGCCTGCCCAAGATCCCAGGGTGCTCCAGGTGGGCTTTCCCATGGATCCCAAGGGAGCTGCACACCATTCTGCACATGGGGGGAGATTTCTCTTGCTCTTACAAAGGTCCACTGTGGTTTTCATCTCGACCTTCCAGGCAGAAACTGGCTCCGTGACAAAGGCTCTTGGCTCTCACAGAGAGAATCCCCACGCCACTATTTCCCATCAGCACATGGGAGCCAAGAACCCACGTGGCCAAATCCATCTTTTCCTGATTCTATAACATCATGATAAATAAAAGCATGTACAGATCTGTCTGCAAAGATGACACAAAGAGAGTGGCCAAAGGGAGTTTCATGTGGACACGGGACAGTGAATTCCTTCCCCAAACTGAGCACCAAAATCCACGTGGTTGTCCTCAAAACTGATGGAGACACACACATGCCATGCCTGCCAAAGCTGCTCCTTTTCATTTACTTCATTTGTAGGAGACCTTAAGGCAATTCAATATCCATTTATAAGTCTATGGGTCAGAAGAATCCAGTCTCAAGTGCTACAAGAAGTCTCAGTGTCTTGCTCTCAGGACAAGCTTGGAGAGTTTCACCTTTCCAGAGACAGAAGTTCCAAGGACAGGGTGGTGAAGTCAAACCTATTTGATCCTGTTTTTGGAAGGAGTTTTTGTACAACATCTGTGCTCATCTGGGTTATACTCTCCCTAAATCTTGTCACTTAAAGGCATAACAGAACCAAAACCACTCAGGCAGTGAAATGGGACAGTGAATGCATTAAAAGGGAGTAACAAGGGGAGGATGGACCTGCTGCATCCCAGCCCACAGGTTTAACATCTTTATTTTCTGGAGGAAAAGGGGGGAATGGGCCTTTTTTAAGAAGCTTCACTCTGTTGGATGCAAGGAATGAATCTGACCTTGAATGGGAAAATGACAGGCAGCTAAACTAATCTCAACTGTAACTCCAAGTCATGAATGTTTCACAAATAATAAATAAGCCAGGAGAGGAGGAATAGATTTCTCCAACGGGTTGAAGGTCGCAGTGAGCAGCCCAGGGCAAAAATCATTTCCATTTGGATCTATAGGTTAGTCCCAGCAAAGCTCTCCTGCTTTGAATAGCAAGTAACTCGCACTTTGGCAAGACTTCAGACCTCTACCTGCTCCCTCTGTGTCCCACTGATGAATGAGTTTGCAAGAGAAGAGTCAAAACCAGGAGAAAACTCTGCAGAAGGGGAAAATATCCCAGCACAATTCAGTATTTTTTTGGATGCACCAGCTCAGTGGCATTGCAAGAGTTTAATAAAAAAGGACAAAGACTCAAAACAAGCCTCAAAAGACTCAAAACACTGTTTGGTTTGGTCTGTCCTGCCACCAGCCTGGGAGGTGTTGGCATTGGGTTAAGAAAAAACAGCTAAGGAAGAGCGAAAAGCTTCATTTTGGAGGACACAACAAAGCTTGATTAGTGTTCCTTTTGGATCTCAGGATAATGATCCACTTAGAGACGAGTGGATGAAGGTGATGTATCTTAAGCCAAGTCTAAGTGCTCCTGGAGGCCACAGAGACTCAGGAAAAAGAAAGGATATTACAAATACTAAGAATATTTCAGTTTTTTAGAACATGGACTCAGTGCAGGTAAAGGAGCAACTAAATCATCGTGTGAATCATGATTTGTTGAGTCAGAAGTGCCCTTCACTGCCTGTTCCAGGAAAAATGATTTCAAGCAGGCAAGTCTTTTGATTTCCTCCCCTGTTTGGGAATGCTGAAAAGAAATGGAGTGGGTAAGAAGCAGCAAAACACTTTCAGAATATTCATCTGGCAACGTTTAGTGACTTTTCCCTTAGGAAAAGATCCTTTTTAATTAGGATCTGTTGGAAATTCTGCTTCAGCCTTAACACTGTGGATGGCCACATTTTCTACATAATTGTCAGTGTTTTGCCAGGTTAAATGAAGGGAATGTTCTGAGACAGGAGGAAAGGATTTCTCTGATCATGCACTTTAAGCATGTTGGGTTTTTAAATAACACTTGCTTTGGAGAGGGTGGAGAGATCATCATTTTAGACTGAAGGTCAGATTTGAGAGCAGCAACCCTGAGATGAAAACAAACCATTAAAATTAAGTTAATCAGGGCAAGAGATGCAGAAACATTTGCAAAACACAAATCCTGGAGACAACTGGAAGGGTCAACTGCTGTGCCAAGAATCTGCAGGGCCAAAAGGTGGTCCATGAATGATTGACTTTACGAAGCTGGGTTGAAAGATAACCCGCCTCAAAAATAGAATAAAATACAGAAATTATTAACTAGATTAACCTGATGAAGCTTCCCAAGTTTCCCACCTGCACTGAAACACTTCAGTGCTGTGAATGTTTCCTCCATCAAGAAGGGTGAGAGAAAGGAAGGGAGTTTGTAAATCCCTTGCTCAGAGCAGCCATCCCTTCATGGATGGATTTGGGCTCTGCCAAGTCACCAAACAGGGGTCAAGTGACTTAAATGAACAGATCACAAACAGCCACCAGAAGAACGCCTGTCCCTCGATGGATTTGAATGCAGAGCTGTTGATAAAGTGGTTTATTCCTCCCCTGCCTTCCCTTCTTTCACCCATCCTCCAGGAGTTGAAACCTCAGGGAATTCCACCCAGCTCAGCCCCGACAGGCACAGAATCTTTAGGGCAAACAGGGGGGATCATGACCTAAGAAATCCGGAGGCTTTACCTGACAAATCTCTCCTTGAACTTGCCAGACCATTAAAATGCAGCCACTGGGTGAGAGAAATGAACAGTTCCTGTGTTTTATTATCTCAGCAGTTCACAAAAGGCTCAGGGAAAGGTGACCATGTAGCACTTAAAGACAAGCACACAGCTGGGACAAAAGGCACTTGTACTCATGAACAGCACGATTATTCACATTGAATCTGCCTGGTGTATCAATTTGCTGGAAAAAAACCTCTGGTTCCCAGAAAAACCTGAAGGTTTAAGTGGCACCATCTTGTCTTGTTTGGCTTTTGAACTACAAATTGCTGGCCTTCCAGGAAAGGAAGGGTGACTGCCCGAGACACAACGGCTCTTGTGCAAAGGGGGTTTAAGAACAACCCATCAGATCCTTCATCAGAGTGTGATTTAGCCTGAAGAAGATCTGTGAAACAAGTCCTTCCATCCTTTGTGCACCTGAGTCATCCAGCTAAGTCAACTCCACTTTGAAATTCGGCTTCCAGGCGAATTTAATTAAATTAAATTTCCGACACGAGTCGCTCGGGACACAAAAACTCCTCTCCAATCTCTCCTGTTTCCTGCGCCATGTGACACGTGCTGATGTGCAAGGAGGAGTCAAATTCCCCTCCCTCTCCTGTGCCCACCCCTGGGCTGACAACAGGAGCAAGAATTGGCTTTTTCTCATTTTAGCAAGTGGGTGGAACCTCGAGGTTGGACCACAAGAAGTCCTGTGAACAGAAGAGCAAAGGCCGTAAGTGTCTTGAAATAAATTTAGAAGGTGTCTCCTTGTCTTCTCAGCAGCTCAGTTTTATGAGTTATTATTTAAAAAATCCCCGTGGAAGCTCTCTGAGGTACCAGAGATGCTCTGTGGTGTTTCCCACACCTCTTCTCCAGCTCTTTCAGGGAGGTGTGACCACCCATCTGTGCTTTTAGTGACAGTCAACTGTGCCTGCAAGATGAGTCCAGGCCATAATTCTGGAAACTTCTGAGCTGTCTGTTTGATATTCCAGCTTGTTTAATGTTCTGGTTTACAGGGGAATGAGTCCTGGCTTTCCCAGGGCTGGGGAATGAAGGAGCACCCACATTCCAAACCTTCCCACCATGGATGGTGCTTGGAGGAGAGAATGAGGCTCAAGAGCCCCTTCCCACAAAGCTAAAGATCCACAGTGAAGGCAGCAGGAATGCAGGGAATAACCATGTTAAAAACAGACAGAGAAATTAAGTCATGGAAGAAAAGTTAAGGAGGGGAATATTCTGGAATATGTTGAAGGCTTCCACGAATATTAATTAATTAATAATTAGGTACAGAGGCTTGACACTGTATTTCTGCACCCTGTTACCCTGTGACTGGTGTTTCTTATGATATAATAAATCCCATTTTTGAGATTAGGTCATTACAGTCACTTGTAAACAAGATCAAATTCCTGGGAAAATAACAATCCATGAATGCTGGAGAAGATTTGTTTTGTCACCAAACCTCTCACCAGGTGACAAAGACTCTCAGCTTGGCCAAAACTCTCTCTCAAGCCACTGCCAGGTCCTTCATGCTAAACCAGGCAGGGCTGGTGTCACCATGAGCTTCAGGATGTCTGTGTGCCACAGGAACATTGTCACTGTCATCACAAAAGCTTTTGTTCATCTCCCTGTGGACACTGGATCACTGAATCACAGAATGGTTTGGGTTGGAGGGATCTTAAACACCATCTCATTCCACCCCTGCCATGGGCAGGGACACCTTTCACCATCCCACGTTGTGCCAGGCCATGCCCAACCTGGCCTTGGAACCAGAGATCCATTTGAAAGCAGAAATTTCCAGCTGGGGGGATTTTCACCCTCCGTGTCCTGAGTAACAAGTGCCTTGAAGAGAAGCTCATTGCAAGCCAAGGGATCATCTCCACCACCCCAGCTCCTGCAGGACAAGGCATCTATCAGCAACTACAACCATGTGAAGAGCTGCAGAACCTCATGCAAACCACTACCAACCAGCTCCACTCAACCAAACCTTGGCACAAAGAGTCATTCCTCTGAGAGTTTGAAGACAAAACTCAGGATAAAACACGTTTTCCACCGGCCCAGCATTAATTTAAAACCATCAGCTCACAGAAACCAAGAGTTGTTCACTCTGAACTGCCAAAGCCTGAGAAGGATTTGGAAGAAACTCTTGAGGTTCATCTCATCTCCAGGCTAATGCTGACATGACTGGCAGATATTTAGGTATTTCCTTGCTTCCATGGTCTACTTTTTTTCAGCTGAGACAGGGCCATTTCTGAAATAACTTCACCCTGTCCCAGAAATCTGTGAGAAATGGCACCGAAGAGCTCGCTCAGACGCACCCAAGGAGAAACTTCTCTGCTTTGCACCCGTTCACACTGCATTAATGACCACCTTTCCCAGGGAAAAACTCCTCTGCCATGTGCTGTGCAAAGGAGGCCCCACCAGCAGCACCTCCAAAGCAGGAAAGAGAAGCGTGGGAGGGGAGCAAAAGGGACTTCATAGTGGGATAAACCCCTTATCCCACTCATTAGGTGCTCCTAATGCATTACCTCTGCTGGGACCTTTGGACCCTGAAACATGCAATGAGGGGGGAGGGAGGAGAAAAACAGAAATCATTAAGAACTCTGCCCTTTAATTTTCCCTTTCAAAACCTACAGTATTGAAGCATCCCCCTCCAAACACACCTTGCTGTGAGCACTCTGTCACCTGCCCATGTTTTAGCATTCCCTCCGTGGATCAGATGGAGCAGATTTAGCAACCAATGCTGGAGCACTACATCAAAATTCTATTATTCCATGCAACTGCAGAATGCATTAAAATGCCTTGTCACCACCAGCTTCTCCCCTTTTAAAGTCACTGCAAGCTTGCTGGGCAGAATATCTAGCACGAGGAGACCCTTCAGTTTATCTAGGCTTTGGAAAATAAGTTCCAATTTAATCTTTCCCCTTTTAAAGAAATGCTTTGGGTGTGTACAGGGGATTTTAAGGAGTGGGATGTGCTGAGTTATCGCCCACCACAAGTTTAAAGCCACTGGAAGGTCAGAGCCTCTTTTCAAAGGCCTTTATTCTGTCCTAGATGTTGACCTGGACTTATATACGAGCCCAAATCTGTCCCTGACACCCAGAAGATTTGCACTCACAGAGGTGACAGCTCTGGGAGAGCTCTGAAGCTTGAGATGAGAATTAATAATTAATAATTAATTTATCCCCCACTTGTGTGACCCTTTGTTTCATCTCATCTGCTCAACTCAGGCTGAACATCCCACAGTGCGTGGGATGACAAAGACCTGGGAACTCTCCCAGAGAGCAGCACATCCAAACCTATGGATGTTGCCAGGAACAGTCCCAAGGATCCAGCAGCACACCCCATTTTTTCCAGCTGTTTCCCCTCTAACTGGTGTCGTGGGGTCACTGCACATTCCTCCTTCCCACCTCAGAATTCCCAGGATTTCCTGCAGGTACTCACCCTGTTACTGCTCAGGTTATAAGGGGGGGCCAAATCCTGGCGGCTTGCAGAGAGCTGGAAGAGGGAAGGGAAGCAGAATTATTTCTTAACAAGGACTTCAAGAACTCATAAATACTCCTCTTGACTAATAGGGCTGAAAAGGAATTGCTTTGCTGTTAAAGCAGAATGAAAACCCAACAGATAAAAGGTGGAATCTCAGTTATTGACACGGGAGGAGCCACAGTTTGGATACCAGTTCTACCAAAGGATTTCTTTCCAAGTTTTGGACAGCAAAAGCCTCATTTTCCTTATGCACAACACTCTTACAAAGCTTAAGTTCAGAAAATACTTGTAACTTGCTTTCAGATCTTCTAAACAATAAAGGAGAAAAAAAAGTCTTCAACTTGGCAAGTAAATGAAAACCCTCCAGTGTTTATGAAAAAAGAAATGGCCAAGCTCTTCCTATGTTGCTTTTTCAGCTATTCTGGATTCAGGGAGCTGCTTCCAAGCACACCGCCCTGCCTGATGAAGGCAGGAACACGTGCAGGTTTTGTCTGCACTTTGATTTCAATCACAAAGGGCACACACAAGGGTCCAAAAGAAGGAAATCCACTGCTCCACTCCATGCCTTTGGCATCACAGGGACCTGGAACTGGAAGAGGGGACCTGCTGGAGATTCCAGCATGGAAAACTCACCCTGTTCACGTTGGGAGAGCTCAGGCTCCTGCGGCACAGTTTGCCTTTTCCCATCAGCTGCTCTTTCACTGTGACTTCCTGCCAATCACAGAGAGGTAAAACAAATTCAAAAACGCATGTTTGGCAAGAATTCCAAGCCCTGACCATCCCAGGAGAGTTTTTTCCCCATGAGAAAAAACGTTTCTTTGTTCACAGGCCCCCTGTGTGTAAAGTTTATTGTGATATAAAACCTGTACATAAAGGGGCTAAAATTATAAGAGTGGATAAACTTCAACGTCCCCTGTCTTGCTGATTGGGCTCAGGCAGGATTTTACAGCTAGTCCCAATTCTAGGAGATGACAGAGATGCAAAGAGTGACTGCCTTTCCAAGCTGAGCTCCTATTTTAATCCTTTAAACTAATTATAAACGACAGGAAACTTTGCTTTCAATATTTAAGAGTGCATCACACTCCACCACGAATTTATAGTGGGCAGGCACAAGCTGCAGCTTGTTTTGCATAACTCTTATTATTTTGTGCTTGCATAATTCATAGCCAGAAGAAAAATCTTCCATGGGTGTTTTTCTCTCATGTATTTTTCCTAGTAAACAGATGGGGCTTATAGTACTTAAAATTAACCAATCAATGTCTTCTTTTGTTAAAAGAATGGTTTTGGTTTCTTCAAGGTAAAATATGGCTTAAAATGACAAGAATTCTTCTGGTGACTTCAGAACTTCTGCTAAAGCCTCAGAAAGCCAAAGCTGATGCCACTCAACTGTATTTTCTGAGCCACAATGGACTGACTTAAAACCCAATCAAGCATCCCATCACAGTGCATTCAATATAAAGCTGCCAGTCCTATCTGTGCCACAGGGACTTGAGTGAGGACATCTCTGCAAGGAGAATTTGCTTCCTTGGATGTTTGCCCCAGGCTCACTTTGGGACAGAATGGCTTTGGTTTCTTCAAGGTAAAATATGGGTAAAAACAACAAGAATTCTTCTGGTGACTTCAGAACTCCTGCTAAAGGCTCAGAAAGCCAACTCAACTGTATTTTCTGAACCATAATGCACTGACTAAAAACCAAATCAAGCATCCCACTGAGCGAGGACGTCTCTGCAAGGAGAATCTGCTTCCTCTGGTGGCCACAGAGCCCCACTCTGGGAGGCTGGGTGGTGGTTTTGGGCTGGTTGTCACCCACTTTGTGCAGCCAGGAGAGCATGCAGTGCCCTCCCAGCCCCAGCCCCAGCCCCAGGGCAGGACCTGGCGCAGCCGATCCAGGGTGAGGATGTTCTCCACGGCCAGGACGCTGCGCAGGTACTTCTCAATGTAAGCCTCAGAGTCAGCTGAAGCTGCATCTTCCACGTTTGCTGCCATCCTGGCCAGGGCCTCCCGCTCTTCAGCTCCCTGAGCATCCTGGGAGGATGAAAAGAAAGGACAGCTTTTAAAATAAAGGGGAAAAACCTCCCGTGCTGGTCCCCAAAAAAATGTGGTTTTAAACACACAGCACCGATTCAGCATCGTCTGTGCTGGAGCTCAGGGGTGGGTTAGAAACGTGGAATCAGAGTGGGTTGGGTGGGAAGGGACCTTAAAGTCATCTCAGGACATGGGCAGGGACACCTTCCACTGGCCCAGGTTGCTTCAAGTCCCATCCAACCTGACCTTGGACACTTCCAGGGATGGGGAGTCCATGCCCTGATTGTGGCCTCACCACCCTCATGGAAAAGAATTTCTTCTTAATATCTAATCTGAATTTCCTCCTGCTATCTAATCTGAATTTCCTCCTGCTATCTGATCCGAATTTCCTCCTGCTATCTGATCCGAATTTCCTCCTGCTATCTGATCCGAATTTCCTCCTGCTATCTGATCTGAATTTCCTCCTGACATCTGATCTGAATTTCCTCCTGCTATCTGATCTGAATTTCCTCCTGCTATCTGATCTGAGTTTCCTCCTGAGATCTGATCTGAATTTCCTCCTGCTATCTGATCTGAATTTCCTCCTGATATCCGATCCGAATTTCCCCCTGATATCTGATCTGGATTTCCCCCTGATATCTGATCTGAATTTCCTCCTGATATCTGATCTGAATTTCCTCCTCATATCTGATCTGAATTTCCTCCTCATATCTGATCTGAATTTCCTCCTGACATCTGATGTGAATTTCCTCCTGATATCTGATTCTGAATTTCCTCCTGCTATCTGATCTGAATTTCCTCCTGCTATCTGATCTGAATTTCCTCCTGCTATCTGATCCGAATTTCCTCCTGCTATCTGATCCAAATTTCCTCCTGCTATCTGATCTGAATTTCCTCCTGCTATCTGATCTGAGTTTCCTCCTGAGATCTGATCTGAATTT
>JAWWMP010000116.1:113689866-113708235 GCA_035047865.1 Dendrocincla tyrannina | reverse complement strand
ACTCATGAGAAATCAACTCTTCCCACTTTACTTTTTGCACAATCTGAACTCCAAGCTCATGAGAAATTATCTCATCCTACTTCTCCCAGCGATGGGGGACAAACCACCAAGGACTCAACACAAGCACGACCCAAGTTCCTCACTCTTGGGTGCCTTCCAAGCCAAGCTTGCACCATCACCCACAACATCAGCATTACCACCGAAACCCCTCGGCAGCCCCAAGCCCTTATTGGGGCAGAGAGGGAGGCAGAGCCAGGCCAGTGAGGGCCACAGGGAATGGGAAGGGCCGGGGGAGCTCTACCTGTCTGCCATAGACGTTGACACAGATGCGCTTGCGCAGCACCAGCTGCATCTCCGCGGGGTGGCTGAGCTGGACCGTGGCCCTGACGATGAGATAAACCCTCTCGTCCGCCGCCGTCCCCTTGCTCAGCTGGAGACACTCGTGGACTGTGGAATCCCAGGAGGCTTCTGCTTTCACCTGCAAAAAAGGATGCATCCTCTAATGAGCATAATTAGGTGTATAATTAAGTGTAATTAATGAAGCGCAATTAGCAAAAATACATAATACATAAATTTGGAGAGTCGGCTTCTCCGTTTCGCTCCCTACGAAGAAAAAGCCCCGGCGCTTCAGAAGAGGCCATTTAAAAATCAAGATTGGTTTTGCCAAGTGAAGACGTTGGGATTAAAAAGGCCAACTCCCTCAAACTCTGGAACATTTCCTCTTGAAAAAAGAGCTTTGAATACCCGGGATCACTGCAAATAAATGATAAAATATGCAGAGCTGCAGGGCCATTTGGCCTAATTTGTTAAGATAAAGCAGAGAGCGACAGAGATTGCAGGGGAAAATCTTCCATCACGCCACAGAAATTCTCCTGTTTGCATTTGAGAAGTAACTCGGCTGGAATATTTCTAGCAACAGAACAAAAGCTGGACTCTTCCTTTTGGAATGCTGGAATATATACATTACTGAAGATTTAAGTGGTTTACCTTCAAGCCATAAATCAAAATGGCCTGGTAACCATCCCTCCAGGTTTTACAAACCAACCAGAGCAAAACACACCTACCCAAACCATCAGGAATAAAGCTCTTCTAAAAATATAACAAAAAAAATAAAGTTTCAGAGAAAGGACCAAAATTTTAAGGGGGGAGAAAAAGGCAAATCAGAGATCCTCAACCTAACAGCAAAAATTAGAAACCAACGATTGCAAAGCTGTAAAACTGTGAGTTTTGTGGCAAAATGGAGGAAATTGTGTAACAATGCAGAGGTGAACATGTTAACAATTCAGGTTATTTGGGTTTTCAGCTGGGGCTCCTCACTCTGATTTGCTCAGGGGGTTTGGTCTGTTAAACACAAACTGGGTCTCAAGCTTTGGGAATGCTTGCATTTACCATTTGGCAAACCATGGTCATGCTCTGGTGAATGTTCCCTAAAAACACAAGGTCACTCACACGAGAAACAGGCGTGGCATCCTTTATATGGCACCTTGGATGCATCATTTTCACGTGTGGGGAATTAAAGGGGTCCTAAATGAAAGGCACCTTCACTTACCTCACTGTCATGATGCTTCACAATCTGCAGCTCAAAGAATTCCTCCTCCTCCTCTGCCACAAGAGTGGCATCCCAGCCTCCTGCCTCTGGGTCATCCAGGTTATCCTGGGAGCTGAAGTCATCAGCTACAAACAGAGGCAGCATGGAAAGTGAGGACACACAAAGCAATTATCCCTCTCAGAAACACCCAGCAAGCCCTGAATTCACATTTTCATCACTAACTGCCCAGCTTGGCTGTTCACAATCCAAGCTCCTGCATTGTTCCACTTCAAAGAGAGTCTCATTTCTATACAGGAAGGGTGCACAAAGGTTTGGGGACACAGATGTGCCTTAGAAAGTCCTCTATTATGTGAGGACTCCCAGTTGCAAACAGCCCCTCCTTGCCCACAAATATATATATAAATATGTATATATATTTATACAGTAAGTACATTGGTCATTTGCCATTAGTCAGGCAGTGTGGGATTTTTTTTTAAACTAAAGATAAGCTGCTGGTTGAACAAGTTGAAAACACAGGGCTTTTAGATCATGATTAAACAAACCCTTAAATGTGGGGTTTGAGAAGCTCAGCCCACCCTGGCTCGAGTCCCTCCCTGTGAAGGAATTATCAGCCAACTCCTCTCTGAAGCCACTGGGTTTGGGGTTGCACTTCCCAAGGTGGACACACCATCAAGGTCAAGGGATTGCAGCTCAGATCTCCCCCCACCAGGCTGAATGCCACCTCTCCACCCTCCCCTGACCCTTCTCATCCCAATGTCACCCCTCTTTTAAACCCTAAACAAGGTTTTGTTTGGCTCCTCAGGCCCTGGTGGCTCCCTGGGCTCGTTTTGGGGTTGCTGCTTTCTTGGTTCCAATTTCCCACCTTTGACAAATATATTGTTTAAACTGCATCTTGCATTGGGATGTGCTGAAACCTGGGATTATGGAAACCTTCTCTGTATTACACTGGGTGTTTTGAAACATCAAACAGCGTGTTTCAGTGAGAAATGGGCACTCTCCAATGAATCCACCTGCCACTGCAAGCATTTCTTGATTTTATTAGCTTGCTTAAATTCTATGACATCATTGGTTATATAAAGTTTGTTCCCAAGTACTCTGTCATTTTAAGAGCCACTTACCGTTCAAGTCAAGGAATATAACAGGAATGTGAGTTTCCATACCAGCCACAGGAGTCCTGAAATGCAAGACAGGGACAGTGGTGGCATTGAAACCAAGAGATTTACCCAGCACACGTCCCTGATGACACAAGCCCACGGGACATTACACTCAGCACAACTGCAATTTTTAGCCAGGCCATTGATAACCTTGGCAAACAGCTTTATTTTAATTTACTGTTGCAGCGTCTGAGAGACTCAAATAAATTGGTATTTCTTTTATACCAGCTCTCTTAGAATTATTATCTTCTTTGACCTCTGCTTTCCGAAATGGTTTCCCCCCCTTCCATGCTAATAGGAAAATTAAGTTTATTTACTCTGACATGCACATTCATTAAATGCAAACCCCTCTGCATTATTAGTGATGGCAGTGAACACAGCAAAGAGAGAATCAGAAAAGCCAGTCTTGAAGTTTTTAAGCTGACATTGATGCTGCCACTCCACACAGTTACTGCTCTTTTTCACAAAACACGTATTTAAAAGGCAAACTTGCTATTTAGGGCATCTTTCACACCATGGGAGAAGGGGTTTGGTTTGGTTTAGAAAGAAAAACCAAGCTCCACAACACTAACAAGGTACTAGAAATGTAACAGGGAGCATGAAAGGCTTTGTGGCTTTTCATGCTCAACCTGAGTCTTGATGAATTTATGATGACCAAGAGCGGGCTGGAGTTTCATGCACAGCAGAATCACACTGAGCTTTTCCTCTGCTGCAAGTGTGTTCAAAACAGGCCCTTCCTGGAGCAAGTTGCCTGCAGCTCCACTGTTTCCAAACCTACCCCAACACTTTGATGCCAAGCTTGATTTGTTTCCAACAAGAACTTGCTATTTTTAGGTTTTAGCAGCACTGGCTTTAACAATCTCCAGCTCAAAAGTCCACGAGGCTCAATTACATCAATAAATAGTGTTAGATGTTTGCACAGAGAAGGTTCTCAGGAGGTTGAAAGCAACTGGAGACAAGAGGTTTGAGGTGGAACAACCCTGAATCCTGAATCCTGATCTGCAGTGGTTCCTCACAGCTGATACAGCACAACAGTCTCAGTCAAGTGTTCTCCTCTATTTTCAAAGTTCACAAAATGACATGGAACACTTGCTGACTAAACAGAGTCTGTTCTCAAACCAGGAGCGCCACAAAACGCTCCTGGAGATGCAGTTTTATGAGGAGGGAGCAGCCTTTTAAGTGAATGAACTAGGTAATTAACATATTAGCTAATTTTTTAAAACTGCAAGTGCAGTGGTAATAAATATTGATTCCTTTTTTTTTTCCAGAAGGTTATAATTGCACCCTGCTCAATAACAGTACCCTGTGCTAAACAGCATTTCTGCATTTCCCATACACAACCCAATAAAATAATTGAAGCAAGAGGCCTAATTTTAACAACTTTGCTCATCCAGTGCACAGGGGCCAGACTGAGGGAAGCAACAAACTGGCCTCAGGCCAAGCCAGGGATGCTCCAGGCATCATTCCCACATTGCTGCCAGGGCACTGAGAGCTCCTACCATTCTGCTGGAGCTCCTGGGATGCCACTGCCAGCAGAAGGGACCATCACAGCGTTCCTTTCTTCTGTCAGGGTCAGCCTCATCTCCAAAAGCTGAGCCTCCCGATCTGCATCATCTTCTGTTTTATCTGCAGAAGAAGGATGGCAACACTTCTGATCACTTTGAACCACCCACAGGAGAACAAACCCCTCCCTGCCCAAAATCCAGCACACAGAGAATCCCATTTTCCATTCACGCACCTCTAGCTTTAGTTTCATCGACAACAAATGACCAATTTCATTCTGTGTTGACTTCTTTTCTACATTTCACACTCTCTTAAGGCAAAAAGTGTGTGCATGTGTCTCCCCACCCACCACTCCACCAGCATTTTCCTTACCAGGCTTCCCCACGAGTTTCTGCAGCTGCTGATCCAGGTACTCCTGACGCTTCGTTAAGGCACAGAGCCATTTCCTTCGCAGCCTCTCCAGGTCCCTGTCCTGCCCAGGGGGAAGGAGGCACCTCAAATATTGACCCAGCAAAGCCAAGGTTTCCTATTTCGTGGCCTGCACGTTCCCCCAACCCTGCTGTTCATCCTGCACCCAAGAACCAGAGAAGGAAGACAGAGCAAACCTCCAATTAATCCCTTTGCTCGTCCCTATTTTCACAGGGAAGCTGAGGGTGGAAGGGACCTCTGGAGATTGTCTAGTCCAACCCTGCTGTGCCCAAAGTAGGGTCAAAACAGCAGTTTGATCAAGGTTATTCCCAGCTGGGGTTGAAAATCTCCAAGGCTGGAAACTCCATAACCTCTCCAAAACCAGAGATGGAAGACAGAGAGGAGCTCTAGTTAATCCCTTTGCTCGTCCCTATTTTCACAAGGAAACTGAGGGTGGAAGGGACCTCTGGAGACTTCCCAGTCCAACCCTGCTGTGCCCAAAGTAGGGTCAAAACAGCAGTTTGATCAAGGTTATTCTCAGCTGGGATTGAAAATCTCCAAGGCTGGAAGCTTCATAACCTCTCCAAGCAACACGTTCTAGTGTTTGACCACCACCAGGGTAAAATAAAACCATAAATAACAGAAGTTCCCAGTGTGGAGACTCCTTGCCTTTGGATCTTTCCCTGGATTCCACAGAGCAGAGCCTGGCTCTGCCTTCTTTACCCCTTCCCACAAGATGCCACTCGAGCCTCCTCCTCTCCTTGGGGTTAAACACCCCCAGTTCTCTTAGTCTTTCTTCACAGATCCAAACCCTCTAACCTTCCACATCTTATTTGAAGGATCTTTGCTTGCCAGTCCAAGGCACCTCTTTAATTATTTTTCTGTGCTGCCCAGCTGAAAAAACTTCACTTTATACAGTTCTTTGCCCCCAAACTACTCCCAAAGTCACCAATAACCACCTTGTGGCAAAGCTGGAACCCCCAGTCCTTATCCATGACACCATTCCCACTCAGTGTTATCCCCTCCTATTAGGGATCCATCCCTGCCCCAGCAGTTCCCCCAAAAACCCCAAAGCAAAAAGCAACAGGATCTTGGATTGGAAATACATATTATGGCACCTCTCTAATGCCCCACAGGCTTTGGAGCATAACAAGCTACCCAATTCCCAAGCTTTCAGTCTCTTCTGCATATCAAGAAAATGCTGATACTCCTCTAACCTTTAATCTGAAAATGTCAGCATTTTTAAGACAGAATTTAAAATCTTTACCTGATAACTGTCCATTTCATCCTCTTCTTCCTAAGCCAAAACAAACAGAACCATGCCATTAATTTATTTAATATTTTTTGGTAGCAGGAAACTACATTGAATGCAAAAGGGTGTCAGTATTTCAAGCAATTTCAGCAGTCTCATATGAAAGTGTGAGCTCTGCAGTGGTTTGGTCACAGAATTAAAACACACTGACATCCCAAACATTGTGCTCATCTAAGCACAAACTAGAACAATAATGGAAAAATTCAGAGGAATACAATTATTAGGAGTCTTAATAAGTGGAATACATGAATTGCATGAGGAAAATGTAGGGATTGCAGTGAAACCTGTTGAACCTGGACAGGCAGGAGAAGTGGGAATGTGACAGCAAGCGCTGACAGATCCCAGTCTGGTGTAGAATCACAGGATCATGGAATTGTTAAGGTTGGAAAAGGTCTTTAAGGTCAAGTCCAACCGTGTTCACCACGAAGCCATGTCCTCAAGTGTCCCAGTCACACATTTTTGAACACTTCCAGGGATGGGGACTCCACTCTGCCCTGGGCAGTCCCTTCCAATGCTTGACCACCCTTTCCAGGAAGGAATTGTTCCCAGTATCCAATATAAACCTCCCCTGGCACAACTTGAGGCTGTTTCTCCTTGTTCCCTGGATCCATCAGGGACTTGCAGAGCCAGAAGGTCCCCCCTGAGCCTCCTTTTCTCCAGGTTGAGCCCCCCCAGCTCCCTCAGGAATTCTCCAGCCCCTTCCCACCTCCCTCAGGAGTTCTCCAGCCCCTTCCCAGCTCCCTCAGGAATTCTCCAGCCCCTTCCCAGCTCCCTCTGGAGTTCTCCAGCCCCTTCCCAGCCCCGTTCCCTTCCCTGCACACGCTCCAGCCCCTCAACATCTCCTGTCTGAAGGTCCCAGAACTGTCCCCAGCATTGGGGTGTGACAAAGGACTTGAGGTCACTTTGCTGCAGCATTTAAAGAACTGCAAAGACCTCCTGGAATTATCAGGGATTTGGGATGGGGGCCACAGCAGGAGCCACAACATAGACCTTCACCATTTTATTTCCATCATTCCCTGGTGGCAGCACCACCTTTAATTGTCGACCTTCAGCACTTGCAAGGAGCAGACCTGCCCCTCCTCCCAGGGAATGGGAAAGGAATGAGGGCTCCAATCCTCATGGAGTTATCACTTATCTCTTTAAGTAATAACGAGCCCCCAGAGCCTACTTTGGTGTCTTAATAATGGAAGCAAAAACTTAGCTAAGCTGAAATTAAAAAGCCATCGAGAAGAGGCATTTCCTCAGTTCAAGGTCTTCAGAAAATCTGTCACATTCCATAGATACTGATTTACTTGAGATAAGAGAAATGCTAATAAGGGGACTGAAAATCCAGGTGCTCAAGTCTGGAAGGCCACTGTGAGCACCAGGGCTCATAAAACCTGGCTTTTCCCATGGGGGTTATCAGTGTCAGACACAACTCACTGGTCCCTCTCTCTCCCAAGTGGAGTTTAAATCTTTTTTTTTTGAAAGAATGCACTATTTTGGGGACTGGTAGCTCTGGGGGATAAGGATGGAACTGGCCAATGGATGAGAAATTCCCTGGGGAATGCTCACCTGGGACCTGTCCTGACAAACCAGGCTAAAAGGGGCACTTGTGCTTTGGGGGGAAATTTGGAAGACTCAATCATTCTGTCTGAAGAGAGAAACTTGTTCCATTCAGGGCTGTCCTTAACTTTATAGGAAGGCAATGTGGGTATCAGGGGCTGCTGTGATGGAAAGGCTGCAGGCAGAGCCACTGGGAGAAGCAGAATGGGCAATAATAGCAAGAATTGGCCCAGGATGCTGCTGGAAAAGCAGATTTCTTCAAAACTGGGGGAAAAAATCCCCTTTTTGTACCTCTGACACACGAGGGGAAGGGACTGCTCAGGTTTGGAGACAACAAAAACCCCCACATCTCAAAGGAAAAGCCATAATAATGAAAGAAAACAAAAAGAGGAGCAGACTCTTTGATTGAATCACTGTCAATATTACAAACATTTTGGGATAACTCCTGTTTTTCCATAAATTACTTTACATTTAGCTGCCCTTGTCTCAAGCAGGGCAGTTAAACAAGCCCAGAGAGTTGCCTGTTCTGCTGCCCCAAATTTTGGCTTTTTAACCCCAAGGAGTGACTGAATTTTAATTGATGTGCTGGGGGAAAAAGCCAAAGTGCACCAGAACCCCATGGGAGCACTGCAAGAGGAAATCCCTGGGGAGAGAGCCATGGATTTGCACTTTAACATGAGCTGCAGTTGTGTCTGAGGTTTTATCAAACAACTGGCCAACATGTCCTATGGGCCACAGCTGGTTCATGTCATTCTAATATTTTTAACTGGTTATTATTTAAATGTATGTGCAATTGGTTTATTTTAACTTGAACACTTACTTAAAATTGCTGCCATGTCTGGTATTTTTAAGTAAGAACTAGAGGAAAAACCCCTAATGAATTTTAGGAACCTTGGTATTTTCTTTTCTTCTTGGAGTGGTGTGTTAGGGCTGTGCTGATTTTAAGGACAGGGGGGAAAAAAAACCCAACCAAAAGCAGAAGAGACACAGAAGGTGGTCTTGGAAATATTATTTTGTTGTGGAAAATGCTATTTGTTTAAGAGGATGATCTTCCACAATATTTTCTGACAGAGAGAGGTTTAAACTGCCCTGAATAATCCTTAAACCCACCATCAAAGCAGTTCTGGTAATTCATCCTGACCTTGGAGGGTCAAAAAATATCCCCCCCAAACCGACCCAAAACTTGAAACCTACAGAGTTGACCCCAACTGCAACAAAGAGAACGTCAGGTTATGGTTTCCCACAGCTCAGAAACCAGAGCTGACATGAAATATTCACTCTTACCTGATGGTTTGGTGACCTGACATGTTTTATTTGAACACAGCCAATGCCAACAGACAGGATTGACTCCTCCATCAGTGGCAAGGTCCCAGATTCCTGCACGGTTCTCACCTCCACCTGGATCCGTCGGGATTGGCCCTGCCCAAAAGAGCAACTTGAAATGCTTGGGGGGAAAAAAAAATGAATATAAAGTGCTGAAAAGCTTAATTCCAGAGAGACCTCTACTGGCTGCTGTTGGCAAGCAACGTTCTGTTTCTATTTTGGGAGGAATAAAGTGGTGAGTTGTGGAATCCCAGTGACCCAGTGGTCAAGAGATCCCCCTTCTGTTGCAAGGATTTATTATTTACAGAAAAAACCCCCTAGTTCAGCATTCAGCAACTCCCCAGTTTACTTTTTGGAGGGTTTTCAAACAAACACTTAAAGGGGTTTATTTTTAATCCTTCTGAAGGCAGAAAACAGGATCTCTTCCCCCTCTACAAAAGAGGAGAGTAAATAACTTGGTGAGCTAATGGAGTTTCAGTGAACTTTTCCTGACTCTGGCCTCCTGGACTGAAAATTCTACCCCACTGATGCTATCAAAGTAACTGCTCTTCAGTAAAACCACAAAGGAAAACAAAGAAATAATAATAATTTTAAAAAAAGGAAATAAAAATCAAAGGAGTTGGCAAGGTCAGAGGTGCAGCCTGGATCTCACTTTTCCTAATCCCCTGTGTTCTCTGGGCAATAGCTTATCATTGGGAAATGTGAACTATTCAGTTAAGCATTAATTAATTACTTAATTATTAAGTTAAGCATTAACAATTTAACATGGGTAGAAGTCCAAGAACAAAGGAGTGCTTGGCTGGAGGGATCAAATAAAGCACAACTCTGGATCTCTTTAAAAAAATTATTAAGTTCAGCAGAGACTGATGTCCATCCTAGCAGGGCAAAAAGATGCCAGGGAATGTTCTGAGCACCTTTACAGCTGAGTTTTGTTCACTTTTCTCCCCCTCATACCTGTTTTACAACCTCATATTTTGTAGCTCCACGCTTCCTTGGACACCACCCCTTTACCCCAGAAAATAAAGGTTTCTCAGCCTTCCCCACAAGGGGAAACCCTGCCCGTGCCACCTTACCTGCCTGAGCTGGAAGATGCCTCCTGTGCTGACATCCTTGGCAGGAGTCACCTCCACTGGGCAATACTCCCCGTTCTCATTGAGCTCCAGGATCCGAACCCAGAGCTCCACTTTGCGGGTCACTTCGCTCCACCTGCCAAACAAGTCACACGTTGTCTCTTTTGGGGTTCTTTTGCCCCAAAGGAAAAGGAAGCAAAACCCCCAAAGCATCAGCTCAGGTTGCAGACTGAAGCAGCAAAGGGCCATTAGTGCAGTGCTCATCAATTTTGCTGACAGGTATTTTAGTCAATCATCAGAAATATTCCTTTTCTTGGTGCCAGCACAACCCCCAATTACACATTAAGCCCTGGTCTTAATTCCTGCCCCAGAAGCCCAGGGTGGTCAGGGCAATCAGATTTATGCAGAATGAAATATGACATTGTCTCACAAGCTTCCAAAATTCAGAGCACTTTGCTGAACTTCCCCCCCAGTTCTTCCAAGAGCTTCAATAAGAAATGGCCACTTCTGCAGAACTTCACAATTAAACTACTCAGCCACCAAACATAAAACCAGGATGTTTTCCCATCTTTTCTTTGTCGTTTATCCCTGGCTTTTCCTTTAAACTTCCCCATACACAACCTGCTCCACACAAGCTGGCAGGAAAAAGAGAAATCACTGCCAGTAAATTAAGGTGCAGAGCTGCCTTCTCACTGGAGAGGCAAAACAATTCATTTTTAAGAAAATGCCACTATTTTTGGGACAAGTAGCTGTGAGCAAACAAGCAAGCCCTTCCTTCTGGCTGGAATATTTATTCCAGTCAAAGTAACAAGCAACAGAGCTCTTCCAATGGAAGCATCACAGGGATGGCACTTCACGGCTAGGAATTCATGGATTCACAGTGGTCTTTCAGTTCAAAATCTGGCTATTTGCCCCAAACTGGGCACCTCCCACAGTTCCAACCTCAGGATCTCTTGTCCACATTTACCTGTCCCGAAGGCTGCGTGTTTTGGCCTGAATTATTCCCAGATCCCACAGGGCTGGATTTTTGCGGTCCCCGCTCTGCTTGTGCCCATAAACTTCGATGGCCAAAGCACCATCATAGAGATGCTCCATGAAATCTTCAGAAATATTGACAGAAACCTCCTGGAAGGCACAAATGGCTCGGTCACTGTGGTTACACAACTGAGGCTGTGAGATTCGCTGTCCTGACTTTAATATAATCATTTAATTAAGTCACTCTAGTCCCCAAAACACGATTTAGAGGAAAGGAAGAGCTGCCACCTCCATTTGTACAATCAGGAGCCAAAGCAAAGGTGGGTGATTTGCTGAAGATTAAAGTCCATAAAGAGCTGAAAAATGACCACAGGCTGTTCCAAGCCCTGATGCAAAGGTTCAAAAAAAAAATTCAAATCATACATTCTAATGCTCAGAATCTGAAAATCAAAACTCCTCAGAAGGTGTTATATCTATTTCAGGAATGATAAGTGGAATAAATTGCTGAGTGCAATAAGAGATGATAGACCACACTGAGAACTGGGGTGATTTGGTTGGGATTCATCCAAGCTGGCTTTAGATGTCCCTATCAAAGATGCCTCCACTCAGCTGCTCCAAAGTCAATGGGAAGAGACAGTCTGTTCTAACTCCTAACAATCCAACTTCAACACCTACATCAGGATAAGAGGGATCACATCCCAGCACTGGGACATTTCTCTCCATTACATCAGAGTTCAGAGGGATTAGCTCAGTTAGGGACATCAAACAGACTCAGATGAATATCACTCCCCCAGTCACACTGAATTTTACTGTGGGTAAACTCTAACACAAGTCTCTGCTGAACAGATATTTTCCTTCATCAATTTACAGGTGAAAAGTGCAGAAGAATCAACCTTAAATGCACTCTGAAGATGATTAAGCCCTTATTAAAAAAGGCATTAGGGTTTCAACCTCATGAAACATTACAATGGGAGCAAAGAGGCAACCACAACTGTTAGGGAAGCATAAACCCCCTTTGCCTGCCTTAGTTTCCTTAATAACACAATAAAACCAATTACATTGCAGTGATCAAAGACAACCATGCACCGTGGCTCCTTGCTGATGGAAGACTGGGAAGGATCCACCTCAGGAGCAACATTGACTGGCTCCAGCTGATCCCAAAACGTGTATTTGCAGAACACAAAGTTGGAGAGGTGCTGTGGCAAACCTGTAGCCTGAAGTATTTTGATCTGGAGGAGAGATGAGAAACACGGGAAAAGCATTTCTTTGTAAGGCATGGAATTAAAACCAGCTCCTGGTAGAGTCTGTTCCGGGGCAAAGGATGATGAAACAACAAAAGCAACAAACCAAAAGTATTCAGAAAGCAGAATTTCTGCATTGACACTCCTGGGAGACACACTTGGGTGCAGCAGCTGAGCACTGTCACTAGATGTCACCAGGCTCGTATTTCTTGGGAGTAAGAACTGAAGGGATGGAGTTTACAAACACCTCAACACATTTTGGTAGTTTTTAGTGGTGAAAAGCACCAAAACCATTGTAATTGAGAGAGGAATGCAATAAAAATCTCATACTTCCACCAAAACTGGCTCCTTTATTCTCCTCAAATCCTTGGTTTAAAATACTACTTGCCCTTATTCTGTGATGTTGGAAACAACCCAAAACCAACTCCAATAATGCAAAAGTAGCCCAGCCCCTCTTTGTCAAACAGAAACAAAATGTTCTGAATGCTCATTCTGATCTAAACAAAGCCATCATAGTGACCACATATCTAATAAACTTCTAGTTTATTATCTAGTTTTGTCAAATTAAGGCCCAATTAGTCAGACTTCCACAGTAAGGCAGCACTGAGGACCCTCAGGAGAATGTTTCCTGCCTCGATGCCCCATCCTGCTTGTAAGGACATGGAACTCTAAGTAAAAAGGGGGAAAAAGGTCCAATTTCTTCCAAATGGTTCAAGGCTGGGGACAATTCCCTCTAATTCCTTCTGTCACTCTCTTTTCTCACCTGCAGCTCGGCCTGCCTTGTGTTTTCTACAGCACAGAACTATTAAATATTTCCTACTAAAGTTCTTTTTATTATTAGCAGTAATAAACACTGTATATATTTCACAAAATATTTAGTATTTAGAGAAAGAAATATTGAGAGAGGATGATTCCCAAAGCACTGGGAGTTTATCACACTCCTTTCCAATTAAATATTATAGCACCAATCTCACCTTCCCTGCCTTCCAAAACCAGGGTGAGACTTTGGCACATAAATACAATCAGTGAGAGGAACAAACCCCACCTAATTATCTTGCCTTATTTCAGCCACTCCAGAAACAAAACGAGGTCACAGAGAGACATCCACCATCCAGAAAGCCAAGAAGATCTTTAAGCCTCAGGACAGAGGTTGCCCAGAGGTTGGGATGCACCTGGAACTCACCCTGCAGACGAGTTTTCTCTCCTGAACGTCGTTGTCACTCGAACCCTCCGGGCTGTCCTCACCTCCCACCAGCCTCTCATCAATCTCGCCACTCACTCGGACAATTTCAACGTGGAGACGACCTGACACCTGGCAAGAAAGGAGTCAAATCTGCTTGTGTGCCAGAAAACAGCTCCATCCTCTCCTACAACCACGCCCAGCCTGCAAGCAGCCAACACTTTATCCCTTTTTTGTGCGCTCTGCATTTGTTACACCACGTGAAGGACTTGCTTTGGAGCAAGAAGCAAAGAGCCTTTGTTGCAGAAAGCACAAAGAAATCAGCACCTGGGGTGACTCTGGGGACAATCTCACCTTGAAACCAGTCTCTAGAGAGCCTGCAAAGTGCACACACGTTGCTGGGATGCTCTGCTGCCTTCAAAGTCCTTCTTACAGTGTATAGTTCAGGACCTATTCTTGATGGCAGTCAGTGAGACCAGTGGAGCTACAGCTCATGGTCGTTCTTCTAAGCATTTATTTCGGGTTCTCTCCCTCAGGAAGGTGCTCACAAACCCCTCTCCTTTCACAATCACTGTGCTGGGACCCAGAGGTGCCTGAACAACCTCGGTCAGGCCATAAGGGACTTGCATAATTCCACATTGTTGGCAAAGAGCATGTCCGTGAAACTGGAAAGCATCTACCACATACTGGTCATTGAACAGTTGAGTAAGGATAGATTAGAGAAGAATGGCAAACCTCTCCCTTCTGATTGATGATTGGAACTGCATATTGGAGCTTCACGTCATAGAAGAGGCACTCAAGGAAAACATTGGCTACTCCAATAAGGCTGTAGTTTTCCTGCTCGTCGTAGAAGGGGTCAGCTCTCCTGAAGTAAGATCTCATCACCTGCAGGCAAGGTCAGGGTAAGGTGGGGAAACCAAACTTTTCAGGGAACACTTTTCAAGGTGTTGCACAACTCCAGCAAGAGGCCAGATTAGATCAGAGGAAGAACTGAAAGGAATTTTACTTTGGATAAGGCCCATCCTCAGCAAGTTCTCCTTAACTTTGTCAGATTCCTGAACATTAAGTGCTGCTGTGTTTACCCACTGCTCCTTCTTGTCTGCTTTGTTCTGCCCCCAAACTATGCATGCCAGCAGGCATCAAAGTGACAAGATAAGGGGCAATGAAATGCTCAAAATCCCTTCAGCACTAGGAAAAGCAACAGCTCAGGAAAACTTAGCTCTTTCCATATTCCCTCCCCACCTCCAGCCAACCCCCCTCTTGAAAATTTAACAGGGATGCAATTCCACCAGCACAATTTCTGCTTACTGGGTTGTCTTCTTCACAGTCTTTCCACTCCTGGTAGAGATCCCTCATGTCCACCAATCGATTCTCCAGCTTTTCCAGTGACCAGATCTGTTTGCCTTTCCCTTTCCTTCTCACCTGGATAGCAGGCTCGCTGAGAATTGCCCCTCTCTGCAAAACAATTGAAGAGAGACCAAGGAGGAACTTGTGTCACAAGGAAAAGCAGTTTAAAACTAACACAAAGTTGAGAATATTTTTGGGAAAAGGCTGTTCTTTCTTGGTTCTGGCTTGAGCAACCAAATGCAAGTGTGAGAGGCTCTGAGTTCAGCTGTCCCAGTGGGTCCATGTTCAGTTGAACTGGGAAAATAATCACAGCTACAGCCACTGGTTTCCATGGATTTTCACCTTGCATAAGTGTTAGAAAAGGGAACATTTAAGCATTTCACAAATATCCTCAAGTTCCAGCTAAAGTTACTCCTGTCTGCAACTTCCAATTAGTGCAGAAACTTAACTCCCTTTGGCATCCCCTTTCTAGATGTGCCTTCCCCAGAAAACTGTGAAAAAACCTTCTAAAATAACTGATAAAAATTATAAACCTCCAACAAAAATCTATGTGCTGTATTGACAATGGTCTGAGCACCACAAAACCCTGACCTGAAGTACAGAAATAACACCAGCTTAGGTAGCCAGCCTGGAAATCTGGGTTCAGCTCCCTCCTTCCAAAATTTCTCGGATGCCTAGGAGCAAATAATCCAAATCCTCTCTGCTCCACTTGCTCCCTCCACAACAGGGGTGGCAGCACTTCATTCTCACTGGCATGATGCAAAGCCAGATGGCCACAAAAGGATGGTAAATACCTGAAATATAAGTTACCCAGCCTGCACAGACTTTGTCACCCTGCAACAGAAGCAGTTGTGAACTTCAACACCAGTGGAACGGTCTTGCAGCAAAACATTCATCATTGATGGCACATCAGGGGATTTCCATGGTATAAAATAAAATAAGGACGTGGCACGGACTAACAGGTTTAATGCACACGAGTGGACTGGCAAAATATCTCGATCATTAAAGTCAAAATAAAAGAAATATGAACACTGAGGGGCAAACTTACTCATTAAACTCCCTAATTGAATTCCCTCAGGGTGACCTCACCTTACTGTTGGCATTAAGGCTGGAAGCTGGGATCTGCAGGGTCACTTTGTACTCCGTCCTCTTGTCCAACTCCTCCCCGATAAAATTGGCTTCTCTCACGTACAAATTGGCTTTGACAATCTGCTCTCGCAGCTTCCTCAGGCTGTGGGTCAACATTTCCTCCCTGAAAAAAGGGGATTGGGAAGGGAGACAGGAAAAAGCAGGACATTTCAGTACTGAAACTGAGGGCAAACCAAATGGATGAGGGGCCAGCTGGGAGCATTAAAGGGAGGGAAGGGACAGGTGACATTGTAGTGGGGGGAATTCAACCACCCCAATATCTGATGGAAGGGAAATGCAACAGGACTCAAGCAATCCAGGAGGATCCTGGAATGCCTTGGTGACAAATTTCTTCCTCCAAATGACAGAGCAGCCAAGGAGGAGAAGTGCCATGCTGGACCTTGTTCCCATCAGCAAGGAGAGGCTGGTGAGGAATGGGAAGCTCAAGGGCAGCCTGGGCTGCAGTGACCATGAAACAGTGGAGCTGCAGATCCTCAGGGAAGCAGGGAGGGCACACAGCAAGGGCATGACCCTGGGCTTCAGGAGAGCAGACTGGTCTCTCCAGGGATCTGCTTGGGATAACGCCCTGGAGGGAAGAGGGGCCCAAGAAAGCTGGTTGGTACTCAAGGATTGTCTCCTCCAAGCTCAGGAGAGATGAAGAGGCAGACAGGCAACAATGCCAGGAGGCCTGTGTGGATAAAAAGGGAGCTTCTGGACCAACTCAAACATGAAATGAACTCTACAGAGGGTGAGAGCAAGGACAAGGAGCCTGGGAGGGACATGGAGGAATTTTCAGAGCAGCCAGGGATCAGGTTAGGAAAGCTAAAGTCCTGTCAGAGTTAAACCTGGCCAGGGATGTCCAGGACAAGAAAAGCTCCTTTACAGAGGAAGACTAAGGAAAATGTGGGCCCTTTTGGAAAGAAACAGGAGACCTGGCTACCCAGGACATGGAGAAGGCTCAGGTACTCAACAGCTTGGTCTTCACCCTCAAGTGTTCCATCCAGGCTACAGGAGGTGAAAGCAGGGATTGTGAGAAGGATGAACTGCAGGAGATCAGCTGTGAGACCATCTAAGGAACCTGAAGGAGCACAAATCCATGAGACCTGATGAAATCCATCTGCAGGTCCTGGGTGAAATGATGGATTTAGTGGCTAAGACACTATCCATGGTGTTTGAGAAGTTGTGGCAGTCCAGTGAAGTTCCTACTGACTGGAAAAGGGGAAACATAATGCCCATTTTTAAAAAGGGAAATAAGGAAGACCAAGAGAACTGCAGGTTGGCAGTCTCACCTCTGTGTCCAGCGAGATCACAGAGAAGATCCTCCCGGATGCTGTGCCGAGGCACATGGAAAATAAGGAGGTGACTGGTGACAGCCAGTGTGGCCTCACCAAGGGCAAACTGCCTGAAAAATGTGGAGGATCTGCACAATGGGGAGACTGAGGTGAGGGATGAGGGAAGAGCATCCAGTGTCATCCACCTGGACTTGTGCAAAGTGTTTGACACTGTCCTATACAATGTTCTGGTGCCCAGCCCTGGGAACAACAGCACAAGGACCTGGAGCTGCTGGAGAGAGTCCAGAGGAGGCCCCAGAGATGCTGCAGGGCGTTCTATGACCTTCAACACAAAAATCAGGTGAATTAAATAACATTTCTTCTGCAGAAAAAGCCCAAACTGTATGAATTTAGCAGTATGAAAATTAGGATAGTGCTGGCTTTGGACACTTCTCCACACATCTGCTGAACACTCAGCTATTGTGCGGCTCATTCCAGAGTCTTCCCACCACAGATGTGAATGTTCCATCCTGGAGAGAAAGCATCAGCTGGGCAGCCCAGGAATGTGGTGCCACAAAACCCTCCAGACACACAGCTAACACCTTCTTGGCTGCCCCAAACATTTGCTGCTTCAAAAGCTGTATTTTTCTCATGACAGTGTCTTTTTCAATACTCCTTGATTTAGGGTTTCTTCTTCCTCCCACAGATGCTTTTTTGACTGCAATACTGGAAAAGTTAATTGAGGGGCTGAAGGAAATAACTCCAGGAGGAGGCAGAGAGGACAGTGACCCCTTTGTGGTTATTACACTGGTTTTGCAATGCTTTGGTTTGAAATTTTTGGTATCATCCTCTTATTCCCTTTTCTTTCTTCACTCCTGGGGTTGCCAGGACCTGCCCAGGTCACACAGATCAGAGGCAAGAGGAAAAACAACCTTCCAGCAGCTGAGTCATGACCCACAGAAGAACAAACTCATACAAGAGTCTCAAAATTTCTTCCAGATTTGTGGCTGAACAGGACAGAGTTTATCCTTAGTAACAAAGCAGGAACTCATTCGTTCCCAGCTTTACAACCATCACAGGTCTGATTATTCTGGAGATGTTGGATGGGGCTTGGACCAACCTCGGCTAAATGGAAGGTGTCCCATGTGGGATGGGGCTTGGAGCAACCTGGGCTAAATGGAAGGTGTCTCATTTTGGACGGGGCTTGGAGCAACCTGGGCTGTTTGGAAGGTGTCCCATTTTGGATGGGGCTTGGAGCAACCTGGGCTAGTGGAAAGTATCTCATGTTGGATGGGGCTTGGAGCAACCTGGGCTAGTGGAAAGTATCTCATGTTGGATGGGGCTTGGAGCAACCTGGGCTAGT
>JAWWMP010000116.1:113653479-113668346 GCA_035047865.1 Dendrocincla tyrannina | reverse complement strand
AGAAAGAAAGAAAGAAAGAAAGAAAGAAAGAAAGAAAGAAAGAAAGAAAGAAAGAAAGAAAGAAAGAAAGAAAGGAGAGAAAGAAAGGAGAAAAAGAAAGGAGAAAAAGAAGAAAACTGACTACAGGAGCTTCCATTGACTCCATCCTGTTTTCCAAGCGGGCTGTTATTTAGCAAAAGGAAACTAAATAATAATGCCAAATCTTACTTGTTAATGTTGCTTCCTTCTTTCAGCCTGTCCCCTGCAGCCCCAGTCTTGGTTGCCCTTTCACTCCCTGCCAAGTCCACCAGGCTCAGCTTGCCCACCTTCTCACCTGAGGTCTGGGGGAGGAACCAGAGTTAGTTCACTTCACTTAAGTCCCATAATTTGATGCACTTCCCCTAAAAGAACCCAGCTGCAGTTTTGGGTGCAGGTTCTCTGCAGTTGCTCCAAGTGTTTTGAGAATTGTTGGGTCTGGGCAGTGCCCTGTGCTAACTCAGGAGCCACAGGATGGCCTGAAGTGGCATCTGGGGACACCAACATCTACCATCTATCTCAGGGAGTGACACAGGACACACAGTGAAGTGTTAACCCATGAAAAATGCAGAGTTACAACAGGCAAGTCATAACCAGGGACAAGGGGTTTATAATCCCATCTTCAAAACAGTCTCCTAAAAATCTCGTATTTTATACCAGTTTTCCTCTGGGTTTAAGAATGGCCACGACAAGGAGCAAAAATTCATGAAAATTATTACAACTGTGAAGTTTCTTATATTCTTCTCAGCCTCCCAGAATGCAACCCAAGCTACTGGAGTATTTAAACCCTTAATGCAGATTTTGTTACAAATCCTTTTATCTCGTTTGACATTCTGAACCACTTGTTTTCCTGTGCCAGTTTGAAGAGCCTTTGAGAACATCCCCCTCACATCTTGTCCTTCTGCAGCATCTGCAGCTTCAGCAGCTCAGCCTCCCAAAGTGCTGCATCCCCTTCAATGGATCAGAATCAAAGTGCTTTCAGAAAGCCTCTCAAAACGTGGTGTGATCATCAAGCCCCAGTGAAACACGTCATTTCCAGGACTGAAAAGCACCAGCAGATGGGAAAACAGAGCAATCTGTCCCAGGAGCTCCCACAGTGGTCACTGGGAGACGCAGGAGGGATGGACAGTGAGAAGGACCACACAAAAGCCACGTGTGATAAGGCTGCAATAAAGGCACAGCAAAAGTGGAGCCACAAACCATGGCAAATCAAGGAGTTCAGCACAGTATGGTGCTGGTTTGAAGTGCAAAAGGGAAACAAAATCCAAATAAAAAGGGAGAAAACTGGTGTGGACAAAAAGATCAGTGGAAACTGAGAAAAAAGGAGGAAAAAAGTCCCAGTGTTAATTATGATTTCAATATATTCACTACTTAAGGTAAATACATAGACTTGCTCCATGGGCACTCAAATTTAGCCCAAGGCTTTGAAAATATGAAAGAATTGCCCGAGCTCAAAATCCACCACCAATGTCTCAACCTACTTATTTCCACTGAAGTTTATCAGCCTGTTCTTTGAGGGACTCAATAATACTGACACCATGTATTTCACACACCCCTCTGAGAAAACATACAGAGAAATACTTCCACATTTAAATGTCTTTTAGCTATTTAATATATACACACAAAAAATACTGCATAATGTCTGAAATGAGTGATTAGAAAGGTGATCATTCATCCAGATTGGCACGAAATAACCCAAGGGACACTCTGTTATTCTTCTGTTCGCCATCTACACCTTCCACCTTTAATTAAGCACACGCTGCTGCCTGAAAAGAAAGACATTAAAGAGACACAGCCATGGGCAAGAGACACGTTTGGGCCTTGCAGGTGGTTTCTCTTACCCCTGACTGCACATCGTAGAGGGTGTGGGTGAGGATGATCTTGAAGACGGCGTGGGACCGGCTGCTCTCCTCGTTCATGTTGGTGGCAGCCACAGTTCGGGATTTGTTGCCCTCAGACATCAAGGACTCGATGTCCTGGGGACAATTTTCACAGCCATGAGACAATCTGCATGAACACCCTCCTCAATTAGCTACAGAAACAACCTCGTTGTGCTCAAATATGGTATTTTTCTCATGAGTTCAAATGAGAAGGGGGAAACGTTGTGGTCTCCCCTTGAAAGCCTCGAAATGACATAGTGTTGAGACACCCCTCGACCTGCATGTTAAATGATCAACCAAAATAATGCACCTGCCTGCACACAGCCACGCTCAAAAGCAAAGAAAGAAGGGAGGAAATGTTGGAACCCCCTGTCATTTCAGCCTCAGGTGTCAAAACACGTGTTCTTGGAGTCTGGAATATCTGAGAGGAGGCTTGAAGCTTTATAGAAGAGAACTGAAGGGGTCATGATGGTCCTCCAAGTTTTAAAAGCTTAGAAAGGTTTCTGATATGTTGAGTTGTGATACTTGAGGAAGGTGCAGGCCCCTTTTTCAGGGTTTTTGCAGCAATCCTGGGAAATAGTTACAGCTTTATAGAGTCTTGGGCTTATCATCTCTGCATCCCCACCCTGGCTGATGCTCAAACGACCCCAGAACAGTGAGACAACAGAGCAGCACAGACCACTTTGACTCCATCATCACACAAAGCTGCTGGGCAACATGGAAAGGCAAAGCATGAGATGTGTCTTGATTTAGCAGGAACCACCAAGCAGTGGCAGATGAACTGCAAAAGGAGGGACTGCACCATTTTCATGTTTTGGTGACACAGCAATTGAATTTCCTGACAGAATTCCATTCCTTACTTACAGAATTCCATCCCTTATTTACAGAATTTCATCCCTTATTTACAGAATTCCATCCCTTATTTACAGAACTCCATCCCTTATTTACCCATTTTTCCCCACGGTGACGCTTCTTTAAAACCAGGGCATTTGGTGAATGCACATAGAAATATTTGCTATCCAGCAAGCAAATTTGGAGTGATGTTCTCAAGTCTTTGCTCTGTAAACAACACCAGTTTCTAATTCCAGCTTGTGCTACTGGGAGGGGAAAGGACTAGACTGGAGCATGACAGCCAAAAAGTGACAACAGTGGGTTCTGAGAGCCTCTCTCTGCTAAATCCTGGCTCTGCAATTCATCACAGAACACTTTCTCCTGACAGCACCCACTCTTCTCAAGGCTGGCAGGAAATGTGTTTCATTAAACAGCTGAATTGCTTCCAGAATTATTGACTAGTGCAGGATGAAGGGAGTTTCTGCTCTTAACCCTCTTCTCCCCAGGGGCCACAACACCCTAAAATCCACATTATAGCCACGGCAATGAGGAGCAGCTGAACAATTCTGTCCTGGTTCAGGGACAGTCCCCTGGGGTTTAGGGTGTCAACACAAGCCTTTCAGAAGATTCTCCTTACCTTGTAGCTAGCAACAGCTAGTTTGGATAGGCCATCTACGTAAGGGCCATAAACACTGTGTTCTCTAACCTTTAGTGACTGGCGGCTTCTGGGTGGGGAAAAAAAAGGGATTTATAAGCACATGACTGGCTTGAGACAACATTTACACAAAGTCAAGTCTGGCTCAGGACAGGTCTCAAACAGGATGGTCTCACAAACAGTGTCACAAAGCACACAACAAGGGCTGTAATGCAACCAAAAAAGCCTCATGTCTACATGGAAAAAGCTGACAGGGACATAAAAGGTGGCACCAGGGCAAATTTCCCCCAAGCTTTTAGTCTGACTACTTTATTTTGATTTAAATGGAGGGGATGCTGAGATCATGAAGCAGCAATTGCCTCAGATGGGATCCACTGAGGGTAAGGAAAGGAAGAGTGTAGGACAACATTCTGCAGGGCTGGTCACACACAAATTCCTTACCCTTTTGGGTCAAGGAGATCTCTGACCTTCTCATTGTATATCTCCATGTAGGATACCTCCACTTTGAAACTCTGCTCTTCATTTTCCTCCTTCTGTGCTCTTTCAAAGAGGCCACTGCAAAGTTTAGGGATTAACCCAGGCTGGTCAGCAGTCCCCATCATTGTGTATGATTTTCCAGATCCTGTGGGAGGGAATTTAGGATTAGCGGACATGCCACAAAGGTTGGGCAGAACCTTGATAGGAAATAAAGAGGTTAAAAAATGAATTAAAAATTATTTGTTCAGTTTCCTGCTGCAAAGCAACACAAACACCACCGAGGTAAAGGCTATTTCATTAAGAGGAAAACAAGAAATTTAATTCCAACTGCTGGAGAAGACTTTTTCAGGTAGATGAAGTAAATGACACCCCACTAACACCCACAGATGTGCCACAAAGAGAAAACTCTTTATGTTACTCTTTAAATATTACGTTTAAAATGACAACTCGAGATTATTCCAACTGCAGAGGCAGCAAACCTGAGGGATGCTCCAAACTCAAGGACAAGCACGGTCATTCCAGAGATCCCAATCTAAACTGTGAGAAATCAGGGCAGCCAGCAGCAACCAAACCTTATTCCTCATCCTGTGCACCTCCTATCTGATGCTACAGGAGACAAAAACATTTCTTATCTCCATTCCAAGGCATTTCTCCCAAAAACAATGTCACCAGAGGCATGAGAAGAGTCTCCAGTGAGAAGGTAACACCTCCTGGATGAACAATATTTCTGTTTCTTTGGGACTTACCCGTTTGCCCATAGGCAAAGATACAAGCATTGTAGCCCTCAAAGGCATTCTGAAGGATATTCTCCCCAAGGCACTTGAAAACAACATCCTGACCTAAAAAATAAAGCACACAGGAGAACATTGCAGCACTGCAAGAGGTATTTTGTCCCTTGGTTTGGATTCTTCAATGAGTCTGTAAAAGCAGTTGGTGTTTTTCCTGCTGGTGGTGTTGCCTGAATAACACCCAGTGTTTGCTCCCTGGGCAGGAGCAGGTTCATGAGCACCATAAAATGTGCTCCACATTGATGCTTCTTTAAAAATATGGGATTATTATGCAAGCACCTGGATGTGCTTAAAGCAGCATCCTATCAATGTTCACTCTCAGGCCTTTTATCAGCAGAGAATCCACTGCCAGCTGCAGAATTTAACCCATTGCTGAATGAACACCCCCCCCCAAAATACACTCAACCTGCACATTTGAACAATCAGCAGTTGATTTTAATCTAAGGGAATCAGCAGATAATGTTATAAGGTATGGGAAGGTTTTTGCAGAGAGGGAATCACAACTATGGAAGATATCACAGTACCAGGAAAACAGAGGGTCTATCACTTCCTTTGCAAGTGAACTTTGAGCTTTTAGGATCCTTTTCCAAGCAGAGAAAGAAAGGCTTCAAATATTTGGGTAGTGCCTATTCAAACCAACAAACAAATCTATTTTGAGAATTGGTTTTATAAGCAGAGGAACAAGACATGGCAGAACTCTGGGGGCTGAAAGTCCTCTCAAACATGTTAATGTTCCTTCAAGCTCTTCCTTTCTCTCATTGAAGTTCATCTCTTTACATCCAAGTCCATAAATTCCCCATCAGAATCACTAAGAGCTGCAACAGCAAAATGGTTTTGGACCCAACACCTCCACTGTACAACAGACCATAATAAAATCATATTTAGGCACTTCCATTAGTTTGAGAAACAAAATATATACATTCCTTTGTGTTTGTGGGGCTAAAAGTGTTGCATTTTTCTCAGTTCCTTGACTAATTACCACACATTACTTATTTGGTAAAGAAGTTCAACTCAAGAAGTGGTGGTGCCTTTGTTTTTTCTTGTGATTTTTTTTAAAAAATAAACAGCAACAAGTCCAACTGATCTCAAACTTTAAGATAACAAGTGTCAAAGGAACAGGTTCCAGGAGTGGTAAATCCAAATATATATCATGTTTTACCAAAACTATTTGCCAAAATGAGTTGTAATAATACAGAGGGAACTTTTAATGACATAGATGACACATTCTTCCCAGTGGATGTGCATTCATTTATGCCTATATTAAATTAGGCTTTTATTAATATTCCTTTACCAAGCTGCACTGTGATGCCAAGAAACTGAGAAACATCAAATTACAGACAACAACGCTCCTTAAATCCTGAAAAGAAATGGATTTGATGCTTTTAAATCCACAGGCTTGGACCAATACTATAAATATGAGCAACCCATCCCTGTGCTGGGTTTCTCCTCTCAGTTTTCCTCCTGCAAAGGGGTGGCAGTGCCTGTTGCTGCTGCCACAAACAGGAATGGCTCAAGAATCCCCTTTTCCTCCTGCCAGCAAACAGTGCAGGGGATGCTCACTGTGCCACATGTGCCACTTTGCCCTGGGCCAAAGACTGTTTCAATCAGATCCTTCCCACTTGCACACAAGCAGCACAAAGGCCCAGGAAATATTACCTGCATATTTCTCCTTCACAGACTCATCCATGGACCAAAAGCAGTGATCGTAAGCGAACACCTGGAAGGAAACAACTCATAAAATCTGCTGCCAAACCAAGCCAAGTCACCCAAACTTTGCCATTCCCAGCAGAACACACGTTCCCACAGAATCCCTCCTCTTCTCAAAGCCTGAACAAACCCTTCACCTTCCTCTACGATGCTTTGATTTGCTCCCTGATCCTGTTTCTTCCTTTCTGTGCCAGTCCCACCCCCTGCTCTCCATGTGCCAACAGAGTGGATGTGGAGGAGCTTTCCCTTTAAACCCATCCTTGCAATTCAGTTTTCACAGGAGCTCCTATTTTGCAAACTGACAGATGTCCTCAAGCTGTTCCTGCCTCCCATCTCCCCCTGCCTCCTGTCTGCATAAATTAAAAACAAGCCCTAGGGTTGGAACCTCTTTCCATAGAGTATGTATTTATTTATATACCATGACAAACCAGAGGCTAATAATTGTAAAGGATAATATAAAACAAATCATGTTTTATCATGACAAGAGTAGCACTAGAATCTTCTTGAACAGAAATCTTTCTATTTTTGTGGTAAATCCATCAGAAGGTCCATGGGCACCTTTCATCCTAAAAGCTGACCTGAAATAGGACAATGGGTATTTTGGGACAGATGTTTGCAAAAACAGCTCCTCTGGGTATGTATTTGCAAGGGGAAAAAAATAAAATAATTAGGGGAATGTCTGACCTACATTCACATGGGCAACACTGACTCTGTGGGATGTAGGAAAAGGGAAGGGCAATGTGGGGCTCTTGGTTGGGGATTTCCCCTCCAAGTTTAATGCAAGCTGCTCTCTCCCCTCTGCATGTCCTGCATTTCCACCTTGGTGACTTCCCACATTTCTGAAAATGCTTAATACAGCAAAATCCTTGAAATTTAAATAATTATCTTCAAAAAGACAATGCTTTTTTCCCCCCATACCACACGATGTCCCAGCACCGAGAGATAAAAGTGGTTATTTTCTATCCTCTCGTTGAGGAAATGGCAGCTTGTGCATTTATTGCCTTTTTTTCCTTTGGATTTATTTTACAAATAAACATATTATTCAAACATTTCATGCCCTCAAAACATTTAATAAAACATCCCTGGCTACGAGACCACATCAATCAAGTGAACCCTGATGCACTTGGGGGCAGGGAGAGGCATCTTCAAACCAAACCCAAGTCACGGGATCGTAACAACAAAACGAGTTGGCTTTGCCACAAACCCCCAGAAAACGCTTCTAAAAAAGCTTTTCAAAGGCCACAAAGAACAAGGATCTCCCATTCACAGCCTGCAGTGCTGAGTGGGGATGTTCTCATTTGTTCCTCTGACTCATTTTTTGGCACGGGCCCTTGTGCAGCGAGGAGATGCTTCGAGTTTCTTCCTCGACAGCTGATCGATGGCAGGGCTGCTTCCCAAAATGCTTTCAATATTTGGAGAAGCCAAGACTGAAGAAGTGACAGGACAATTTTCCATATAATGTGCAATAAAAGCCCTTACCTTTGGGTGGGTCCTACTGTTCCCCAGTGCATCAGGAGCAGGAAGGATTTGGTACCAAGGCAGGGGGAGAGAAAAAAAAGACAAAACCAAGGACTGTTAGTTGGAGTGATTTCAGCTTAATTATGCTACCATTAATCATTGGAAAGCTGTATTTCAATACTCCATTTCTCTCCTGGTTTACAGATCCCAGGTCATGTTATAAACCTTTTTAGGAGCACGATTTGAGGTGCTGCCCTAAGCTGGTTTTAAAATCAAACCCACTGATTTTCCTCATGCTGCCACCACCTCTTCCTCATTCTCTCACAGGTTTGTTTTTCTTGTGACACCTCTCTCTGGCTCTGAGTGCCACAGCCTCTCAAAAACAAAGTACCCAAGCAACATAAAAATTTCCAAACCCACTCGAACAGGAACTCCAGGAGTGTTATTCATGAGGAAATCTCAGAGTCCAGCCCTTGGGCTTGCCCAGCTCGGCTCTCATGGTTGCTGGGACAGCAAAGCAAACATTTGCCTCCCTAAAAGAATGAGCAGAGAACAGCAATTCCTCTCATCTGCTATGTGCAGAATTGAAATTTTTGGGGATTTTTTTTTCTGTTTATTTGTTTTTAAACAAGTACAAAACTACTGGAGTGACCTTTGAAGTAACACAGCACCAGCCAGTGCCCTGACCTGGCTTTTGCAGCCTCCCCACATCAGAGACTGGGAAAAAAGCAGCAAACACACAACAAACCACTGACAATCTCCTTGTCCTGGCCCTTCCATGTGACATCAGCAACGAGTAAAGTCTTGTGACAAGCAACACTGATTTCTTGTGAGCAGAGCAGGGGGAAGACGTGGGAGCCACATGAGATTACTCTCTGAGCTCTTGCTGCTCACGGGGGTCGAGAAACGAGTTTAAAAACAGCAATTCCATCGTTGTCTCTCAAAACCATTTATTTCTTAAGCAAGCCCATCCCCTCTTTTTACTCATGCTTGGACCCACTGCGTGCATCTGTCTGACAGGAGAGGGATGACAGTGACTTTGGAGAGCATTTGGCAAGACCTGCTCTGCAGGATGATGAGTCAAAGTCAAGGTCACCCCCTGCCACAGGGTCATCCAAGTCACCAATGCCACCATGACCCCTTTTCCTGTGCCATCTGCATTAACTGGAATAAAAGCTCTCCCAAAAGGTCCTTGGCAGCAACACTGTGGATTGCTGCTCTTGCTGCTCCTGGATGTGGACAGGGAGGTGGATTGAGGGAATCTCCTCCACCAGGGCTTTCATCCAGGCACTGGACACACCAGGGGGACACAAGAGCATTTTCGTGGCTTTCTGTGCCCCGTGGAGTGTTTTGCTGAAGGGCTGGGCTAGAAATTAAGTGGCTTTTAAGGGAGCTCTGCTCATAGGGCAGGCTAATTCCTATTCCTGCAGGATGAACATTCTCCTTGGAAAATAAGCAGAACAGTAAGCCTGGATCTGGAGTTTGAGTTCAGCTCTCATTGCTGTGACACTGCTCTTCATTCCAGTAGCTGTGCCCACATTCCCAGCCCAATTCCAAGGCAGGATTGCACTGTGACAATGCACTTGATCTTTCCAGCCCTCAACTGGGACATGTTGTTGAGTATTTGGGTTAAAGCAGCACTGAGGATGCAATCTGAGAAGTCCTATCACATATACAATTCCCAGATTGTGGATTAAGCTGGGCTATGTCTCATCAAGCTTAATGTAAGGCGTTTACTCTCAACTAAGTATCTCATCTTCTGAAGAGCTGCACAAACACACAAACCCACCTCTCTGGTCTTGTTAATTTTCAGCCTGACCCAAAATCCCTTGGGAAACGAAGGGGTAGGGAAATGGAGCACCCCCAGCAGCCTGTTGAGCTGCAGGGACATGCTGGATGTCTGTGATCCCAGCACTGCAGTCCATCCCACGGGTGATGGAAAGGGAAAGACCAGGAGCAGCATCACCTACAGAGCAGGGAAGTGTCTCCTAGAACATGACATGGATAATAACGTTTGCATAGAACAGGGAGGTGACTTTTCCCCTCTCACTCTGCTCTTTTTAAGATCCCACTTGGAGTTCTACGCACAGTTCTGGTGCTTCCAACATAAGGAGGACATGGAACCATTGGAGCAAGTTCAGAGGACTGGAGCACCTTCCCTTATGGGGACAGACTGGGAAAACTGGGGATGTCCAGCCTGGAGAAGAGAAAGTCATGTGGAGACCTCAGAGCAGCTTTCCAGAATCTGAAGGGGCCCCAGGGAAGCCAGAAAGAGACTCTCTGTCAGGAATTGCAGGGATAGGACAAGGAGTAATGGGTTCAAATGGCAGAGGGGAAACTTAGATTAACTGTATGGAAGGGTTTGTTGGCTGGGAGGGTGAGGAGGGGCTGGTACAGGTTGGGCAGAGAAACTGTGGCTGCTTCTGGATCCCTGGAAGTGTCCAAGGCCAGGCTGGACAGGGCTTGGAGCACCCTGGGCTGGTGGGAGGTGTTGGGGTTGGAACCGGATGAGCTTTAAGGTCCCTTTTAACCCAAACCATTCTATGACTCCATGATTTCCTACGGATAAGTCTGGCATCAGTAAAAACCCCCAGAGCATCTCAGTACTGACACCTTGTAATGAACAGTGAAGGACCAGGAGCAGTTCCAAAGCAGAGAAGGTCATTTCAGTGGTGCCGCTGCAAACTGCTCCCACCAAAGCCACGTCCAACCCAGTGTCTGCAGGGCAGGGGGGCAGGAGGAGCAGCCAGCACTGGGATGGTCCCCAGGGATGCCACCAATCCAAGGGACAGGCAGGACTCGCTGTCACCCCTCAGCTGACAGCCAACAATTTACATCTGCCTTGGATGCAGCAGCAACATCCAGCACAGGAAGGGAAAACTCCTCTTTTAGCAGCTACTGAAGGATGTCCCTGAGATGTTTTCACCTGTATCCACACTGACAGGACTCTCCTTGGCCAACTCCCCTCTTTTATCTCTTCTCAGCACAATGTCAAACAGAAGCATCTAATTTAATTCTGAAATTAAAAAGGAACACTCTAAACCAACATCCCTGAGATGTTTTCACCTGTATCCACACTGACAGGACTCTCCTTGGCCAACTCCCCTCTTTTATCTCTTCTCAGCACAATGTCAAACAGAAGCATCTAATTTAATTCTGAAATTAAAAAGGAACACTCTAAACCAACTGCCTACATGCAACACTATTTTATTTGTTGCAGCCAATGGCAGGGGGTTGGAATAAAATGGTCCTTAAGGTCCCTTCTACTCAAACCACTCTATGATTCCATGACTATATTTGCTGTTTTCAGAGTGAATTGAGGACATGCAGCCTCAATAACCATTTCTTTTTAAACTCACTCTTACATGGTGTGAACGTGTCCTGATGAAATTCTTGACCAGGACACATTTGTTTTCCTATAAATGTGCTGGTGGCTCCACAAATCCCAGGAACAGTTTAAAAAGATGGATAAAATCACAGCCGGTCCCAGCTGAGACCACCAATATATGTGTAATATGCTTGTTTCTTTAAAGAAGACAATAATTAAATTAGATATTCAAACACAATAAACTGCTCTGTTCAATAACACTCATTAATGGCATTTTAATAACACCCCAGGTCAGCTTTTCCTTGCTCAAAAGGGGAAGGAAGGCACCGTGAGCTTCAGTATAGCTGAGATCTTACAGAAAACACTCCAGGCAGATGAGGAGAGGTGACCCAAGCCTGGGAAGAGGCAAGGACAGCTCAGCCCTTATCTCTTGTGTCTGGCTGAGCCCAGAGCTCCCAGACAGCAGCCAGCTGGCAAATCAGCACATGCTCTAAATCAGTCACAGCACATCTCCCTTCCTGGCTGGATCCCCAACAGGCACAGGGGGCAAAGGGAGGAGAAAGGTGGGAGGTGGCAAGGCAGGGAAGCAGGGAAAAGAGGCACAGAGGCTGCAGGATGAGCTGACACGCCAGGCATGGGGGTTTTTTTGTTGGAAAAGAACATTTCCTGAGCCAACAGTGACTGCAGCAACATCCAAATTATACACTGGGCTGATACTGCCCAGTGGCACAAGGCTGGGCTGGAATATAACACAGTCTGTCATTCTCAGAGGCTTCTGGAAGAGCAAAATAGAACATGAATTTGAAAGGTAAAAAAAAAAAAAAACCAACAGAGGGAATGAATTACAGCTATGAATTAGGAAGGTCTCAGCAAACCCCCATGAATTCTTATTGCCTTCCACTTCCAATCTTCCATAACCATTGCAAAAACAAGCATATCAGATTCCAGGGTAATTAGTGCTATTTTATGCCCTTCAGCACGAGCTGCTTGGCAAAAAACCTCTTGAAAGCAGCTAAAAATACAACCAGAAAACCATCCTGATGGGCAAAACCTCCTTGGGGCAGTGGGAAAGGTGTCAGTGTCTCCCAGAGATCACCCTGCAGAGCCACATCTTTATGCTCCCAGCTGAGTTAGTTTGCCTTAAATCAACCCACATTCACACACATTTTATTGAAAGCAAAGTTGGCATCGTGTGTCACAGCCATTCTCCCTTTGGATTTGCTTTGTAGGAGGTTTATTGTGCTGAAGTTTGTCCTGATACTCTGGGTTTGAGAGTTTGAAATCAAGGAGCAGGTGAACTGTCCACAGCACAAATCCACAGGCCCTGCTGTAACTCACACCCAGGATGTCCCCTCCATAATTCCAAGGAAATTTGGAAGGGAAGTGCCATGTTTAAATGCCCGTGGGAATATTCACACAAAAGGAAAAGCAGCCTCAGATTTGCTCTTGGTGTCAAGTCAAAGTCCTTTCCTTTTTCCTTTCCTCTTTCCTTTCCTTTCCCAAACCTTCCCTTTCCTTTCCCAAACCTTCCCTTTCCTTTCCCAAACCTTCCCTTCCCAAACCTTCCCTTTCTTCCTTCCTTCCCCTGGTTAAGTCTTGCCCTGCATGGAAAACCCTGAACCATAATTCTCCCTTCCCTTGTGGCTCCTGTAGAGGATTTTCATGGAATCACAGACTGCTTTGGGTGGGAAGGGTCCTTAAAAACCATCCTGTTCCAACCTCCATGGGACTACAGGAGATTCCAAGTGTGGAGAAGGCAGGAATTCCTAAAGGGCTCCAGCACTAATGAGTCTCAAGGCCAACAACTTCAGGCACACCAAGTAAGGCACAAAAAAAACCCCATCAGGAAGATCCTGCCTTTGGCAGATTTCGGGAGCCCAGTTATCCATCTGAAGCAGATCCCTTAATTAGGAGCTCGTGCTTCTGTATGAATAAAGAATTCAGGATAAGGCACTTTGAAGCCCCAGAATTCAGAAAAGCCACTGAGATGGTCAGAGTTCTATTGTTGAAATTTCAGCTGCAGAATTTCTTTCCTGGCATTAAAAAAATTGGTGAAATAAAAAGCAGACAATAAATTTAATTATTTTACTAGCACAGACATAACTGCAAGACAGCAGTTTGACAGCTGATAAGGAGGAGTAGAATTAATTGAGGAGCTGTTTCCTCTCTTTCTGCACATCAGAGAAACACAACTTGCAACCCATTTTGCTGCTGCCAGGTGTGCAATGAGAGGAAAAGCCAACTCCATCACGTTGGATCACTTCAGGCTTCTCCAAATCCATTTTCCCAGGATATTTCAGGCTCTGTCGAGTGCTCAAGGTTGCCGGGTTGAAGGGTTTATATATGTTTATAAATGTTCTTTCCCCATTTTTACATACCAAAACCAAGCGGGATCCAAATGTTGAGTGCCACCCGATTCTCCAATGAATCCTGTTCTCAAAGAGACTCATTTTTCCTTCCACAGCAACACTGGGACAAACCCCCAGTTGAGCAAAAGATTTTATTGCAATCAGAAACAGCTTCTCGAAAACAAAACCCCAAAATTCACTAAAAAAAGCCCCCCAAGAGTGTAAGACATACAGAGTTCAAAGCCCAAACTCAAAGGAACAAAGGTGATCAGTGTTCCTTGGAAAATTCCTGGGGAGCTCCGAGGCATTCCAGGAATAGTTGGCGCTGACTTGGTTCCTACTGACAAAACTCAGTTTTGCCAGCTCACCCCAAATAACAACCAACAAAATCAAAAAGCCCCAAAATCCCAAGAACTGGGGCCGAGCAGCAGCTTGGTGGGTTTGGGGTATTTTGCACCAGGAGCTAAATTTTTCTGTATTGTTGGGACAATAATCTGCTTATCCCTGACCACATTCAAGCCGTGCATGGATCCCATAAAGCTGCTGTTATGACAAGGGGATTACAACTTTATCCTTTTGTTGGTAAATACCTCGATGTGGGGATCCTATTGTGCTCTAGAGAATGCCTGGTGAACAGCCAGTCCCCAAATTTGCAATTACCATTGTGAATTCCAGTATTTTCTTTAATGGAGTGGGCTGTAGCCACCTTTGGGGAACCACAGGAGGGAAGGGGGAAATGTGGCAGCTGATTAATTCCCCCAAGAAGATCCCAAATGGGAAATGATGGCAGGTGGAGCATCATGTGTGTGTCTGTACACACAAAAATGTGGAGGAAAATCACTTTATAATACAAACATCCAGGGAAATATATGATACTCTTGCTCTACAGCACCAACACAAAGAGTGTTCACATCCAGGACAGCCTTTAACCAAGCCACTGTCACACCGGATTAATCCCAGAATTATCTCCTATGGAAGGCAAGGGATACTAAAAGGAATTATTAAAATACCCAAACATGCCACAGGCACACAGGATAAACATAAAGGTGGAGAACTCAGAAAGGAGAATCCTATTTTAGGCTGCTGAATCCTGGGGAAGCATTTTGGAGGAAAATCTCCACACCTGGTTGGATGAATTGGTGGGATAATTGTGGATACAGATATAATTACAAGCTGTAAAGATGCTTTCAATGTTTTACAGAAATTTCCGCTTTACAGAAGAAAAGAGTTTCCCAAGGCTTTTTTTTGCCCTTGGGCAGGAAGGGACCTTCAAGATCATCTCATTCCATTGGTAGGGACACCTTCCACTAGCCCAGGTTGATCCAAGGGAATCCAACCTGCCCTTGGACACTGCCAGGGATGGATCCAGGGGCAGCCACA
>JAWWMP010000116.1:113641441-113652523 GCA_035047865.1 Dendrocincla tyrannina | reverse complement strand
GGACACTGCCAGGGATGGATCCAGGGGCAGCCACAGCTTCTCTGGGAATTCCAGCCCAGCCCCTCCCCACCCTCCCAGCCAAGAATTCCTCCCCAGAATTAGCTTCAAAGCAGGATGAGGAAAAGAGAACAGTCCATAACAAGGAGCAAGGAGTAGGAAAGGATCCAAGGCCATGGAAGCTCCAGAGCAGCCCAGAAGCTCTTCACCCTCCCATTAATCAGACAATCCTTGCAAATTAAGGAAATTACTGCAAGGACTCTTCAGCTCAGGGAAACAAATGATTCACACCAAGAGCACTCAGAAAATGTCAGTCACGTTTTCTGTTTCTGTGGAAAAGGCACCGAGCCCCTCCAAACACAGGGTGCAGGAGAGGGGTCTCCTCTGCTCCAGTGTCTCTGAGGACTTGCTAATTCCCTGTCCACTCTCCTTCCACTGAATTACTGACACCAGGAAGAAGCCCTGGAGTGTCACCCCTAGACATTTTTTGACAACCCCAAGGATCTCCCAGTCCTTTATCTCACAACTCTCCATGCAATTTGTGATAGATAATCACAGAGACCATAACTCAGGAGACACCACCCAGCTTGGAGGTCTAAATAATAAGCCCAGTTACTTCCTACACCATCTTTTTTGGTTCCACAAGCCTCCCTTGCCCCTTTGGAGAGCGTGGTCCCTGTTTGAGGAGACACAGACTCAATTCTCTTGACTTCTTCAACACACCCACCAGGCATTAGGCAAGGAGGAAACGTCTGAAGTGGCTGCAGTTCCAAACCCAACACTGTTGTGGCCACATTTTGTAAAGAAATCAATCTCAGGGGTGTGGTTTGCATATGAACAGTGTATTTATAAATTTCAGTGCCCCTCAGTGCAGTTTCAGCACCGCTGAAATGGGTCTGAATGAAGAGGGAAGGTCTGGGCACATGCACAGGGCAAGAATTGACACCTCCGAGTCATTTGTGGTGCCTCCAGAGCCAGGCAGGTGCTGAGGAAAGTCTTATTTTCACAGGGTGAGTCTGTTCATGGCCTGCTTTGGATCCAACTGCATTAAAACATTTAAACTACACACACACTGGGAGCTACAAACAGAGCTGGGAGGAGATAAGAGCTGTAGGCAAGAGGGGTTTGTCATCAGCATAAACTAGGGATTTGTCTTGGCTCCAAGGTCCAGGAACTGCCTGAGTTTCCTCACTTCAGCACATCCACGGGTCATGATCACAGTGAGAACCCAGAGGTTGTTGCACAAGATCTGTGTGCTCTCAACTCAAACCTTCCATCAACGTCCAGGGAGGATGAAGGGACAGCACAACACATCTCCAGCCGAGGAGGAACCAGGGAGTGGCAGCTTGTCAAGGCACTGGCAGCTCAAAAAGAGCACTTCAAAAACCCCCTGACATGTATTAGAAGCCTCAAACATTCAGTTATAGTAAAATCAGTGTTTATATCCCTCAAAAAAGAAGGTGCCACGCTGCCTTTGCCTCTTCCCAAGAGCACAGACTCCTTTCCTCCCTCCCCAATCAACTCTTTCCATACTGTCTGTATTCCTCCACCTTTCCAGGACAATCTGACTGATAACATGGAGATAAGAAAGCAAGCAGCAATCAACATCCTTAGCACCATCCCTGGAGGGATTTAAGAGCTGTGGTGCTCAGGGACAGGGTTTATGGTGGGCTTGGCAGAGCTGGGGGAACGGCTGGACTCGATTTTAAGGGTGGTTTCCAACCCAAACAACTCAACAGTTCTGTGATTCCAATACCCACACGACATCTCCCATATGCTGGGTGTCAACAGAAACTTGAAGCATTTTGGCACACACTGAGACATCACTTTTTCTTCAGGAAGATTTCAAGTCTTTTTACCCAGCACCTTATTTATGCCAACAACGTGAGCAGCTCCAAGGTTATGGTTCTGCCACAAAGGATGGGAAGAAAGGATTGTTTTCCTTCACCTGCCTGGATCACAGAATCCTAGAAAACATTTGGCTTGAAAGGGACTCCTTCCACCCACACCTTCCACCATCCCAGGGAATCCAGCCTGCCCTTGGACACTGCCAGGGATGGATCCAGGGGCAGCCACAGCTTCTCTGGCAATTCCATCCCAACCCCTCCCCACCCTCCCAGCCAACAACCCCTTCCCAATCTCCCACCCAGCCCTGCCCTCCAGACTGAAATCTTCCCCCTAGAGTAGCTGGAATGAGGAAATAAACCCAAACTTTGCCCCCAAGAACAATCAAATAGAAAGAACAGCTTTCCAGGGCAACGTTTTTGCACCAAGTTCTCTTGTGCCTGACCCAGAAAAGAAATCCTTATCAACCCAGTGTACCATCCCCAAAATCAGCTGTTTGTCCTTCTCAGCACCAGGATGAGAAAGAAGCTATAATTGACCTGTTTGCTGGGAAGCAAAGGGAAAAATACAGCATGTTTTGAAAATTACAGGCAAACCTTCACCACGATGCCAGCTCGGCTCCCATGGCCTGTCTCTGCCCTGCTGAAGAAATGTCACAGCGCTCTGGGCAGAATGAAATGTTTGCTTAAACCCAGAACTGCAGGAAAGCACACAGAGCTGCACAGAGAACTTGTTCTGAAGAGGAAAAAATAGCATCTTTGCAGTGAAAAGGAAAGAGAGACCCCAGGCACTGAAAAAATCCTGAAGAAATACAGGTTTGTTCAGTGTTTGGTGGGAAAAGCCCAATTATTCCTTCCTGAATTGGTGCTGCTGATTCACTGCAGCCCTTAAATTCCCCCAATTCATCTTTTGGCCACATGAACTTCCCCATCTGTCCTGCCTGTTCCTCTCCCTCCCACCTCAGCAAATCCCTGTGGTCGTTTTTAAGTGCAGGAAATATTTTTGTGGGCTGTTCTTGAGTCCACACAGCCCAGGAGTATTTCAAAGCACTGCAGTTCTTTCATGCCCATTGTGTTCCCACTAAAAGCTCTCATTTGGGCAATCAGACAATCCAGTGTTTAATGAGGGAGATCATTGGGAACGCGCTGCTTCTTGTTCCAAAGGTATTTATTTCTTCTTGTGCACCAAAAATTCTTTCACTGGACGCTTGTCCCAACACCCATCACCCCAAAAACCCAACGTGGCAACTGCTTAAAGGCTCCTGCATTAATGCTGGTAATTTATTCATGCTGGGCAAACCCAGGAATCAATAACAGGCGTTAGCAGAGGAGTGTGACAAGGGGACAAAAGCAGAAGCTACAGCGCACAAAGTGTCAAAGGATCTGGCCACCAATGAATTCAGAAGTGACTTGGCTGCAGCAGGCACCGAAACTGGCCTTGCTGAAGCTCTACATCATTTCTGGCTGGCAAACATCCCTCCAGAGCCCGTGGCCTGCAGCGCTGTGAGAGGCAATCAGGGATTAAGTTATCCCTTCGTGCCCTGGCAAGAGAACGTGGATATTTAGCAAGGTGGAACAGGCACCATCAGTTATAGCCCTTTTATCCAAATAAATTATGTCAGGCGAAATCCCACCAAGGGCTTGCCTGCCAACCAATTTACTGGGCTCTGGAGCCTGGCCAGGGACTCGCTGGCTCTTGCCAACCCTCCTGCTGTCCCAGGCAGGGGCAAAGGAGGGTTTGCAAGGAGGAGACAATTCCCACCCTACTGCAGACCCTGGGATTGGATCAGGCACCTAAAAAAGTGCAAACACGAGTCCTCCAGTCCACCAAGCATCTCCTAGCAGGGGCTGGAGAAGGGGTGCAGGGTCTTTGGGGAGAAGCTGTGGGTTGTCAGCACATTCCAGGGAGTTTTTCCCAGGGGATTCAGGTAAACCCAGCAGGTCTGGCAGCAAACCTTTCCCCAGCAGCACCTCCAGGCCAAGGGCAGAGGCTCTGCTCAGTGTGCTGCAGCTGCCAAGCACATTTCCTCCTGCTCACTCTTATCATTAATGACTTCTAAGGGCTTCCCACCATGGACTGGCTTCCTGTGCTGCTCGGAGACACGGAGCTGTTTATCTCCCCAGCCTGCCTTCCCTTTTGAAATCCCTTTCAACACTTCTCCCTCAAAAAAAAAAAAAACACCCCAAAAGGAGATTTAAACCCTTCCATAGCTCTGTTTCTGCAGCAAAAGCTGTTTGCAACTGTAGAGGTTTTCAAAAAGTCCTTTTTGGGGCGTTACACGTGTGCTGTATTACATGTGAATTAAAAGTTCATTGTATGGTCAAGTGTCCTGTGCTGCAGGAAGGCATTTCTGAAGCCATTTAGTGCCTGCCCCTCACTTACACAACATAAAGGGGCTGAAAAATGGGAAAATAGCACAGGGAAGCAGAGCTGGATGACAAGAAATGACGCCCCAGGGCTGCGTGTGAACCAGCCTTCCCAGAGCCATTGTGAGTCAAATCAGAGTGGTTTGGAAGGGACCTTTTAAAGGTCATCCAGTCCAGCCCTCCTGAAGTGAGCAGGGACACCTTCCACTAGCCCAGGTTGGCCTTGGACACTCCCAGGGATGGGGCAGCCACAGCTTCTCTGCCCAGCCTGTGCCAAGGTCTCACCACCCTCTTTTTAAGGCCAGATCTGCTGCTGGGAACTCAAAGCTCCAAAGCTTTTCCTGGACTAAAGCATTGATGATGTCTGTCCTGGCTGGTGACAACACTTGGCTTTTCTGTGCACTCCACCACAATAAAACTGGTTTTATGGAAAGGCCCAGTGAAGAGAGCAATCCACCACCCACAAACTGAGACCTGCTGCTGCTTCCCAATGCCAGGAACAATTCCCACAAAATGAATACTCAGGCACTGGGGGAAATGTAGAAACACCTCCATTCTCATCACTGTCCTGTAAAATATTAGTTAAAGGCATGGATTTGCTCTGGAGGAATCTGCTCTTGGAATAGCTCATGGCTTTTGGTACAGGGATGGATTTCATCTGCATTAAATTTACAAAGTTCTCTCCAGTGTCACCAGTCAATTCTGCCAGAAAGCATTGTAATTAGAGAAATTAAAAATCCTAATAACCAGAAAAGCAATCACATATCCCTCTGGGATCTGATGAAATTTGTTTGTGTTTCTAAATTCTTCGCCTAAACAGGGAATCATAAAATTAAAGTTGGAAAGACCTTTAAGACCATCAAGCCCAACTTTCAACCCAGCACCACCACCACATTCACCACTAAAACGTGTCCCCAGGTGCCACATCCACAGGTTTTTTGAGCACTTCCAGGGATGGTGACTCCACCACTGCCATGGCCAGCCCTGCCAGCACTTGACAACCCTTTCCATGAAGAAATATTCCCCAATATCTCATGCCAACCTCCCCTGGCACACCCTGAGGGGAGGAGAGACTGGCACCCACCTCACTCCAACCTCCTCCTGGGGAGATGTGAAACTTTTACAACCTTTAAAACTCAAAGCCACCCTCCCTAAAAAACCAAAGTTAAAAGCAAATGCTGGGCCACCTCTTTATGGAGGGAATGGGCTCTGTCACACTTTGGGCATGAAGCTGAAGCCCTGGAAGTGTAAAAAACCTAAAACAAGATAAATGGTCAAGTCCACCCCAAAAATCTGAACTAATAATTACCTCCTGCAGTGTTCTTTGGTTCCACAGGAGCCACCAGCCCCAGATTCTTGCTGGCAGCTGGTTCCCCTGAAACTTTCCCAAAAACCTATTTGGGACACAAATCGTGGTACGAGCCCTGTGCAAGAGTTCAACATTTTATGCTCTCAGCAATTAGACAGTCTGATAACTCACACACACAGTTTTTTCCCCTGAAAAGCAACCCACATAAAGGTGATATCAAATGAACTTGGCAGCTCCTGATGCCAAGCCTGCATTGCAAAGGGGTTATTTTTAGGCTGCAAGTGCAGCTAACACAGCAAGTCGCTGGTATTCATCAAGAGGGATGGGAAGAAAGGTTTCCACGTGCACTCAACGGAGCCAGAGGATGGTTCCTCTGGAATTCCTGGCTTTGAACTCCCAGATTGCCTCCTCCTTGTCTCTCCTGATGTTCCTTTTAGATGCAACTCGACTGCAACTCATGCAAAAGCACTTTGTGTGCCACAGTCACGATTTAGCACCTCACACAGCAGTTCCCCCCAAGCCAAGGGTCAGAGCAGATGTTTCCACTCGTGTCCTAAGAACCTCTTTTCATTCTTTGAAACATCCACATCACCAAGAAAAGCATTATGTAATGAAATCTAGAGGTTGCTCAACAATTCCTGCAGCTAATCCTGAATTCCAGGGGTAGTTATGAATATCTGGAATATATTCATAATATATTAATATATTATTGGAATTTTATAAATATATTGGAATTTTAAGAGAACAACAGGGCTGGCTTACAACCACCCAAAGACATCAGACCATTTCTGGGTAGCTGAAAGGCAAATACTACATTTTCCATTAGTTCAGGATTATGCATCTTATGCTTAACACACAGCTCTTCACACGGGATGAGGAAACAAAAATCACTAATGAAATGTGCTCCACTAAAACTATCACTGCTGGATCCCCTGGAAATCACCCACTCTGAGTCACAAAACAGCTTCTCAATCCCTGCAAAAACCCAACAATCCGCCTGGGAACACGGCATGGAATTTGAGGGTCAGCTCTTCTCCCTCCTATTGGCATCAATACCATAAAAAATGTTTTGTAACAAGAAAAAAATCTTATAGAAGCTTATAATAAAAGTTTAACACCCCTTCCTAAGGAATCAGGGGATGCCATTCAAATCCCAAGGCCACAAGATACAAGCAGAGAACTCACACGGGCAGCAGCCCCAGGTTTGACCCCATAAATCAGTTCAACTCAACCATCCTCATTCCCAAGCAGACCTTTTCCTGACTGTAACCCCCCCAAACTGGGCAGATGCATCAACTCAGTCCCTTTCCTTGCAAAACAAAACCCACCCAACACGTGCAAGTTGCTAAAGAAAACCTTCTTTTGAATGGGCAACCTCTGTTTTGGTGGGGGTTGAGGGTGGGAATGGGAAGGAGGGCTCACTTTTGGGGAGGAAGGAAAGTTATTGCATGAAAATTTGCCAGTGGTCTCAGTAAAAATAAACTATGGAGTATTTGTGGCTTAGCTGTCCCACAGAGCTCACACCCTGCCCACCACTATGAACCATCCTATATTTCTAAAAGCAATAAACTTTTGCTTTTATAAATAAAGGGGAGAAATAATAACCCCCAAACTGATGATTTCACAGAGCAGTTTGCTGCACAGCAGCAGCCAGCCTGGATTTAAAGAGACAAACAAGGGAAAACACAGGCCAGGCAGCCAGAATTTCCCAACTGAGCAGGCAGAGGGGGAAGAATCCACAGCCCAAATTATCCCCTGGAGCCAGCACAGTGTGATGTGCACACAGCAGGGAAAAATCCCTTTAAACAGCCTTGCTCACACTTTCCTTTTCCCCATTCCCTGCTCTTGATGGCAATTCTCTCACACATGGCAATGGTTGGGGGCACAGAGAGAGAGAAGTCAGGGTTTTTAGCTCTTACACCATCTCTGCTTTTCACCCTTTCCCCCACAGAATCATAACCATTCTCTACACAAATAAATTTACATTTACAGACAGCGCCCTTTCTGTCACTCATACCCCCTTCCCTCCTAAAAACCCAGGTTGAAACCACGTCCTTTGGATGTGCCAGGCTGTGCCCTCCTCCTCCTCCTCCTCCTCCTGCCACCAGGAAACAACAAAGCCCTGAGCTTGCAGGAAGGCTGGGAGAGGATCCAAGGTCAGCAGCTCCAGGATGAAGCCTGGCTTGCGAAAGACACAGTTTGTTTTCCCCAAAACACAGCCCTGAAAAGTGGTGGGTGGAACAAGTTTGGCTCCCTCAGCAATTTTTTTTATGTAAAGAGAAAGAACGTGGTAGCTGATTTTGACCAAAAAAAAAAAGGAAAAAAGAAAAAAAAAACCACTTAACACATGAGAAATGAATATCAGACTTACAGATAAAAGCCCGTGGACACCGTGAGAGCTAAATATAAGAACTGAGACATGGGAGGAAAGAGGAGCAAAGGGATGTTCATGCAAAGATCAGATCACATGAGTGAGTTCCTCAAAACTGAGCCCTCAGCACATTGTCTTGCTGTCCCCAGCCACTGCTTCCTCACCACAGGCTTGATTTAACATACAGAACCAGCTAATTTACCCAATCTGGGTGTTATTCAGCTGCTTATTTGGTCGCTGCTTGTTGGGTTGGTTTGGGTTTTTAGTTTTTTTGGGAGCACCCCTTAATTATGAGCATCAAATTCTCAGCCGTGGAAACACAACTCTTTCTTTAGAGCAAACTAATCTTATGACACATAAGCCCACATTTAGCAAAGCCCAGTCCTTGACATTCCTAACCAGAAACATCCTAAAACCATCCCTGTTTCTCTCTTGCATTCAGTTTTCTGTAACATCAGATCCACGCTCAGTGGAAAGAGAGGGGCTGAATTTCTAGAACCATTACAGGTGACTCACCATATAAAATTCAATGTACAGATTGTTACTTGACAGCCTTTCTAAGACACAAACTCCATAAAATGATAGGTTGATATGGTTTCCACACTGTTTTGCCCATTCTTTCTGCCTCTAAAAGTCATGAAATTAAACATATGCAGAAAGAGCATCCTAAAAATCAAAGTATTCAGATATACACAGGGGGAAGATTTTGGGTAAGACAGTCTGGTACCTTCACCACCTTGACAGTATTCCTTTAACCTCGTTATTGCTCTGCAGCCAAGATAACAAACTAGACAAGATGTCTCATTACCATAATTTGGGCATTCTGCCTTATAAAATCCTTCAGTGCTCGTTCATGCAGCTGATTGAATAAGCCTGGCCAAGCATAACAACAAACACGGAAAAGATGCTGGATAATATTCCCTTTGCTCATTTGGTGCTACCAGAAAACAAGGACACCAGGGGAAGATTCCTCTCCACAGGTATTGCAGCATCACTTAGTGCCTTCTTGGAACTGTCCATGCTCTTGGGACAGGCAATCCATGATTCCTTAACTAGCTCCCACAAAAATAAAGCCAGGCAGAAATTCAAGGTGCTATTTGAAGCAGAGGATGAAGGGAGGATGTTTAAAGATGGGGTGCCACTGCCACAGTCATCACACCCAATTTCTTTTCGGTTAATTCATCAAAAGCTGCCTCTTCCCAAGCTTTGCTGGACAGAGGGGTTTGCAGAGGGTGTTTTTTTCCTTGCTGGAAACCTGTCCTGGCTCCACACTGAGGGGTGACAGCAGGAAATCAGTCTCCAGGGAATACAGCACTTCAATAAAGTGGCACCATTATAAATCAAAGGGATGGCAGGGGAGCATCTGCACAGTTCTCTCTCCCTCCTCCCCCAGCACACAACCCATAAATTAGCATTTCTGCAAGGCTGGAGCAGCATGTTGGGATGCAGCTTCACCTCCTTGGCTGATAGGGCTGTCCAGGTACCCGGGGCCATCTGGATTTGGGAAGAAAAGACCCCAAAACGGGACAGGTTTTCGACACTCGGAGCTGGAAAGAATCCTGACACTTGGCCCATGCAGAAAATCCTCAAAACACGGCTGGGGTTTGGCTGTGTGTTAAAAGCAAGGCCCTGAAGAGGAGTTTCCTTGCACACACCTCTGGTTTCACCCTTGAACTCCAGTTTTCCCAGCAGAGCTCCCAGGGGGAAGAGCTGGGCTGAGCAATTCCAAACACGCCGGTTTCCATTTATTGTTCCCTGGGATAAAGAGGAAAGTGCAGCCTCTCCAAGCACAACACGGGGTTTCAAACGTTGCTTTTGAAAGGGAGAGAAATGGGCTTTTTAAAACATGACTTGCAAAAAAAGAGAGGAAGAGAAAATCTGTCCCAGGCATAAAGCTGTGTCGTGAGAGCCTCCTTGAAAGGCTGCAGTTCCCCACAGCTCCTTTGCAATCCATACACATTATAAAGCCAAGGAGCACCTAATATGAATTATTTTTTTTTAAGTTGAAGCAGGTTCAGATACCAAAAGAGTGATTTTTTAAACTCTCAAGCCCTTTTGTGAGGCTTTCAAAGGGTCCTGGCTTGTGTCAAGTCCAAGGCTCCTTTCAGAAATCAGGCAATGGACTTGGCCTGTCTAAAAATCACTGAGCAAACCCAATAGAAATTAGCAGGGGGGAAAAAAAGAATAAATCAGATCTCTCAGTATCCTCCCAAGCTGTTTATTCTTCTCCAATCGGATTTTTTTAAGTTCAACTGCTAAATGCATTTTTTTTCCAATCTGAGTGCTTTTAACAGAAAGATTCAATACTAGAACCTCTCAAATCACACAACTCTTCATAGCACAAGCTCATTAGAAGTAAAATTATGGCCAAGTGCACATGAGAGGAGAGAGAAGAGAAAGAAGGAAAAGGCAAGGGAGAGAGAAGGAAGGAAAAGGCAAGGAGAAAAAAGCAAGAAAATAACTCTGTTTATTGTAACTAATGAGGGAGATCCACCAATTACCAATACCCAACAAAGCAGGCAGGATTTCAAGCCCAGTGAGTTCACTACATGACATTCTTAAACATGTCATATTGAACAATCACAGCAGAGATGTGATTTTAAAAGTGTCTCCATTAAAATGTTTTAAGGCCAAGTTTGGGCTCCTCAATGCCCTTGTCCCCTGGTGCAATGGCATCAACTCAGCGACCTGTGCTAGCGACACACACAGATGATTCAACCCCCAGAGTAAATCAATGGGAAGCTTTTCTTCATTTCTTTCTAAACAACAGGAGAGCCTCACGAGTCTCCTGAAGACTCTGGAATTGTTCCCACTGCGTGGATATGATAAAAGGGAACAGTAACTTATCCAAGGCCGAGCTCAGCATTCCTTATCCCTCCTCTCACTCCACGTTTTGCTGCCTGTCGTGCCAACCTAAGGAAGAGGATTTCATACCACAAGGCCTTAAATGCTGCACAAAATGACTTCAGAAAGAAGGCAACAGGAAGGAGGTTGTTATTTCTTCAGAACTGACAAGAATGGGTTGTCCTGCCGTTCCCCAGATGAAGCCACAGCAATGGAGGTTCGTTCTTGGAGCTGCTCCTGCCAACACAACCAGCCCCTCCCAGAGCCTGAAGAGGCTCCAGGAGAGCTGGAGAGGGACTGGGGACAAGGGATGGAGGGACAGGACACAGGGAATGGCTTCCCAATGCCAG
>JAWWMP010000116.1:113619550-113635766 GCA_035047865.1 Dendrocincla tyrannina | reverse complement strand
GGGCTGGGCTGGAATTGCCAGAGAAGCTGTGGCTGCCCCTGGATCCATCCCTGGCAGTGTCCAAGGCCAGGCTGGATTCCCTGGGATGGTGGGAGGTGTCCCTGCTCATGGCAGGGGGTGCAACAGGATGACCCTGAAGGTCTCTTCCAACCCAGACCATTCTGGGATACCAAAGGCTCACAGCAAATCACCAGGATACCCATCACCTACTACCAGAGAGCTCTCCCATTTGTCACCTTCACAAGTAGAACCCCTCACTCCTTAACCACAAGACTGTTTATTGTCACCAGAGAGTGGCCATGGAGGAGCATCCATGCCTGGAGGACCAGCATGCCCAGCTGAGCTTCCCCTGTGTCCCTGTGAACCTGCCATGGTTCTCCTACTCTCACCAAACTCCTGCCCTGGGAACACCAGAACTGCTCCTGCAATTCCATTACCCCCTGAGCAGCAGCAAAGAGAGATGTCTCAGGGGTGACAGGAAGAGATGACAACAACCACATATGACAACTTCAGAGAGCTGGAGTGGGGCAGGGGGGGAAGGTTTTAGCCCAAAGTTACTGCCCAAACTGTTTGAGGTGTGCAGGGCAGGCACTGAGATAACATCAGGCAGCAGTGAGATGCTTGCAGCCCCAGCTGGCACATATGTGGTTTCAGCAGAGGAGTAAAACAACCACAGAAGTGCTTCCTCCCAGAACCATCTCTGTTTCTCTCTTCTCTGCACTGTGCTTTTTCTTTGTCTTTTTGCCTTATTTCCCCCCCCCCCTCACACCTCTCGAGTGTTTCTGCTGCTGCTCAGCACGTTGTAATTCTCCCTTCCTGTGGTACCACGGCTGTAAACTCATTATCTCGAGGGGCATTTTGGGGAAGAAACCAGAAATATGCATGGGCTGTCACATGAGAAGCTGCCTGGTGACAAACACCACTCAAAGAGCTCAGAGGAGCAGGGAGAAGAGTCTTCATACCAGGAAAAGAGTGGTCAGAAGAATAAAACAATGGATAATGTCACTGCCACAGAGCCCCAGAATGGTTTGGGTTGAAAAGGACCTCAAAGCTCATCCTGTTCCACCCCCTGCCATGGGCAGGGACACCTTCCACTATTCCAGGTTGTCCCAACCTGGCCTTGGACACTTCCAGGGATGGGACAGCCAGAGCTTCTCTGGGAATTCCATCCCAACCCCTCCCCACCTTCACAGCAAAGAATCCCTCCCCAGTATCCCATCCATCCCTGCCCTCTGGCAGTTTGATCAAAGTTTGATCAGAGTTACTCATATCACGGAATATTTTTAGGGTAATTCCATTTGTTACTGAGTACAAATCAAATTCAGATCATAAACACAAGCAGCTCAGATCATAAAGCCAAGTGATGCTCTAAAAAATTAGGAGAGCTGGAAGTGCTTGCCACTGCTCAGATAAAGCTGGGTGGATATCCTGGTCCTTCAGTTCATTTATCTGACCAGCTCAGCGAGGCTGCAGCTGCTGAAAGACAGAACAAAATGCTGGCAGGAGCCTACAGAGCCTGAGGAGAAAGGAAGAAAATGGGGCTGTGCTTTCCAAAAGGCTGAAAATGCAAGTAAAGTGGAGCAGCCTGAGAAGCTCAGACAATGCACATTAAGATATAGGGTTTCCTTACGTCACCATCACAATATAGAGGCCCTGAGTTGTGGGCCCACTGAGTGATGTGACCTCATTAATTATACACCAGCACAGGAAGCTTCTTGCTTAAATAAAGAAAATAAAGAAACCAAAAAAACCCCAAACACAAAAACCCCCAAGACAACAACAAAGAACAAACCAAAAACCACCCGACTCACACAATAAAAAGCCATCCTCCCACATAATAAAATGCTTCTTGGACTAGATATCAACCCCAAAAAAATGGAAAAAATGCTAGATTTATTTTAGAAGCCCCAAATGGAAGAGAGGAATCTGCAGTGACTGTCCCACAGTCAGATAAGCAGCACATGGTAGAGTTGAGGCAAAACCTAAACCCACTGCTCTTGGTGAAGTCCACGTGTCCTCTCTCATACCTTCCAAATCCACTTCTTTTACACTCCTTTAGCCAAAAACCCACTCCTTAACCTGATTGCTCCTCTCCCCAAAGGAGCCCCAACCCAATCATGAGGCTTTGCAGCTTTGCAGAATGGTCTGTGCTTATCAAAGCTTAAGCCATGAACTTTAAAGCACTAATTAAAATGTTATTTTATTTCATGTCCTCCCAGGCCACTGGAAGCCAAATTTATATCCTCAGCCTTGGTTCCTGCTCCACACCAAAGGAAGAGATAAAGACAGGAGTAGTTTTAATGCAAATCACACCCAGGGGAGAACAGTTGGGTACTTTGGTACTTCTAAAACTGCAGCACCTTCAACACAAAGATTTAATGCTCCTTTTAGGTGGAGGGCATAAACAGCCACATTTCCAGAGCTTCTTTCCAGGAAGGACAGACATTCCAAGGCAGAGGGAAGGGCAAACATGGAAAAGAAAACAAAAAGAATACCCCCAAGATGTTGATTGTTCACAACAAACAGACCTAGGGTGTTTTTCCCCACTTACTGAAATTCAAATAGGTAAAAGAACGTGAAATATTGAAGCAAATCTTGAGGTGCTTCAACAATTTCAATGTTCTCACTGTAGCAAAGACACACAGAAATCAGTTCCTCTGCCTTCAGTGGTTTGATTTGAGACCTTACAGGGCTGGTGGCAGAATCAGAACAACCCCCTGAAATGTAAGGGAGCTCCAAGTGCAACGGTGCCATCCCAAAATCAACACCACAGCAACCCAAAAAGAGACAAATTCCCTCAAACTGATGCACTCAAGCAACTCCAAAGCTTGTTCTGAGCTCCTCAGGACAACTAATGCAAGACACCAAGAGGTCCAAGCTTTCTCCTTTACTTTGCTGTTCGTAATAAACCCATAAATAATTTAGGAAGCAAACACTGACAGGTTTTATACTCCATTTCCAAAGCCTAAGGAAATGAGAAGACTGAATGTGGTATTATCTACCTGTGTATTCCATCTGACCATAAAATCACTGATAATATGATGAGCCATTTCCCCATCTCCTCAGAGCATCAAATCATGTCCTGCCACACATGCTCAACCCTGAACATTCAGATTATCTTATTTCAAATTAGCTTGAGGGGAGCATCTACACCATCCAAAGGACTGCAGCAAGGAGCAGTAGAATTGTCTGCTTATTCTGCTTATCACCAAAGTCATTCTGGTGATTCCCAATCAACTGGATGGCAAGAAATACCCTCTCCTATCTCGTTCTGTTCTCATAATGATGTTAGTCTGAGAGCAAGATTCTGGAGTTTAATCTCAAATACCCTCAAAACAGGGTCGGTGGGCATAAAACCAGTGATATATATAAATTTTAGTTCTGGTTTTAGCAGTGATATGAACTTACTTGGCAGGCAGATCTTACTGAAGATTCCAGGTACTCCCTGGCCCTCCAAACACCTCCCAGTGCTGAGGTTTTCAAAGCTGCCCTGAACTGCACAGAAACCCCACCAGCTCCAGGCACTGCAACAACCCATGAGCCTGCAGCAGAATTATTCAACACCATTCTGACAGCCAAATCCCTTTTACAGTCTGACCTCAGGAAGCATTATTGTTCCAGAGTTGGAAATTCAGGTGAAATAATGTCACAGAAATCCTTCCAGCTCAGAATATTTTTCCCCCTATCCTTGTGTGCTTCTCCCCACAGCTTATGGCCAGGAGGTTGGTCCCCTATCTTTCTTGATTTGATATAATTAAATACACACCAATGACTTGGAGTCTTCTCTTAACATACTAGATCAACACAGAAAAGGAATAAATATTTCCAACTTAAAGCTCAGCTTTCACTGCCTCTCCTCAGTTCATGCTCTCAGAGTAGCACGGGGTAATTTGGTGGTGTAGAAGTTTCCTCATTTTCATACAATTCAGAGTTTTCACTTGATTTCTACCATTCCAAACAATTACCACAATCAAATCAAACGCTGTGCCCTTCTAAATTATTTCCATGAGAGAGAAACCCACGTTGCAGCAAAGCTGAAAAAGCCACGGGGCTAAAGTGGAAACCACTGGGTCAAATCCTAATTCCACTGAAAGCCAAGCCCAGGAAAAGCCTGACCCTGGGCCAAATTCCTACAGACTCCTCTTAAAAAAATGGATTTGTCTGGTTTAGCTGGTGGGTTTAACAAGTCCAGAAACCAATCGACACATCCCAGTCCCCTTGAAGCTTCCACACCCTGATATTGGAAGCTCCAGACACAGGTCTGCTTGAAAACCAAAACTGCCCACAGTTCTCCCAAAACTGCTGTCAAGAGTTAAATAAATTCCACCCAAATGCTAAATGTGTGCATTGCAATGTCTTCAACAGCCACCAAGAGGGGTTGGGGTTTGTTTTGTGGGGTTTTTGGGGGTTTTAGAGAAAACAACCCAGCCCTGGGAACTGTCCCCACTGCTGATACCACTCAGGGGTGGGAAGGGACTCCAGATGACTTTGTGTTTGCAGCAGAAATCCAATCCTCAGGTAAGTCCCAGTGAAAAGAGGAGCTTTCCTGCTTAGCAACCATCCCCACCAGCCTCCAAATGCTGTCTGCAAGCAGGTCAACAATGCTAAGGGCACACAGCCTGCTAAAAGCCTTCCATTTGGGGAAGAATTAAGGCTGCAGGTACTTCACAAACACTTTGGGGAGGAGACGAAGTGCCAGAGGTCAGGAATCAATACAGCACATGCTGAAGGGTGTACTTGAGATCACATGGCATAGGAACCCAATTAATTCTTCATCTCTTTGCTCTCTCCCCCAAATGCAGCAGGTTATTAATCACTTGGCCAAAGCAGCAAGGAGATCAAAAATGCTTCTTTGATGCTCAGCCAAGGATAAGAGAGGGCCAGGGATGGTTCCTACTAAAGATGTAGCCTCTCAATTCTCATTTCAAGGGGATGTGGCTCATGTTAAAAGCAGTTTTCCCTTGCCACGTGGGCACAGAGTTTATAAATAACAGATAATCCTAATTAGCTGTGACTGTGTTTGCCACAAAAAAGGTAGAATTAAAGAGGTGTGACCCAGATGGTGGGAAGAGAATCAGCTACAACAGAAAATGTTAAACACAGGTCTCACCATTTCTTTTCTTGAGCAATGCACAATAGGACCCAGGTCTTTTTTAAGCACAGTTCGAAGTGGAGTTTACTTTTTGCCCATCACAGAAATTAGTGGAGGGTTTCTATCTTGCATTTTCCCTTTTTCTCGGCTCAAAGCACGTGAGTTGTAGCAAGCACAGGTCTCAAAAGCACAACTTGGAAGTGCATCAACCCCCTTCCTTCTCTCCTGGCAGAACCCCCATGTTTCCACTTGACACAAGATAAGGATTTTACACAGCAAGCATTCACCCCCTTGAGCAAATTAATTCCTCCCTTGTCAAGCAACCAAAGCTCAGAGTAACAGAGCCCTGGGACATCAGCTCCAGCCTTGGTTTGCCCCAACTTCTCCCTGATTTCAGATCCTACCAGGACAAACAAGTGACCTTTTAAATCCCTCCAGGGATGGGGACTCCACCACTGCCCTGGGCAGCTCTGCCAGGGATGGACAACCCTTCCAGTGGAAGAAAACATGCCCAATATCCAACCTAAACGTCCCTTGGCACAAGTTTATGGAGTATATTCCATTATAAAGGTTTAATACAACTTCCTTAGAAATAAACTCTGATAACAGGCTGAAAAAGCAACGCTTTCACCCTAATTCACACACTTAAATTCCTGTATTTTAAATCTCACCTGAGCAACAAAAAACCCAGCAATCCCTGCTTGAGGGGGCTCCTCAAGACCAGCTCTAATTCTACAGAACAAGCTCATTCTTGAAGTGAGAGTCGTGCACAGAGATGCAAAAGGGCTGTGCAGAACATCCCACGGTGCTGACCGTGCCAACATGACCTTCCTCTGAGCTGCTTTGTGTCCCCAAAACACCAGTCTGGATGTCCAGAGGGGCACACTTCCCTTTCTTCTGGCTGGCAGCTGTGATGAAACGTGGCACCAAATCCATTCCCTGGAAGACAGTGCTGAAATAACATCTAACCCGGGGATTTCATTCCCAGAGTTTCCCTCTTAGTCCAAGGAGGCAACACAGCCTGTCCTTCCCACCCAGTCCCATCCTAACCTGAACTGTTCCCATCCCAAGCACTGCAACCCAGCAGGACTTAACACAATGCCAGGAAAGCCAATTCCAAAGGCAATAATATTTCTTCCTTTGAATTGCAATAATATTTCTTCCTTTGACTTGCCTTGCTGTCCCAAGGCAGCCGTGGCACAGCCTGCAAATGGTGCAGGGAGCTCAATATTGCATGTGTGGCTGAGTCCAGCAGCTGATACTGCTCAGCAAAGTGCAGGGACAGCTGGGGACACACACACAGAGCTCTCCAAGTGGGCATTTTCATGAAAATGTGGGGATTTTTTCATGACTACACACCAGTAATTGCCTCTAGCTGCTTTCTTGGGGCGTGGATTTCTGCAGGTTAATTCCATATATAAGCACTGTCTTCGTGGAGCTGCCTTATTTTCTGAGGATGCTCATTCTTTCCTAGGGGAGAATGGAAGGGTGCACCTCTCAATGCTCCTGCAACCATATTTTAAAAGTCAAAGCCTTCTTGCTGTTTCCAGTTCAGCTGTCTCTACATAGACAATAACACCTATATAACCATGTCTCTGTTTCCCCTCCAGGCACCTTGACCCTCTGCATGCTGGTCTGGAATACATGAGAACTGATTAATTGTGTAAAAAATGTAAGATACTGTAACACAGATAAACAGGATCACCATGTTTTCAACTGTTGCCAAGACTTCCTTTAACTGAGAGTTGTTTTCAACTGTTGCCAAGACTCCCTCTAACTGAGATTTTTGCCTACCTTGTACAGTCCACTAAAACATGTGATATTTACACTTTGCCACGTCACAAAGAGATATTTTTTTATTTATAACCACTGCAAGCTTTTCACTTCATGCACACTTCCCCCAACCAACATGCTCAGGATTTTGGGCAGAAGAAAACCAATTTCTGTGCCATTTTACCACCTTGCCCACTACAATGAGCATGTCCCATTATCCTCCAGGGAGCACGAGGTCTGAAATGCTCCCCACAGCCAGACCTGAGAAGTCATGACTTATTTTCAGCTTTTGGGCAGCTTTAGGAGGAGTCTTTGAGCCCTGAGGAGTCCCAGGGAGGTGAAAGGCACCTTCACCTTGTGTAACTGCCCAGGCTGTGCCAAGGAGGAGCTTATCCCTCCTCCCCACATGCTCCAGCCTCCACACCACGACATTCCTGGCTAAGGGAGAGCAGGGAGCCAAGAACACCCTGCTCTGGTTTTTAGGAACCAGCCTATTTGGTTTTAAATTTCAAGTGCCATGTGTTTGTCACCATTCATCCACTTCACACTCAACCCTCCAAAACAAGTGAATGGACCTCGCTTAGTCCTTGAGACTCCAACACTTGTTTTCTGGGACAATTTTTTTAAACATCTAAATCTTTGCCAGAATTCTGCCTGATTTGGTCCTAACCTTCCTTTCTTCTTTAAAAAGATTAGAAGGTTCTTTATCAAAAGAAAAAAAAACTTTAGTCCAAAGACAAACTCTGGGAAGTTTTAACACATTCATTCCAACCCAACCACTGCCTCGAGTTCATCACTCACCTGAAATCAGCAATTTATTCCCTTCTTGAATTCTGGAATGGTTTGGCTGGGAAGGGACTTTAAATTTAAAGCTCATCCCATTCCAGCCCCCTGCCATGGGAAGGGACACCTCCCACCTCTCAGGTTGCTTCAAGTCCCAATTCCACACAACCATCTCCAGGGCTGTCATTTGACTTGGAAAGAAAATGGGAATGGCAGAAGAATTCTATAAAAAAATTCCTTTTTGAGTAAAATGTACTTGGGCTTCATCCAGTTCCTCATCAAAGCTCAACTGCTACAAGGCTACAAAAACCCCTCAAGTCTAAGATAACAACTCACCCCTTCTCCATTTCCAGAGCTCCCTAAAAGCAACCAAACTGACACAAAACATCACAACTCCACGAGCAAAAAAAGTTGCCTGTGTGGCCATAAGAGAGCAAACCTCTTTAAATCCAGAAACAGACACCTGAAAAGCAAATCTGGAAAAATATCCCCAATTATTGAATTACCTCCCACAAAGCTGTAATTATAAAGCCATTACAATAGCTGAAAGGGAAAACCCAGCCTGCTTTAACACACTTGTCAGCTTCATTTAGCTGCACTCCCTCCCTCCTTGCAGAAGTTTTTACCCTGGGCCACTCTTTGCAATGTCTGTTCTGCAAAACAAGCAGCCAGGAACCTCAAGCTGCAACAAAAGTACAGTGGAGCCAGCACTTGGTTCATTTTTAAGCATTTCTGTCTTCATAAGAAAGCTCAGAGAGGGTTTGTTGGGCACATTTCATGAGTGCTTTGCTTTACAAATAAATATCACAGCTGATTCACAGGGCCAGACTAACACACAGCTCATCTCTGAGCTCATACCAGTCACACATCCATTAGGGTTCTGCATGCAAGACAGAATAAAACTCATTTGTCTGACCTGGCAAAAATAAAAAAAAAAAAAAAATCAAGTCTTTTTAATAGGTTTGGGTTGGGAAATGTAAAATCACAGCACAAGCAAATTGATAGTTTAAATTAAAAAAAAAAAAAAAGGCTAAAAAGGAACCTGTTTGGAGAATTTCCAAAATAATTAATTCCTATAAGCATTCCAATTGTTGCTCCCTTCAACCAAAAGGAGTTCACACCCTCTTGCAAGCCCCAGGCACGGAGTGGCAATGCTGTGAGTAATCCTGGCAGCACTGAGTAAACCCAGAGTAGATAAAGGAACTCCAGCCTTGACCTTTGCAAGGGGCAGAGCAGAGAACACCCAGCCAAGGCAGGCAAACAAAGGAGGGGACGAGTCATGCTACTGATATTATTCCCCATCCCCAGAGGATCCCTGGAGGTTCCCACGTCCTCAGGAGGGGAGGTTTGGATTTACAGAGGTCTCCTGCTGAAAACTGGGACAGAACTCTGAGCTCTGGGGCAAATAATTCTGTGAAAGCAACTCAAGTCCACGCAGTGTAATTTTAATTTTCACACAATAAACCACCACTCTGCCCGAGGTTTGTGGCAAAGCCTGGAGGTCATAAATAGATCTTAAAATTGATCTTTTTAAGGATGTGATCAGGTTACTGAAACCTGGACAACCCCAGCAAGGATTGCTCAATAAAACCACTGCTCCCTTGCTCTGGCTCAGGAAAGGTCATTTCTTGGTTAAGGAATAACAGGAGGAAGCCAGATTTTTGAAATCATATGAAAAAAAGACTTTTTTATTTTTTAAGAGCAAGTGTTTTCTATGTACTTATTAACCCTCAAGTCCCTAGAGAAATGTGTAAATAATATATTCAGTTTGTGGACAGGGGAGAAAATGACATCCATCCATCTGGATTTTCAAGACATTCCTCAGTTTTTAATGCCCAATTTGAAGTGGTGGAGATGCTTTTCTGGAGAGCTGAAAACATTTCAGTGGCAATTACAGTGACACAATTTGCTGCCTCAAATCCTCAGGCCCCACACACCTCAAGCTGGGATATTTATTTACATCTCCCCATCTCCCAGACAGGATGGAAATGGGAAAAAAGCCACGTATTTCCAAAAGTCATGGGTTGTTTTTCCAAATGTCACTCCCTGCCAGAGCAAGGCTGAGTCACAACAAGTGGGGGATGTGACAGCCCAGAGTTCTGTCCCTAAAATTCTCTTCCCAGTTCCTGAATTGACCTTGGCATCTTAATGAGAAATGCAGGAAAGCTCTTCAGGTTCTCACACTTGCACCTCAGTGGTGTATTTACAGAATTAATTCAGTTTTCTGTGCTTGCCAGAGTTCAGAGCCCAGAAAGGTCTGAAATCAGGGGTGATTCTGTAACCCAAGGCAAAGCTGATGGTGAATTTGGAAAGGGAAACACAACCTGGGCATGAATTAACCCCAAAACTCAGAAAAGCAGTCACTCAGACTAATCTTTTCCTTATGAAATGACATTTCAGCCTCCTCTGCTGGAGCTGCAGAACCCAAGCCATTTGAGCAGCAGCCTCCCAAGGCAATGGCAAGGGGAGGATTCCATTCCAAACCCTCCCCATCCCTGAGATTATATGGATTTTTGAGATGTGCTGTCTCACTGTTTGCAGACAAACCTTCAGTGCAGCTCGTGGGCCTCTATTAAATCAGCCCCTCTACATTTCCTCTGCTTCCTGCTCAGATTAGCCAGGGCTATTTGTGAGGATGCAAATGAAGCATTCTTTGCTGGCCCAGCCTGGATTCTCTCACTGAGCTCACCACCTTGCCCAGGACCTCAAGGCCACTGCCAACCCATCCCTCCCCATGGTTTGCATCGTGGGTTTGCCCTCTGAGCCTTTTTAAACACATATTAGGGAGCCTCAGCCATCCATTTGACTGGTTGCCATGTTTTAGAGGAACTGTGAGTAACATTTCTAATCCAGCTGTGGCTCGCTGGGCTCCTGAGAATCTCAATTTCCTGCCATTTTTAGGCTGTTTCAAAGGCTCAAATCAAGGCAGGGTTTTGGCAGCTGAACAATGCACGTGTTTCTGGAGGAGGTGGATGCTGATACAAACAAAACCACCCCCCCACTCACTGCCTGTTCGATTTTAAGTAACTTATTAAAGCTCCAGGCCCCACTGTCTGTAATAAATCTCTCAGCCAACGACAACAGAAAGTAAATATTGCACCTGATGATCTCTTTTGCTTTTCTATTTCCTACCACTTGGGTTTGAGAACCTTAAATTATCAGAGATCAGTTAATGAACATCCTTCTGCTGGCCACTGATGATGAGAATTCCAGCAAAGCTCTTCTAGGTGTTTAACTGGGTTTCTTTTTTTCTCCTTTCTGTTACCCTTAAGACCTCTTTCTTTTTTTCCCAGGAAAAGAGATGATTGTAGATACCCAGTAACAGGTTTTCCCTTTTCCTCCACCCCTGTTATTTTGTTTCATGCACACATTTTTTTCATTTCCTCCCCTTGCATCAAGCAATGAATTAAAGAGGCACAACCTTAACTCTATCAATTATTACATGACTTTTCAGTTTCACAGGAGTTTAATGGATTAATGCCACTTCCGACACAAACTGGTCCCTACCCTTAACCACCTTAATTTCCAAGGATTTCTGCCAAGGAACTTGCAGGGCTAAACCTCCCCAGCATGTTCCCATTGCCCTCCTTGCACCGTGACCCACCGGGAGAAAATAACTGTGCAAATCCATTTCACCCCGAAATGACAAACTGTGCCTCGCTCGAATTATCTGGCAGATTGAAGGAGTTTCTCCTGTTTCATAACAGCACACGAGGGAAAAAAAAGGTGAAATAGTTCATGGACCCATTAACCAGTAACACAATGTTGAGAGCAGGAAGCAAATGCAGAAAGCAAAGGGTTTTCAAAGCAACTTCCCAGCACGGCAAAACCAGCCTTATTTTATGGGTGATGGCAATTCCTCTGCAGAAAGAATATATATTATTTTTTAAAGTGAAAGCCTTCTATCAAGGCCTGCATTGCCCAGTTGGTAGGCTCATATTTAACTTAAGAAACCTGACCTTCCTAATTCAACAATCTTACCTGGCATCTCCTTTTGAAAGGTTGGTGTTTACAGGATGAAGAATAACCTTGTTTGCATCCACATCCACCACACATTTTGTATGCAGATCAAGCTCTATAAAGAAATGAGAGAGTGTCAAGTTGCTGCTCCTAAAGCACTGGCATTATATACACCATTACTTCCTCCAGACACCAAATTTATTCATGCAGCCTGACAGCCACCCATCAGCCAGAGAATAGGAGCAGGACTATTGCCAAATTCCACTTCTAGGGATATTCTGATGGGATGGATCCTGTCCAGCTTTAAAGCAAGCCCTCTTTTCACGACAAGAAAGAGCACTTGGGTTTCACTGAAGGACAATCAGCATACACAAGGGCAGTATGAAATTTCTGCTGGGGAAAAGAACCATTTAGGCATGGCACCACTTTGACAGCTCTTCTTATTGCTGCCTCAATGCCTCGGAGCTCGAAGGGAAAAGCTGCCCCTGCCATCTGCAGCACATTTTCCCCGGCCACTGTTGGGATGGTGCAGCTTGTGGTGCCAGCTGCCAGTCCTGGGGCACCTGCTCTGACAAATTCAAGGGCCATCAGAAAGAATTTAGGTGCTGGCGTGGAGAAAAGGGCTCCTCCTTCCCCCTACAGCCTCCCACTCAGCTGGGAAGCTCTTCCAAAGGATGCTCAGCGATGGGATATGGGCTGTGAGTAATAAATGAGGATATTTGGAGGGTATGAGAATTCTCGGCCATGGAGGCGTGGAAAGCCAAATAAAAGGGTCAGATAACACTGCCAGCAGTGCAAGGTACCCACCCAGTGACAAATGCAGTGAGACATGACACAAACACAGCCACCCAGCACGCAGGGTCTGGGCACCAAACAGCCCAGCCTTGTGTCCCTGCACCCTGACAGGGATGCTGGAAATGCCACCCAAGAGGTGATTCCCACTGCTCACACCCCAACAGGGATGCTGGAAATGCCACCCAAGAGGTGATTCCCACTGCTCACACCCTGACAGGGATGCTGGAAATGCCACCCAAGAGGTGATTCCCACTGCTCACACCCCGACAGGGATGCTGGAAATGCCATGCAAGAGGTGATTCCCACTGCTCACACCCCAATAGGGATGCTGGAAATGCCATCCAAGGGGTGATTCCCACTGCTCACACCCCGACAGGGATGCTGGAAATGCCATCCAAGGGGTGATTCCCACTGCTCACACCCTGCCAGGGTGACAGGGGGCTGTGCTCAGCAACCTCCACGCAGGGTTCAACACCTCAGCTGATTCACCACCACCAGGCACTCGTGTCTAATCATGTTAATTATAATCCTCATCCTCCTTCATCTCTGCTCTTTCCTCCTCTGTGTCACCTGTCCTTGCTCTTTCACCTCACAGCACCTTCTAAACTCAGACTGCAAATCTCCCAGGCAAAGACTGGCATGTTTTAACCATTGCACAGCATCTTCTTGCTTTTATGAAATAACACAACAAGAGGGAGAGTTTCCTCCACGGGCATTTTGGGAAAGAAATGTTATAGCCTTTTGCTACTTGACACTCAACAAAGAAAGCCAAAGCTCGAGATTACTGCTCGCAGCAGGCAGTCACATGGAACTGAAATCCTGCTCCTCTGTTATTACACTGTGCTTCTGCAGAAGGGAGAGCCAGACGAGTTCCAGGAGCTGGTGTGTATTTTAATTTCCCTCCACACCCTGAAAGCCAATTTCCCTATCATTAATATGCAATACATGCTTGCTTAGATGAAACCACGCTCCCTGTACGTCCCATATCCGACAGGGCACTTTATCTCAGCCTGCCTGGTTAGTGAGGAACACTCTGTCCTGCAGAGACCTGCTTTTGCCAACTCCTGAGGAAGGTTTTTACCTGCCCCATGCAAAGCAGGAGGTCTGCACACGCTGTCTGTGAGCACCAAGGTCTCTGTCACCTTTTTTTAAATCCATCTCTTGAGAGAGAACACCCACAGCAGGTTTTGCATCCAGGACTGCCCAGTGAACTCATGGTCTCCCCAGGATTCTTTGTGAAATACCCTTAAGGAAGCACAAAGGCAGGGCATGAGACTTCCTTCAAGTCAAATGGAAAAGAAAGATGATCCCAAGGCAGCTTTGCCTTGTGCAACACACCTGGTCTGACTGTCATTGTCACACAGGTAACGTGGGAATGGCTGTGCTGCAGATGGGCCAGCACAGTTTGGGAAGATGTGGTTGAGCCCAACCAGCAGTTCTTGCCAAACACAGAGGTCTCAGCCCTTCCTGCTCTGCCTGTTGCTCAGTAGATTCCTCTGCAATCACTTTAAGTGAGCTCAAGAGCAGGAAACCACCCAGCATGGAATGGATGTGCTCAGCCCCTGTGGAACGCTCAGGAGAGCAGTGGGCACACCTGGACAGAGGGCAGAGACCTTGTCCCAGCAGGGCTGACCTGCTCCATCAGTCCCTGGGGTCACATGAAATAAAGCCCTAAGAAACAGTTATATTGAGCCCCTAAGCTGGGTCGTGTATCCAGACAGCCTTAAGGCTACTTATCCCACTTACCTTGGCCAAAGGCTCACATGGCAACTCTCCTTTTAAATCCTGGTTTAACAGCACACCACACACACTTTCTACAAATTACAGCTCTGTTAGAAACCATTCTTGGACAGATTTCTGCTTTCTCTAACGCTTCTGGAACATTGAGAGATGAATCTTGTATCAGCCACTGCTGAAACTTGTATCACCACAATTTCCACCTCATTAAGTTTTTAATATCACTTAAGCAGGTTGGTCTTATAGTCAAATGATCTGCCTGCTCTTTTGGATATGATCACACAAGGACTCCACCCTTACTTTTACTAGTTTCAGTGTCTCCCAGGTAAGCTGTGTACCTCCTGCTCCCAAACAACAAGGAAAATTAGGATGCACCAAGATAAGATGATAGACATGCACGTCCAAAAAAAAACCCAATTAATTCATCCTGTAGCAAGGACTTATTTTTTGAAGCCTGGTATTATTATTTTTTTCTAATATACAGTGGTGAGGGTTTTTTTTTTTCAGGCAGCACAAAATTTGGAAGCTAAAAGGTGACAGAAGTAGGTCACTGTCAAACTTTGGAGATTTAACCCAAATGCTGCACCTCAAACAGAAATAAAATCTCCCCCACTATTATTGCCAACCTTTAGTCATTATGGAGCAAACACAATTAGCTTCAGCAAATCAAGAAACTAATCAGCTAATTGCTCTTTGAAGAACTACCCCTCCAACTCTCAGCATCCAGAAGCATTTGTTGCAGGGAATGAAAGTCCCTTTCACAGCTTTGGGGTAGGAGAGCTGTGACATCCATAATAAAAGGGTAACAGGGATCTCACTCGCTTTTCCCCATTTACATTTCACACAGCACAAGTGGGAAGCAAAGCTGGGCTGAGTGCAAGAATAATGGTTAAGTCGTGTGTCCAGGCTGCTCACAGAGAGCCTCTTGCAGGAGTTTTTATTTCCCTTGTTCAAACTGGGAGGTGGGGGTTGAAGGAAGCCACTCTCCTTCCCCTTTCCCCTGAGTTTTCAGCTCCTCCCAAGACTTTCCTGAGATGGGGGCAATGCAGTTCTGGTGTAAATCCTTTGATAAAAGCCTTATGGGTGGTGTAAAAACAATTCATTTGAGTTTGGGGGTTTTTTTCCACTGGCCTAAGGCACTTGGTGTGTTTAAAACAGGATGGAAAAGACAGTAAGAAGGTAAGAGCTGCAAAAGCAAAGGCATGAGCAGCCCAAGCCCACATTGAATGCATTCAGCAGGCACAGGGCCATTCCCACACCAGGTAGGAGTTCACATTCCCTCTGTACCAGCAGTCACGAGGCTGGTAATCATAAACTCACCCCGGGAGATTTTCCACAGCAGGGTTAGGAAACACCAGCAGAGGTGCAGCTTGGGAATGCGCCAGGGATAAGGAAGGGATGTGACTCCTGGAGAGAAGGGGTTTGGAAATGTCTGATGCTTTCACCCCTGGGAGATCTCCATCTCTGCTAGTGGATCAGGAAAGGAGTTGTTTTCATAGGTGAGATGCAACTGCTGACAGCTCAGTTGTGCCCAAGTCACTCCAGTAAGACATGGACCAAACTTGGTGGCATCAGGTGGCACAAAAACCTCACCTGAACCACCACCTTTTACTACCCTAAAACCCCACCCTGCTTCGAGGTTACTGTATTTCAGAACCAAACAAAATGATCCTAAGAGAGAGAGTTCAGAAGGCATTTTGAATCAATGATAAAATGAAAGATGATACAGCAAATCAGTCTGTCTGCAATGTTTTCAAACTGGGGATTGAAACTATTAGCTTTTAGTACCAGAGCCAGGGAACATGGAAAGTCTCTTACAGCTTATGTTTCCATATTTCCCCCTTTATATACTTTATTTTTTCACATTGTATATGACGATGGCAGCCTTCTAATACCTAAAAGTGCTCCAAGAGAGCCAGAGAGGGACTGGGGACAAGGGCTGGAGGGACAGGACACAGGGAATGCCTTCCCAGTGCCAGAGGGCAGGGCTGGGTGGGAGATTGGGAAGGGCTTGTTGGGTGGGAGGGTGGGGAGGGCTGGGCTGGAATTGCCAGAGAAGCTGTGGCTGCCCCTGGA
>JAWWMP010000116.1:113585620-113595895 GCA_035047865.1 Dendrocincla tyrannina | reverse complement strand
GATCCAGGGAGAGCTGAGAGCCCCTTGCAGAGCCTGAAGGGGCTCCAGGAGAGCTGGAGAGGGACTGGGGACAAGGGGTGAAGGGACAGGACACAGGGAATGGCTTCCCAGTGCCAGAGGGCAGGGCTGGGTGGGATATTGGGAAGGAATTCTTCCCTGTGATGGGGAGCCCAGAGAAGCTGTGGCTGCCCCTGGATCCATCCCTGGGAGTGTCCAAGGCCAGGTTGGATGGGGCTTGGAGCAATCTGGGCTAGTGGAAGGTGTCCCTACCCATGGCAAGTGTTGAAATGAGATGGTCTTTAAGGTCCCTTCCAACCAAGCCATTCTGTGGTTCTATGTTCTACACGATGGAGCACATTATAGCAGGTGTTATAATATCTGAGCCTCAGGGTGTTTGGGGTGTGAAACAGAGCACAAACACAAAACACCCAGGTTAGCTATGGAAACCTCTGGCTGAGCCCTGAAATGAGCTCACAGCAGCACATCTGCCACCAAGGAGCCCCTCTGCCTTCCTTCCTGCTCCCCATCTCCTGAGATGCGGGTACCACCCCACCCTGGCTGCACTGGCAGGTCAGCTATTTCTCTGCCAGGTATTTATAGGCAGCAGATCCGACACTAATTAGGCCACAGGATAATTTCAACTTGCACTGGGACTGCTGGGCACTGCCAGGGGGGAGTAGGAGATCCTCATCCGGAGGGAACCAAACCCCCTTCTGGATGTGTCACTGCTCAGATGGAGCAGAACACGCCAGGCTGATGTGTCTGGTGACAATCCCTACCCATCTGTCCCTCCTGAAGGTCATCAGGGACACACAATGGGTAGAGAACAGCTCCTTTTATGCCATGTGAGATATTTATATAGCTAAAGGCTGCTGGTCACTGGGAAGCTGCCCAAGGCTTTAATGGTTTAATTGCTGTTTCCTGTACGTTCCCCTCTCTGTTGTTCATCACAGATGACAATTGTGGTTTCATGTCCGTGGGGCTGGGCTGGGTCTCCCTGGGAATCTCATCCCCTTGTGCAATTACTGCTCCTGGATGTCTCTGCCAGTCTGGATATGTCCTTGAAGTCTCCCCCCAGTTAAGAGCATCCGTAAAGGCCTTATTTCCTAGTGGGAACTCCTACAAGGTGATTTTGGTCCCTTTTTTATCCTGAGGCAGATTTGGACATGCTCAAAAGACCCCATAAAACCTTTGTACATGATGGGGTGAGACCAGGATGGGCAGGGTACACGAGAGAAAACAGGGGAGGGCTGGAAAACAAGCACATTTTGGGTTCTCCAGTGCTCTCTGGTGTTGCCACAAAGCTGCATTAGTGGAAAACAAGGCCCAATTAGATCTTTTAAGCCTTGTATGTGCTGGCAGATAAATACACCATTTGCTCCACCCTGATATTGATCCTGAAATAAAACCATGCCGCCCTCCGCTCCCACTTCCATTATCTCCAACCCCAAACGCCCAGAAATCACAGCAAGAAACCCCCAGATCACAAAAATTGGTTCCAATTTCTTGGTTGTATTTTTAGCCCTCTTTCTAATGTGCTTTGAATTTGCCTCCTGGTTTTTTTAGCTGGCTCAAATAAACCCGGCTCATCCGTCAAACCTCTGGAAAGTTGGGTTTTTTTAGAAAAATGGGTTTTGCCTCTTGGGCCTGGGGCTTTAAGAAAGAAAATATATATATATATTTGTATATGTGTTCCTACAGATATTTTTGCCTTCATGAAATGAGATGCATGGAAAATCACAGGAGCTGGTGACACAAGGACCTCTTTGAAAGGGTGACAAACCACCTACGCCCAACGCACCAGGATTTGTCTGCCCGGGATGGAGATGAGAGGGCAAACGTTGGCTGGGCTCAGTCAAACCCTGTCAGCCCTCATCCTTCATGCCACCAGCCTGTGGCTTTCACATATGCACCTCCTTTCCATGCCTTGAAACGCTGAGACACCTCCCTGAATTTGGACTGGGCTATGGCCAAAGACTGGATGCTTGCTCTAAATCACCGAGGTCTTCTCCGCCGCGCTTTTAAAGCTCATCCTGGGCTGAAGTCATGCCAGGATGAGTTTTACCAGTGATAGGAGAGAGAACCTGACAAAAAAATGGTTATAAATCTTTCAGTGCATCAAAAAAAAAGGAGGCCTGCTCTCCCCATGGGCATTTTAACAAAGCCAGTTGCCCCGGGATTGAGCTGGTGCCCACTGTGTGCCCCCGCACGCTCCTCTGATTAATTCATCTCTTGGCACTTCCCCCTCCCTCCAAAGCTGCCATTGGCACTGGCACGCGGCAAATCTGCTGGAAAAAGCTGCTGGGGAAGCGTGTGAGAGTGTTTGTGGGGATGGTGGGCACTGCCAGCCCCGTGGGGAGCTGCTCCACAGGCTGATCTTTGGGGAAAGGTCGCAGCATCAGCAGCACTGCCAGGTAATGCCAGCCCAGGGAGCTGCTCTCCTGCCTGCCATGGCATCACAGGAAGGCTTGGAGCCTTCCTGTTTAATGCATGAGGAGCACCAGGGTGATCTTTTTATAGGTGGTGCTCTCAGGCTTCGTTTTATTTCAGTTGTTGGGTAGAAAGGGCTTTGAAAGGAGGGGTTGGGTGCCCAGGTTGGTAGGAGAGATTTGTAGGGTCAAAGTTTAGAGCTAGAACTTTGCTGGAGTCTATTCCTGAGCCTGGGGACCAGGAACCACCGGATCATGGAATCTCAGAATGGTTTGGGTTGGAAGGGACCTTTAAAGGTCATCTAGTCCAACTCCCTGGAATGAGCAGGGACATCTTTTCAAAAAGAGGAATACACTGCTCAGCCAGGCAGGGAATGATGCTGGAATGGTGGATTCCAGCTCCTTTTTTAGCTGAGTGCACCTCCAGCTTCCCCTCCCTTGAAACTGAGGGGAATAATTGTAGCTTAAATTCTGATTTCGTGCCATTAGGTTTCATCCTAGAAGGATGGGAGCCTGGAGATCTGGACTATGCACTCTGTTTTGCTGGGTTTGGTCGTGTTAAGAGAAATCCTTGAATCCAATAGAGTGCACCTGGATTTTAACCCCTGGCCCATGGATGGCTGCTGGGTGGGAACAGGCTGCAAGCCAACCTTTATTATATAGATATTTTCAACATCATGCAAATGAGGCAAGTGAGGAAGAGAGGGGAATTAGGAGTTAATTTTAAGGGCATTGCAGATGTAACCTGTCTTTTCTGTTGGCTGCCAGTGATGCCAGTGGTACACAAAGACCCTCTGGGATTTTAGTCCTGAGTTACAGGTTAGCCAGACTCGTGGACTAATGTTAGGCTGGAACAAGACCTTTGGATGTCACTTGGTGCAGCCCCAGCTGGCCCTTAGCTATTTTTTTAAGGCAATTTAGTGGGTTTTTTTTCCAAGAATGATGGGGAATTCTGGGTTCTAACCCATGCCCTTGTTCCGAGGCAGGATTAAGTATTTTCTTCTGTCACTCCTGACACACAATTTTTTTTTCCCTTGGTATTAAAATCCCCCAGGCTGCAGGGAATCCACCCCCATGAACTGAGCTCACAAGGAGAACCTTTCCTACTAGCAGGCTAAGGAAAACCCACAGTATCAACTGAATCAAACAGCATTTATTTTGCTGACTGTATCAGTGGCTGACCCTGGTTTTGTCTGGGCTTATTGGGATCATTAACTCTGGGCTAACGAGGGCAGCATTAAGAGGATGCTGCACTGGGGAGTGATAAGGATGGAGAGGGAAATTCGGGTATAGAGTTAATCCCTGCTATATGGCCCATTCCCACTGCGGATCACATCCCATCCCATCACCCCCCGTTAAGCAACCCCAGGGCATTTGCCTTCTCTCCAGGGAAATCTGCCCAGATAAATTCCTCTCTACCCAGCAGAGCTCAAAGCCGCGGGGGAAAGGAGAAGAAAAGGCAATACAACGGCCCACAATACGGTGCTATCTATAAATATTTCACCAGGAAAGGTATGCAACTGGTATTTTGAACAAATCCCCAGCCACAGTTTTAATAAAGTGCCTTTAGCACGCCACTCTGCCGTGTTTAAATCTAATTCCAGTTGTCAGTCAAATCGCTGTGTGTTATTAACCTATGGGCATAATTGCCTATTCCAAGTCTGCAGCTCTAAGAGGCTTTATGTACGATTGTAATAAATGAAATAACTTTTATGATTCCGACTCATCGCTGAACACACTGACATTGAAAATTACACGTGCACCGGCATTACTTTTGTCTTTGCCTGCGTGAGATATTTATCGGAGCGGCTGCGGCTGCGGAGGAAGACCCGTGCTAGCAGGGAAATGACTGAGCTCTGCATTAGCTCATCCCCACAGCTGCTGCCACACGGAAACACTTGGTTTGAAAGGCAAAAATCTCCATAAAAATAAGGCAACCTTCATAAAATTGCCACCCTGGGTATCAGCGGTGGAGAATTCCTCATACGCTGCTGTGGCCGGAGCGGTTTCTATCGGGTTTAGGGACTGGTGGATGTTGGTTCTTCATCTCCGACCTCCTCCCTCTCCCCCACCGTGTCATATTTTGTGCCTCTAGGAGGGATTGATGCTGCAGGGGTGACTGGCTTGTTGGTTTGCCTTTCATTTCTCACCACTGGGGCAAGGTGAGCGTGATATTCAAAGCATCTCGCAGTCTTTTTGTGCTGCCAAAACCCACAGCAGAAGTGAAGGGTCTCTGACCACCAAAGGATGCTGGTGCTGTGGGCAACAAAGCCCGAAAAGGATCATCTCAGCCTTTCTGGGATGACTTTACAAGAGGTTGTGGCCCCATGAGCAGCAATTTATTGTTCAGCCTGGAGAGGAGAGGGCTCCAGGGAGACCTGAGAGCCCCTTCCAGTGCCTGAAGGGGCTCCAGGAGAGCCGGAGAGGGACTTGGGACTAGGCATGGAGGGACAGGACACAGGGAATGGCTTCCCAGTGCCAGAGGGCAGGGATGGACGGGATATTGGGAAGGGATTGTTGGCTGGGAGGGTGGGGAGGTCCTAGCACAGGTTTCCCAGAGAAGCTGTGGCTGCCCCATCCCTGGAATTGTCCAAGGCCAGGTTGGACAGAGCTTGGAGCAACCTGGGCTAGTGGGAGTTGTCCCTGCCCATGGCAAGGGGTTGGAATGAAATGGTCCTTAATGGTCCCTTCCAATCCAAACCATTTTGGGATCCTGTGATTTTGTAATCTTGGCCTGCTGAACTGCTTTCTGGCATCTCCAGAGGTTGGCTTGTCTCAGAAACGAGGGATGGCTGTCCATCAGCAATGGGCATCACACAGTGTGATTCTCAGGTATGAGAGGACCTTTGGGCAGCTGAGATTTAGTTGGGTGAATCCCATCTCTGCAACTCCTCTACCTCCTTGACCTAAAGGCTGATGAAGAGACTCTTAAAAACACTTAATGAGGACTGGACTCTTCTTAAAACACTGCAAGGTACAGGAGGAGCATCCTCCACTGAGCCTCCAGCCTGTCCCCAGCTCCTTAAATACCCTTGGGAGAGGGACAGCAAGAGGGGGTAAATCCTCTAGCCAGGCTGCTCAGGGCTTGCTTTGGGTTTGGGGAGAGGTTGTGCTGCTGGCCACCTCCAGTCATCAACCACAGGGGCATTTTGTCCTTTTGTTACCCCATATTTTGGCTTAAATGATCCCAAAAAACCTCGAGAGACACACAGTTGCAGCCTTCTCACAGTGCAGGACAGGAAAGGTCTGGGCTCCTGCTGGGGTGGCTTTTAATGCTGGGACAGGTTCAAGCCCTAAAATGAGGATGTTTACATTCCTGGCATTGGTAATGACTAAAGAACCATGATTTCACCTGGCATTATGTCACCAGGAAGCCTTTGGATGAGGGTCGGGGTGGTTTCTGAATGCTCCAGGCCTCTTAAGGTCCTCTTAGGAAATTCCAGCGCCGTTCCTGGAAGTGTTCAAGGCCAGGTTGGATGGGGCTTGGAGCAACCTGGGACAGTGAATGGTGTCCCTACCCATGGCAGGGGATTGAAACTGGATGAGCTTTAAGGTCTTTTCTAACCGAAAACATCTCAGGATTGTTGGAGTCTACGAATCCATCCTGCCTTGTTGAGGAGGTCAGGGATCTGCCCCTCCAACTGCAGCACAGTAGGAGCCATGGGAACCCCTCTTCTGTCCTCATGCTCTGGAACACAGGACCTCTCTCTTCAGAGCAGCCCCATTCCCACCTCAAGACTAAGCCCTGGCTCCCTTTCTGGTATTTTTTTGGCTCTGAACAAAGCACACAGGGTGCTCTACTGGGATCCCACAGCAGCAGCCCCACCACCCCGTACCCACAGAGCGAGCGGGGACCCTCCTCACACACAGCTGTGCAAGTGCCATGGAAAGGGTGCATCCTCCATCTCCACCAGCCACGCAGGGAATGCTGGATGCTTCCAGCTCCGAGGTGGCAGGAGTTGCCTCTGTCTCAGCCTCTGCTCCGGGAAAAGCTCCCAGGCTTGGCTCCTCTGGTTTCTCCTCACCCAGTCACACCAGGTGTCTCGGCAGTGCTGACCCACTGGAGCCCATTCCTGGTGGGAATGAATCTATTGGCTGGTCAATTCTGGCCATTCTGGGTGATGGGAAAAACATATTTGGATGGGGCTGCTTTGAGATGTCTCAAGAGGGGAAGCAGGGTGGCTTCTCAGGGCATCCCCTCTCCTCAGCTTGCCTCTTTGACCCCTTAATTTCCAGCAGTGATGTCACTGAAATCCCTGCTCGTGGTCTCGCTGCCGGGCTAAATTTAGAGTGTTTGAGATGATTTGTGGCTCTGTTGCTGGGGGGAGGCGTGGCAGGGGGGGGATGTCGGGGAATGACATGGGAGTCCTGTGTCATTGAGGCTCGTTTGGGCTTTGAAGATGGTGGAGTGGTGCGTGGAGATGACGGTGCTGTCCAGGAAGAGCAGAGAGGAAAAAGAAAATGGAACTCTCTGCCCTTTTTACAGTCTAAACAATTTAATCGAGCTCGTTGCTTAGCTGAGACATTAAGAAAGGATTTTCCCCTTGAAACCTGATTAGATTTCCCAATGAGACGCCCACTTGGACTGCTGCTGCTAGGAGATATGTTGGTTTGTGGTTCAAGAAGGCACACGGCATAAAAAGAAATGGAAAAAAGGAGCTGGATGTTGTGGGGTTATGGAGGACAAGACCTTTCTTCTGCGTGGAGACCATCATCCTTCCTGGGGCTGGGTGAAAAGCAGAGCTGGCCAGGGCTGGGACATGAGGGAAATAGAGGAATTTCCCACATCTTCCATTCCACCTCCCCGCTGGAGCCAGAGCATCTCGAGCCCAGGCAGTGCTGCAGTGGCGAGCGAATCGGTCAGGGGTGGGCGTGGGCAGGAGAAATGGAAACGGCATAAAATCGCAGACGGAGGGATCTGCACGTCCCACTTCTCTGCTCCATCCATCCCTTCCCTCTCCCCACTCCACGGGCACCTGAGGGTGCCTGTCCCGGCCCCACCGGCCCCTTCCAGTGCACGACCTTGAGGCCAGACGCCTGAAGGTTATTTGGGGGCATCGCCGTGTTAATCAAACCTTTGCACAAGCTGCTTAATTCCCCCCTATAATCCAACTGGGGATGGAGCCTGGCAGGTTTCGAGCCGCTATGTTTACATCGGACTGCGGGTGGAGGGAGGAAGGAGGGGACAGGGAGGGAGGGGGGAGCTGACGTGCTTGGAATAAAATCGTGCCACCTCCTCCTCCTCCTCCTCCATCCCTCAGCTAAAAAATCAAACGCATCTGTCCACCACCCCCCCCAACCCCGCTCCTTTTCCCTTCCCAAAGTGTCCACCCAGGAGAGGAGGGGCCGTGCTGCAGCTCATCCCGAGGGGGCAAAAGGTCTCGGAGAAACCCCTGGCCTGATTTATTCAGGCCATAGCAATAATATTCCTTGGGATTAGTATTAATAAGAGCCTCCTGCCCCCTCCTGTCCATCCCCCTGGGGGAGCCAGCCAGGCACCAGGCCTGCCGCCTCGGGATGCGCGGGGACGGCGTCTCCTCACCCCAGCCATATTGCAAGACATGAACAGGTTGTTTATTTATTTGGGGTTATTTAGGTCTTGTTTTTTCTCTCCCATGCTGCAGCTCTAGAGGGGAAAGAATCCATTCAGCAGGAGAGGGCTGGGTGCTGTCAGGGCTGGTGGTGCTGCAGAAGGATGCTCGGTGCGCGGTGTGACGGGGCAGGGATCTGCCTGCGGGGACACAGGCGACCCCAAAGAGAAGGCACCCCAAATCTTTTCCTTTCCCCCCCTTTTATTCATTAAACAGGAGCCCTCTGGCACTTCAGACTGTCCTGGAGGTGCAGGATGCGGAGGCGCCTGCCCAGGGTCGAGCTGGCAAAATCAGTGGGCTGCCAAATCTCAAGGCTGAGGTGTTGGGGTTTTTTATTTTGGGGGTGGATTTTGATATTCCTCCCCCACCTGGCGCTGAGTGCGGGTCCTTCAGGGGGGTCCTGCCCCCGCTGCCGTAAAGAGAGGGGCGAGAAACCCCCGTGAACAAAGGAGAGGATGCGGGAACCCGCGAGGAAAGAGCTTTATTGGCACGGCACGGCACGACCCGACGGGCTCCTTGCGGCATCCGCACCAGCCCAGGAGGGCTGTCCCAAATTACCTGCAGCACCCCGCGGTGGGAGGGGGGCAAAGAGGCGTCCCAGGGACCCCGAGCTGCTGTCAGTGTTCCCACGGGCACCGCTCCATAGGTGAGGGTCTGGGCGTAGAGCTGCAAAGAGAGGGGGGACCCCCCCCTTGCCGTCACTGAGGGCCCCCCAAATTGGGACCAGCCACCCCGAGGGCTGGGGGGTTGTCCCCTCTGTAAGGCCTGTCCTCCCCCAGTGCGAGGCGCCTGCTGGGAGCACTGGGATGGGCCGGGATGAAGGGATGCGGGGTGGGTTGGCCTCCAGCTGCAAAGAGAAGGGAAGGGAAGAGAGGGATGGGAGGGATGGGAGAAGGGCAGGGAGGTGAAGGAGCAGGGGAGAGGGGGTGATGGTGGCTAAAAAAGGTGGAGAGAAAAAACGAAATAAAAATAAAAGCGTGACGAAAGGAAGGGGAAAATAAACCAGTGGGGTTTATAGTAGGGGGGGGAGCAGCCCCTGTGCTGCAGGAAGCTCTGGGGGGCACCTGCTCCGTGTTAGGCCGCGGGGTCACAGCATCCCTCCGGGGTCGCAGCATCCCGCCGGGGTCGCAGCATCCCTCCCGTCCCCCTCCCTCCCGCCGCCTCCCGCTTCTTGGATTTTATTTTACTTTCCTGAATAATTCAGGTGCTGTTTCACCCCCCTTCGTCCCCCCTCCCGCTCCCCTCGGCTCCTCGCACACACACGCCTCTCGCCGGGGCTGTGTAAGGAGTATAATGAGGCAGCCGATGGGTAATTGGGATCTTTTGTAGGGAGGATGTATGGCCGGGGCAGCTGCTGGGGGGTGGGGGGGCAGCTGGGGTGGGGGGGACAGCATTACCATACAAAGGGAACAAATGACATGTTTATCCCTCCAAGAGATTTACGCCCGGCCTCGCCCTGCAGACACAGCGCTCCCCCCCTCTTCTTCTCCCCGGCACTTTTGATTTAAATTATAAGGATTAAAAGGAGAGGGAGGGTGGAGGGGAAAGACACACAAACAGCCACCGGAAAAAAAAATAATATATCATAATAAAGCTTTAAAAAATAAAGAGAAGAAAGCGGCTTTGCCTCAGCCTTTCCTCCCCTCCCCACCTTCACCCCCTCCGGGGCAGCAGCGTGAGCCCCGGTGACCCCAAGACCTGCCCTTGCTTTGAGAAGGGAATAAAAACCCCACGGCCGTGCGGGGGGGAAAAAAAAGGCGAGAGAAAAGGCAAAGCACAAAAGCGGCGGCAGCGGAGCAGCCCCGGGGGCAGCAGCCGCGTCCCCCCGGGGCCCACCCGCGGGGCACCCCCGGGTGACAGCGCCGCATGTCACCCTCTGCTCGCGGGGACCCCCCTGCCCTTTATGCCGGGGGACCCCCGGCAGAGCTGCGCTGTCCCCTTCGCATCCCAGCGCATCCCAGCGCATCCCAGCGCATCCCTGCGCGCCCCCTCCCCGCGCTGCGGTGCCACCTGCGCCGGTGCGCAGCGCTGCCTGCGGCCGAGCATTTGGGGGGGATTTTGGGGGGGATTTTGGGAGGGAGGGGTGGCGTGGGGGGGTTCCGCGGGTGCGGGGGGAGCCGCGGAGCCGCCTCCGGCCTCGATGCTGGTCAGCCTCGTTCTTGGCATTCACCGCGTGCCTTAATTGTATGGACATTTAAATCAAGGTCCGCTGTGAACACGGAGAGAGGGGCCTTTCCTCGGGAGGAAGAGAATAA
>JAWWMP010000116.1:113562844-113583778 GCA_035047865.1 Dendrocincla tyrannina | reverse complement strand
GGGGGGAACCCCCTGCCCTGGCCCCCCCAAACCCCACTGCAGAGAAAGGATGCTGCAGAGCCGGGTGCAGCTTTGCAGGGTGGGGAAAAAAAAATATATCTATAAAAAAAGAATTAAAGGACCGATTTTGGATGAGGCTTCTCCCTCTCTCTCTCTCTCCCCCCCCCTCCCCTCCTCATCACTGCTGGTTTCATGGCTACGCTACTGTAATTATGAATTCTTCTTCTTGCACTCGCGTGTGTGCAGGGGCTGGGGGTGGCAGTGGCTGTGGCTGCGGGCTGACATCACTGCAGTGGCGTGGGGCTGACAGCTCCCAGCGCTGCGCAGCCTGCAGTGGCTCCTCAGCGGGTTTTTTGCAGCCTGGCAATTGTCGGGGAAAAGGGGTGGCGAATAATAATAAAAATAATAATAATAATAATAAAAAGAAACCAAACCAACCCCGACCAACAAACCCAGCCCGTCTCACCGCGTTCAAGGTGAATTTCAAGGAGAGGAGCGCGATTTTTGTTGATGGTGAGGTCCTGCCGGGGAGGAGCGCACGTCGTGCCTGCCTTACCCCTCTCCATCCAGGGCTCCCTCCTGTTCCCAGCGCTAACCCCGCTAGCCCCTTTCACCTTGGCAGGGCGCTGCGCAGCCTAACCCAGGCTAAACCCCCGGCTCAGGCAGGCTCTGGAGGCAGGAAATCCTTTATCACTCGCCGGGTGATTTCGTGTCAAGGGCATGTGCCCGCTCCTGGGATGTCTCAGCACATCCCAGCCCCGTGCCGCAGCCCCGGTGCCGCTGAGCTGGTTCCAGCGCCGCAGCGCACGGATGTTCCTTCCCACCTCATGGAGGCAAATGCATCCCTCTCTTTTATTTTTATTTTTTTTTATTTTCCCACCCCCCTCCCCAGTCGAGGCCTAGAAGTTGCTGAGGAAAAACCCGCATGGAAGCACGAGCAGGCGGCTCCTTACCCCTGTGTCTGGCTCTGAATAAGCACGGGAGCCCTGTGCACATTGGGGCCCTCCAGATGTGGCCAGGAGCCTTGACCCTTTCTCCTTAACGCTGTTTCCCATTGTGGTTTTAATCACATTTCATCTAACGCACCAAATCGGAGGAGTTTTTGAGGAAACACTGGAAATCGGATGTCAAAAATTGCTCGTGAGAGCGCAGCGATCTCCCCGCCTGCCCTTTATAATATCACCCCCCTCGAAGGACGACACAACGTTATTACCTCAAAAAATAAAACCCCAACCCCCAACCCTTATTTCCCCTGAACCAGCAACTCCTCATATACCTCCTTGGAGCTGTTTGCAATGCAAATAAGGGCTCGTATGGTGCAGGTTTTTAAGGTCTGGCTGACAGAAGCCAACAGCCAGAGCATCCCTCTGAGACCGCCGTGCTCCCGAGCGCAGCTGGAGCCACGGGCCATGGGAGCGTGTGGCCCTGCCCGGCAGGCAGCTGCCCGATGGGGACCAGGGATGGGGTCACAGCAGCACGTAATTCATCTCCTCCTCGCTTCTCCGCCTCGGAGATTTATGGGGAGCTGAGCTGTGTGATTTAAAAATAAATAGAAGGGTTTCACGCGAGGCCGGAGGGTGAAAAGTTGCCATTTCAAGACCCCTCCAAAATGACTTCTGGGTATTTTTTTTTTTTTTATATAAGTAACAGGGCTCTATCTCTCCATAAAACCTTCCTTTGGAGGATCCCGAAGCGCTTTGGGAATCTGTGTAAGCGCTGATCCCAATGGCAGTTTGAAGGAAGGAAATGCAATTCCCTCTTTAAGGGAGGAAACTGAGGATCAGGGGCCTTGGGGACGTTTTGCTGCTCATCCTTTGTGGCTTCAAATGGAACTGAGATGCCTGAGCCGAGCCATGGACATGGACCCATGGATAGGAACTATGTGGGATGCAGACCCTGGGCAGGGATTGCGTGCATGGGGCCCTCAGCACTGGGCAAAATGGCTTTTCCAAATGGACAGGGGGATTTTCCTGCTGAATTTCAGCTCACACGGAGCTGGATGTCGTGTTATAAACCTGCTCTGGATTAAAGCTCCGAGGGATCTTCCAGGGTCTTTTCCAGCCCTCCCTCCTGCCCGCTGCCCATCACGTTGGCCGGGGGATATTTAAAGCCCACTCCACCCCGCACGAAAACACATTACACTCCCTTAAAAACATAAATCCTCGGACTTAACCGATGATCCATCCCCTCCCTCTGCACTATTAGCACATTAAGAAATTAAACGATAAAACTCCCAAAGATCCGATTGACCGGGATCGCGCCGCTCCATATGGCACGGCATATGTGTCCGTGCATCCCGCTCGGGATCGCCTGGATCCTCACTCACTCAGGCAGGCTGGGATGGGAAAAAGGGTTTCAAGGCAAATAATTCAGATGGATTTAGAGCTATGTCTTATTTTTTTTTTCCCCTTCAAGACATTTCAGTCCTCTGCTCCACCCCCAGCGCCAGAGGAAAAGCTGTGGAGGTGATGTATGTCCCTAAATAAGGATGCAGAGCCTGGCTCTGCTGGAGGAGGTCAGGTGAGGCTATTTAACGCTTTGCAGGCTCCTCCAAGACCTTGGGCTATAGAAAACAACCCCAAACCCCAAAGCCACATCCCCATGACCAGTTTAACGCCAGCTGGAGCCGATGGCAAAGGTGACACCGAGGGAATGGGTCCCTGCAGGTGGGTGCTGAGCACCCGGCTGGGGAGGGGAAAATTCCCTTTCCTGCTCTCCCTGCTCCATGATAAATCCCATTGCAGCAAACAAAGGGCTCTGGGCCTCGCTGGGAGCTTTCCCCGAGCGACAACGCAGGGTTCCTAAAAGCCTTTACAAGCTTTTTTTCACCGCTTTGGTGGAATCTAAACCCTTTTTTTTTTGATTTCTCTCAGGGGCTCACCTGAATTTTGAAGTGCTGGGAGATGAGAGGGGGTAAAGAGGGGAGCTGGGTTCATCCCTGTGCCCAGCACTGTGGGATGGATGGACGGATGGATGGACAGAGCCTGTACCACAAAACTCTAAACATGACCTAAACCAGCTTAGCTGGGATCTACATGAAGGAAGGGATTAACCCCCCTCGCCCCCCAACCAGGAGCAACAAATCCCATTAACACCCCATCCCTGGCAGGGGAAACTCTGCATCCACTGGCCCCCAAAATAGGGACCCACTGCATTTATTGAGTTATTTATTAGATAAAGACCCCAGCCCGTGGCAATGTCTCCTGCAGAAGCTCCGTAGTGAGAATTAGGAATTTTTGTGGAAAGCATCGGCATCGCTGCAAACCAGCCTGGCCGTGTTATCCCAGAGCTGCTCACCTCCTAAATAGTTAATTCCTGGAGCCTGCAAGAAGGTTAAACATCGGGATCAGATGCAATCACCTACAGCCCCTTCTTCTCCAGGATTTCTCGGGGTTCCTTAGAGAATTAGGAGCAAAATTCAGCAGGAGGGGGGCAAAAAATCTCCCTCTCCCTGAAAATCCCGGCTCGGTCCCAAGTCAGTTGCTTTGGAGCAGGTGATTTACTCACTGAGGTGCAGGTAGGAAAGGTGCAAAATATAGTGGGGGGGAAAAGAAGCTGTTAGAGACAAGAGCAGGAGAAGAACTCTGTTATCTATGGTAACAGTCTGGAGACTGATTTATCCAGCGTATAAATAGAGCGGGAGAGGCTTTCACGATGTAGATGCTGCGATGGGGAAGTGAGAGTTGGTTTTACCCTCCCTTTCGGGTTCAGCTCGGTATGAAAATCTCCCAGTGATGCAGCAGCTCTGTGGAGTGAGATATGGCACCCAATTCCAAAGGAAATGGGCCCAAAGTTGACCCCATGCAGGGTATGGATGTGGGATGCGATTCCAGCATTCCCCTCCCTTCCCCACGCAGCCATTTCATCTGAATGGACATCCCAGCTCCCCCCAGGGCTGCCCTCTGTAAGCCCCCCAAAATTAGTGCTTTGTTTGCTACTGGGTTTTATGGAGGATGAAAGACCAGATCCCTATTCCATGGACTTATTTCCTTCCCCAGTTCAAATAATATTATTTCATCTGCTGGTTGTAAAAGAAAAATCCGACAAACAAAACACCCCAAATCGCTCGTACTCTCTGATTTATTTCTGAATTTTCCTCGAGGCAGGAAAAAATTATCTCAAGGTCTCTAAGCCTCAGGTTTAAAATAACGCATCGAATTGAAGTGAATTCTCTTGGACTAAGCACATGGAAAAGAGGAAAAATGCAGTGTCAGGCTGGAGCCTTGTGAAGCATTTCAAGGAACGCGACACATATTTTAGAGAATAAAACGTGGGAGCAGAAGGGAGATTTCATGGCTTGTCTCGATTATACCGGGAATGTCGGGCTTTGGGAGCCTCAAAGCCCATCGTGCCATTGGTGCCCTTCATGTTTTGTGCCTCCATCATTTGATGACTCTTTGCAAAACCGATCAAACCCCCAAACTCCCTTCTCCTCGCTGGAATTTGCTCTTTATTTTCCGAGCTCCTCCAGCAGCAAGGGCCTCGAAATCCCCCCAGGGCTCCCGTTTTCCCGGGATGTGCGTGTGTTCTCCTGGCTCCCATTGTTCCACAGGTCAGCCCCGAGCCAGGTAAAAGCCCTTTCCCGGTGCCTTTTGTGCCGTATCCCCCAGCACCGACGCCTGCCTAGTGTGTGTTTCCCATACGCAGATTCCACTGGCGTGGAGCAGCAGATGGTCCAGGTAGAGGATTTAAAAGCTGTCCCAGCCCACCCCCAGGCCTGACCTATATCCAGGATGAACACATGGATGCCAGGAATACCTTTGCTTTCCCCTATGCCCATCATATATCCCTGGATTTTTTATTTTTTCCCCTCCCTCCCCATCAGCTGTCAGGGAAAAAAAAAAAGGGAAGGTAAAGGATAACAAAAAAAAATAAAAAAAGGGAAAAAACCCCATACCTTCCCGACTGATATTTACACAAGTAAATATTTTTGATGTATATACAGCCGGTATGAAATGATTTTTAATGAATTATCTGTGAGTGAAAACAGTTCTGTAAATCAGCAGGGCTGCAGGCAATTTTTACCATATGTCGGCTCGCATTTGTATCACGGAATTTGTTGTGGCGAGGACGGAATATCTGCTTCTCTTTCCTTGCTGATGTGCTAGAATTAGGATCCACATAACTCACTGCATTTAGGCAGGAATATTGTCTGGTTTTATTGGGCTATTATTAATGCAAAGGCTGCTGCTCCCTATACTGCACACCCAGGCAGCGAGAGCTGCACGGTTGCAGGGAGAAGCCTGAATTGCATCAAAAATCCCCCTTTTTTTTCCCTTTCCCCTGTAAAGCTTCCTTGGAACCTTTCTCCAGGAGGTTTCTTAGAGTAAATCAGCAAAAAAAGGGGTATCTGTAAAATATAAGCTGTGCTCTGCACACATCCATCCTCCCTTCCCCCTCTGTAAAATAACATCTGAATTCCTAATGGCAATAAGGATGAATTAGTTAATGTATGGAGGATGAGGGGGGGGAGGATGAGGCTAAAAACACATCCCAGGATAATGCTGGGCTTTATTATCACTGTATTTGCCCCTAAAACAAGGGGGTAAAACAGAAATCAGAGCCTGAAAGGAGGAATTGCCACTGGAACACCCTGCAAAATGCAGGTTAAAACTTCTGTCTAATTCATGGTGGGAATAAATCCCTCCTAAATTCAGGTAGGACGCCAAGATGGAAAGTAAGGTGGGGGTTTGAACACAAAACCAACCCAAAATTGCAGCGGAAATCACATATTGCTGCTTTATTCCTGAATCCTGGGAACTGGTAACACCGAGCAAGTGTTTCAATTCTGTCTTACAAAATCGTGTCGCAGTGAAAACCTAAAGGCAGATTCTCCCTCGTTTAACCAGGGAGGATGAAAGGGAGGGCTGGGGCACCTCAGCACTGATGCTGGGAGGGAGGGAAGGTCCTTGGGAAGAGAGGTCCTGGATCTGCACCCCCCTATTTGTGACTTCGGTGGGAACAGGATGATTCCCTTTGCCCACGGGGATATTTCCCCATGCAGGGAGAGGGAAAGGAGTTGAAAAGATAAATATATATATATATTTTCCCTCAAGAGAATAAAAATAATAAATAGCAAAATATTTAACCCCCCCATTTTTCCCCCTTTCTGCCCCCGTTTTCACCCCCTCCCCTCTCCCTCCCTCCCAGGCCAGGATGCAGCCGCAGGGCAGAGGATGGTGATTCTCTAATGACGTAATGCTGAGATGGAAAATGTCATAACCATTTGTCACCAAACGCCCCACGTCCCCAGAATGAAGCAAGCAGTATGAGACTGACAGGGCTGATGAAAAACAGCACTTAAGCTGATTTTTTTGGGGTTTTTTTTCTTCCCCCTGCGAAACTCCGTTGTGCGCTATGCAAATCTGATTGCGAAAGTGGGACATTACCAACACTTTACCGCTAGTTAACTTTGGGAGCTGAGACTCGCAGCAATCAACATAAACTTAGCACACAGTCACTTAAATAACAAAAAAAATGCTTCCCTGCTCTGGCGGCGCTGGCATTTGGTTCCAGCCATGTGATGGATTGTGCCGTGCCTGGGAACAAATTAAAAATACAGCGCTTCGGATCACTCGTGGCGGCAGAGGAGGGGAACAGGCTTCGAACAGGAATAACAATAACAGCAATTAGATCCCAATCTGCCCCGAATCATCTCGCCCTGCTAGCAGTTATCGATTATTAACAGGGTCATATTTGCTGAGACCCCATCCCTCATCCTGCCCCAGCAAGGACGGACTCGCTCCCGACAAATCCGCTGTCCAGCAGCCCTTTGATTTATCCAGCTCCTCCACAGCCTGCTTTTTTTGCCCCCTAAAGGTCCAATTCCAAGCGCCAAGCGGGAATCGCAGCTTTCCATTCCTTCTTCCCCCTGGAAAATAAATTTCTCTTCATCCCTGAGAGCTGTGCTCGCAAACCCTAAAGGTCACCCTCCCAAAGAAAGCGGGGATAACCCGCAATTTGTTATTTTTAAAAGCTCTCAGCGGTGGGGGAGAGAGAGGGATGAACTGATTTGGAGGAGAGGACGGGACACGCATCTCCCTCCTTTAGCATTCGCCCCGTTCCCCCCGCAGCGACGGGGAACGACAGTAACACCTTCGTATCTCCCAGAGGGGCTGGAAAAATGGGATTTCGGGGGCTGCGAGCCGGGAAGAAAAGCAAAAAAAACAAACCAAAAAAATAAAATCCTCATGCCGGAAAAGTAGGAGCGGAATTTTCCCGTGGCGGTGTTATTGATTGGGATGTTAAGAAACCCGGAGCAGGGGCAGGCTGGAGAACAGCCAGCTGCTGGCCCAGAGCTGGAAGGATGCCTGCTCAGACAGGGCAACAACCACTTCCCCGGCCTAGGGTCTTCCCGGGGTTTCTTCAAAAATGTTAATTAAGGCTCGCACGCTGGGTAAATTGCAGGGAATTAGCTCTCTTTTGCATATGCAGAATGAAGTGTGTGGGGAGAAGCACCTGGGTGAGGGTGGCCCAGGGAGCCCATCAAGAGCTGAGCCCGGTCTGCACAGTCTGAGCCTCATCTGGTCTCCTCAGCCCGTCATATCCAGCTCATTAAGGAAACACAACGACTCGTAGGAGATATTATAGATGGTAGAAATATTATATGGCAGGGAAAAAAGAAAAAAAAAAAGCTGCTTTTCCAAAATTTGGGAGGCAGAGGCATGTCAGGGGTTAGAGAGACAAGCAGAGCACCAGCCTACTATAGGAGGTCTGGCCAAGGAAATAATTCTATCCAAGGAAAACTGGTCTCAAGGGCTGGCTGGCTGCAGAGAAGAACCAAAGTGCTGGGTTTTTCTCCTTTTGGAGATGAGGGAAGGCGTTTTATGGGTGAGGAAACCAAGAATTTGGTGGGTCAGCTGTGAGGTGACACCAGCTCTATGGAGCATGGGCAAGGCTTGCTGCTGACAGCTTCCCACCAGAGAGCAGGGAAAACCCTGGTTAGACCCTTTTTCATGACCTAATCCATTAAGAAATAGTAAAATGTGCTTTGGCTCCTCGATAGAGCTGAAGAACAAGGCTTATACATCACCCAGGTCCTCCTGCTCGTGGTGGGATGGGATTCAGCTCTCCAAACTTGAGGAATTTCGTTGCCTGATGCCAAGACCTGCTCCAAGGTGTCTCTGAAGCCAGAAGCAATTTGGGGGCACCAAGGAAAGGCTGAGACTGAACATGCCCCCCCATGGTCAAAGCTCCCCCACCACAAGCCAAGGCAAGAGGCTGGTTTATTTATTGCTGTTATTTATGTATATATATATATATATTTATATATATATATTTTACATCCCTGGAAGTGTTCAAGGCCAGGTTGGACGAGGCTGTGAGGAACCTGATCTAGTGGAAGTTGTCCCTGCCCATGGCAGGGGGTTGGGACTGGATGAGCTTTAAGGTCCCTTCCCTTGAAGGCCATTCCATGATTCTCTGATTAATAAATGCACAGTTAAATTCTACAATTTATCCCCAAGGACCTGCATATCTGCTCTGGTACTGGCCAGGGTGAAGGACACATGGGAAGCAGAGTGGTCCAGCCTTTTTTGGGTCAGGAATGGGGCATTTTTGGTCCATTAGCTGTGCTGCCTCACCTTGGTGCTTTACTCTGTTCCAGCTCCTTATGCTGTGCTGGAAGGACATCCCCAAAGCAGCCACTGAAACCAGGGTCTTGCAACCCCCAAGGTACCCCCAGGGCAGCTCTTTCCACCTTCCCCCGTGTCCAAGTGGGATTTCATCCACCTGCAGTTCCACATCTCCAAAGGGACATCTCCAAAGGGGTGTCCTACCCTGGGACCGGGCAATCCTGGATGTACGGAGAGACCAGGGAATGAGCTGCTGGAAAGCAGTGCCATGGAAAGGGACCTCTGGGTCCTGGTTGATGGCCAGCTGGGCACAAGTCAGCAGTGCCCTGGCAACCAGGAGGGCCAACCATGTCCTGGGGGGCATCAGGTCCAGCATCACTGGCCGGGTGAGGGAGGGGATTGTCCCACTCTGCTCTGCATTGGGGTGGCCTCACCTGCAATACTGGGGCAGTTTGGGGGTGACACAAAATATAAATATAAAATATAATATAAAATGATAATATAAAAATGATACAGATATTAGAAAGCATCCAAAGGAGGTCACGAGGATGGTGAAGGGTCTGGAGGGGGAGCCTCAAAGGGGTCAGCTGAGGCCACTTGGTCTGTTCAGCCTGGAGAAGAGGAGACTGAGGGGACACCTCCTCGGGGGCTGCAGCTTCCTCAAGAGGGACAGAGAAGGGGCAGCTCTGATCTCTGCTCTGTGTGACAGTGACAGGACCCAGAGAAAGGCTGGAGCTGTGTCAGGAGAGGGTTAGGCTGGAGAGCAAGGAAAGGTTCTTCCCCCAGACTGGTGGGCACTGAACAGGCTCCCCAGGGAATGGGCCTTTCCCAAACGTGCCAGAGCTCCAGGAGGGTTTGGACAATGGGACAGGGTGGGAATGTTGGGGTGTCTGTGCAGGGCCAGGGGTTGGATTTGATGGTCCTTCTGGGTCCCTTCCAATTCAGGCTATTCATTGATCCTGTGACTGTGTGACCCTGGGAAGGAACTGGAGACCCCCTGGCCCTGTTACCGCGGCTGCTCCGGAGGGGAGCTGAGGTCAGGCAGCACACAAAGCTCTCCTCGTTCTCACCCAGTGCAAAGGCACTTCAGCCCTGCATTTCTGAGCCTGTAACAAGCCCAGTTCCAGTCCCCAGCTGCCTCTCCCAGCCATCAGCAAGTCCTGGAGTGAGAGCATAAATGCACTTGTTCCGCCTCCCTAAGTGCAAGGAAACTGTCTCAACAAAGAGGGTGAAATATTTCTCGTGGCTTTCTGTAAATGGAAGGAGAGAAAGCAAGGAGAAGGCAGCTACTCCAGCCACTCCACCCGGAGATTTGTAGCCTACGAGAGCTTTGTGGGAATGCTGGGACGAGGCTCTTCTGCCGTGCATGAACCCGCTGCTTTATCGTCTCTGCCCCGATTCCCTTCCCTGCTCTTCGAGCTCTTGGTTTCATTAGAAGGACAATGTTTGGACAACACCATCAGGCACATGGTGGGACTGTCGGGGATGTGCCTGTGCAGGGTCAGGAGGTGGACTTGATGACCCTCGTGGGTCCCTTCCAAATTCGGCATATCCTGGGAAGGATGGGCAAGGACAATCCCCCAGGGCCTCTTGCTCTGCTTTCCATTGTGCCCCTGAAATCCATGTCGCTTCCTGCAGTGGATTTTTGGGTTGCCAGGAGGGAACCACCACCACTAACCCCAAAAATCAGGAGTGGTGCTATTGGGGTCACCTCGGATTTCACTTTCAATAAGGCTGAGCTTTGGGGGCTGTGGATCCGTCTTCCACCGAGTCCACCCTGAAGAACCTCTTTCAGAGTCCCTTCCTGCACTTGGAATGGAGGCCAAGAAAATGTCCCAGCCGCTGTCACATCATCTCAAATCACTGCTGGGGTTTTTGTCACTTTAAACAATCAGGATCCTCTCTCAATCCTGCATTTTATACACAGTCAGCAAGAGCCAATCTCCTTCATAACAGGGCAGGAGCACATCCAATTAAACTGGCAAACAATATTACATTTTCCTATTACTTCATGTAGAACATCCTTTCTGGTAAAGAGAAGCCCAGAGGTTACAGAAATGTTCAGGATTTCTTTTTCAGACCCTTGCACAGCTGAATGTGTGAGCTCAATTTGAATTAGCTGGCACCTGCTGTTGGGGCTGTTTGTTGTTAGATGTCACCAGAGATGGTGATGCCAGGGAGGATGGAACACAATAGACTCAAAAGGATCTGAGGTCAAGGGCAATGAAGTTTAAAATACAATCTCCTCTTGCTCGGAGATATTTTTGCACATCCAAATCCTGACCAGAAAATTTGGGAGAATAATGCTCTCCAGCACAACCTGAATGAAGTCACAGGGAAAAAGGCAATATATTTTGTAATGAATTCGTTTAAACAACTCAGGTGATATTGTTGATTTGCTGCTCCCTGGATTGCAATTTATTAGAAATTGCTTCTGATGTTTACAGGATGCATAAAGAGCAGCTCAATGTAAATAAGGTGCTGCTGGATGGTTAAGTGTCCCTTCTGGTGAATTAAATAACTTGGTGAAAAGACTCCTTGTGTATATTTATTCCACTTCCTACTTCAATGTCATCTTGGCTCAGTTAACTGGAAGAGAAAAAACAGGTTGCAGGGGAACATTTTCACCTTTTTGACAAAACCAAACTTTGATATGGTCTGGAAAACCCCAAAGTGCCCTGGGTGCTGTGCTGTCCTACTCAACTCCTCAGCCTGATCACCCCAGGGACACTTTTTGGGGGGGCAAGATGCCACTGTGTGAAGCAGAAATGGTCCCTCCCCTCCTGTGACACTGGGGATGTACCACGAGGCCTCCACAAGACAGAGCTCCAACAGCATTCCAGAGTCACCTTTTTGGTGGAGGGATTCACTTCATATTAGGCTCTCTTTCCAAGTAGAAATAAATCTGGGAATCTATTCCAATGGATCAGGCAAATCTTGCATAGCCAAGGCTAATCAGAAGGAGTTGTAACTCATGGATTCCTTAAAGCATCTGGACATTAATGCCAGGATCAGAGTGCTTAAAGGGGGTTATGCAGGCACAATTTAGCTGGATCAAGCAACCTAATCTGAGGTTTACATGGCTGGCAGTGCTCCCTTCTCCAGGAATCAATTCCTGAAGTGCAAGAGGGAGCTCTGGAGTGTGCAGCCTTGGTGTGAAGTGCATCACTTCTTCCCAACAGGTTTATTCCTTCTCCAGTTGCGCGTTGAGTGTGACTCTGCTTTACACCCCTCACAGACAAACCCAACCGAGCAGCTCTGCGTGTTTAACCAATTTACAGCCAAACTTTAAATATCAGCACTTGCTTCTGCTGTTAACCAACCCTCCTCTTAATGAGGAAACACCTTGCAAGCCCCCAAACACCTTGTATTCCACAGCATCCCATGTTTTCTCCCAGGTTTCTCAGGCAAGCTCTGGTCTTGTTGTACCTGGTGATGACCCTCCTCTTGGCATCAAAGCTCAGCACAAGTTCTACATCCCTCATGGTCTTCAAAGCATGGATTATTTTGACACTCCAATATTCCAGAAAGCCCTTTAGCAAACATGAAGCCACCTCTCCCTCAGCTCAACCTGTCACTAATTTTTATCCTTGTGCTTTATTTGCCTTGAAGGATTTGGGCTGAATTTGCTGGGGCTGCTCTTGGAGTCACAGAGTGATAGAATGGTTTGAGTTGGGAGGGATGTCCAAGATCACCTCATTGGCAGGGACACCTTCCACCCTCCCAGGTTGCTCCAAGCCCTGTCCAACCTGGCCTTGGACACTTCCAGAGATGGGGAATCCATGGCTTTGTCATCCCTGTCCTGCATCTTGTGGCACTGCTGCCAAAAAAGAAATTAAAAAAGTAGCTAAAGATGAGGGTAATAATACAAACAGTCTAAAAGAGGGGACATTCAGAATAGATATGAGGACGACACAATGAGGGTGGGCAGGCCCTGGCACAGGTTGCCCAGAGAAGCTGTGGCTGCCCCTGGATCCCTGGAAGTGTCCAAGGCCAGGTTGGACGGGGCTTGGAGCAACCTGGGATAGTGGGAGGCGTCCCTGGGCATGGCAGGGGGATTGGAATGAGATGATCTTGAAGGTCCCTTTGGACCCAAACCATTGCACGATTCTATGAAATCAAAATCTCTCCTGTTTCTTCCTCTCCCATCCTCTGTGACCATACGCTGTGCTTGGCTGTCACAATTCAATCACCAGTGCTGGTTCCTGCAGCAGAAGAGACTGTAACTTATTCTCCCTTCTGTGGCCAGGCAAAGACAGGATTGTCACGCAAGCTGAGTTAGAATCAGACTTAACCATATTCCCATTTTTTTATGAGCAGAAACACAGCATTCCTTAGGTTGGAACTTGCAAAATGCTGCCTGCTTTGGTCCTGCTCTGTGGTCAGAAACCACACACGGTGACTTGCAGCATGTCTGGGGGACGTTTGCAACGTGCATATAAATTCTGGAAAATACAAGATGAGGTGTTAACGTGAAGGAGTTTGTTCTAGTGCTGGGTCAAAACATAGATCACAGAATGGTTTGGGTTGGAAGGGACCATAAAGATGATCTCATTCCAACCCCTGCCATGGGCAGGGACAACTTAAGCAGGAGCTGAGTCCAACCAAAGGACGACTGTGCCCATGTGGAAAGTGTTGTGCTTGTGGAAGAAGGAGTGCCCAATCCAATGACATGGGCTGAAAGAGGAAAGACTATATTTGCCTCTCTTGGTGCTAATGACAAACACAACCCCCTTCTTCTGAACTAGGGCTCTTTGGGGACTTTGCTGGGACACAGAAAGGAGATGTGGTGACATCCCAACAGGACCATAGCATGATTTGGGTGGGAAGAGACTTGAAAACTCATCTCACTCCAACCCCCTGCCACGGGCAGGGATGCCACCCGGTAGACCAGGTTGCTCAGGATGGGGAGATGCATTTGGATCTTACTGTCTCTCCAGGTCCTCATCTTCTGTCCTGCTATGGAGCCGTGTTGAATGGCATCTTTTTGCAATTCAAATGCTCGAAGATCTGGCTTTGGTGGGACACAAGAGAAGAAAGCAGAGATGAGATTAGAGCAGGAAGGAGTTCATTAGTGGGTAGAGTGTTCTCGCTCTCACCATTCTTCTAAAATCTGATGAATGCCACAAATAGGACAAAATCATCCCCAAATCAGCTCTGGGGGTTCTGCTGGGATCCTGCCACCCCACAGCTGAGCTGTGGCACTGTGGAACACAGAAATGAAGACCCTTCTGCTACACTGAGCTGGTTCAGCTGAGCTGGAAGTGCCAGCAGGCAGCATGGAGAGTTTAATATTTATAACCTGATTTGACCACTTATATATTCAGCCTATTTTTAAGCTGATGGCCCTGCATGGAAGGACAGCTCGTGTCACTGAGCTGCATGGAAAGTTCCTGGCTCCTGGAGGCACCTGGAGGAGCTTTGCAGGTGATGGTCACACTTGAAGGAGAAAGTTCCTATCCTTGCTTTGGTTTTCCAGCAGTGGGAGAGGACTGGTGTTGGGTTATGGGTATGGGATGCCTGGGGATGGCTCTGACAGGACAGGACTGGCTGAAGTCTCACCAGGGGGTTTCACCCACGTTTGCTCTGGTTTATGTTATCTTGGAAAAACATCAGTGTTGCTTTACGAAGAAATTCTCCTGGAAAAGTTCCCAGCAACAGGCCAGGAGGATTCAGATAATGAGAAAACACCACTGTGAGCCCAAATCAGCATCAAACCAAATATTTGAGGCAGGAAATCATCCTCCTGCAAACACCCTAGTTAAAAGTCAGGTTCTAGGGAGACACCAGAAGGTAAATCTACAGCGCGAGGAGCTGAAACCTGTCTCGTTTGGATTATGTGATTAGAAGTTTTACTATTTTCAGTATCACTAATCTGAAAAAGTAAGCAACGTCAGCAGAAAATTAGCCAGCGTGGGAGGAAAATTCAGAGAGTACTTTGGGGTTTATTTCTGCATCTTAAGTCACTTGTTGGCTGAAAAACACCCAGGGAAATCCGAGCAGTCGATGTTTCACTCCTGTTGCACGCAGAGCTGGGAGGTACCAGTGGCTTTTTGGGAGGGAATTTGCAGGGGACGTGACAGCATTTCCTTTCATTTGAATCCTTTTGCCTCCAAATATGAATTTCTTTCTTTAGATAAAATTTTGGGGCTTGAGAATTATTCATCATCAAGTGTGGGAAAGAGAAGTGGTTGATAATGGGGAGGTCAAACCTCTTGTCTCCAAATCAAGCTCACTTGGGTGAGATTTGTGCCTACAGAGACCTTTGCAAGGGCCTGTGTGTTATTTCAGAGGGGAATAAACTGACCTCAACTGCTCAGAGGGTGAAGAGGACAGTGAGAGGTGCCCAAATTTGGGGTTAAGCCAGAAGAAGTGGGTATAGAAGATGTCTCCTGTTTTTCTGCCTTGTGACCCATACTGGCTGCAGGAATAGGTGGGATTTGGAGGCTGCTTTTCAAAGGAGAATCACCTCTTTTTCACCTCTACTCAACCTGCACGACCACTGATGTGACTGAGCTTTGCCCAGGCCCCCTTCAGTTTTGGGGGAAGGCTGATGCAGTGGGGATTGGGCAAACCCCAAAACTTGTGTCTAACCCAAAAAGTTTAATGGCTCAGGATGTGTTTTGAGATCAGTGAACATTTATAATTAATTCTTTCCCACCTCAACAACAATGGAAACCGGACTTAAAATGACCGTGCAGTGTGAAATCCTTCCCTGATTTCCCCCAGTGGTGTCTAAGGACAAGCCCTGTGGGTGACTGTGCTGGGCAAGGGCTAGAGAAGAGCTGTGGATTTGGGGTTTATTTCAGAAATAGTGTTTCCATGCATCACCCCAAAGGAAATGCTGCTGGGGCTGCTGAGGGCTCAGTGATTTCCCCAGCAAACCTCAGGAACACCAGGCAGGACTCAGAGCATCATCCACCCAAACTTCTGAAACAGAAATCTCCATAATAGGATTAAACGGTGCCAACCAACGGGGGGAAAGGCTTGGAGAGATTAGGAGAGGTGTCTGGAGGGAGGATTAGGGGGAGATCCAACAAAAAAGGGAAGCTGGGAGGGCACTTGGAGCTGAGGATGAGCAGTGCCACGTGCCACACACGCCTGGGGTTGGTTAAGCTCTGCAGGGCAGTCTGGAGACACCCTCCTCACCCACAGGAACCATCCCTGTGCTGTGGGACATCCCATCCTCACTTGGACACCAGATGATGCCTTACACTGGTACCAACGTGGTCCAGAGCTCCTGGGTCTGGGAGCATGGACAGATGTGGGAACAAAAATAGAGGATTTCAGGCCACTTCTCCTCCCTTTGGCAGCCTGGAGCTGTGGAGGGAGGGTTGTCTCAGCTCCTCTCAGTTTCCTCATGCCAAAGTGCCCCCACTGGTGTGACAGCAAATTCCAGTCCCAAAAATATTCCTCAGAGTGTGGCCTCAGTTCAGTCTTTTGCTTCTCTTTTCTTTTCTGAGAAATCGATCTGTCAATGTGTTTCTTCCCCTCAATAAACTGGGTGGGAAATACCCTTTCCCCAGCCCCCCTCATGAGCTTATAAAATAAGATAATATAGGGGGATAACCTCAAATGTGTGAATTTTCATTCTCTTGTGGTTGTGTTTTAGCCACAAGCACTGGACTGGATAAGAAATGTGTGTCCTACCTGTCTTGAGGCAAATTTCCCCAGAAAATACTTGTCTTGGTAAAAATTCTCCAGTGAGGAGACTGAGGAAAAAGAGAAAGGGAAACTGCATTTAATAAACCTCCTAAATCAATGTTGGGGTTTTTTTCTGGTAGAAAAGACCTAGAAGACCAATTGAAAAATTATATAGAATTATGTAATTTCTTTTTTTTTTGTTTCCTTCCTTTTAAAATGTCTTTGCAATTCTGTCTTTGAGCGTTTCTGACATGCCCTGAAAATAAATGCAGCCAAACAAAGCCTAAGTCAGCCTTCTGTAGAGACATGGAGTCCCCTGTCCGGACCCAAATTTCATGTTTTTTTAGCTCATACCATTCAGATTCTCACAAATACAATACATGAGCTTCTATCTGCTTCTGAATAGAAGCTGCTCCGTTGCTTTTGGGGCTGAAAGGCCCTCCTGAGGGGAGAGCTCTACAGGCAAACATTGCCATCCTTCCTAAGAATGCCTTCACAAAGGTGAGTTTGGGGGAAGAGAGCTTCAAGAGGGAGCTCCAAGAGGAAGCTCCTGACCTGCTGACTCCCACCTCTGCCTGTCCCGAAGGTATCCAAACCTAGGAGCAGGGGATTTCTTGCCTGCCCAGAGGACATCCCAGCAATGCCCTCTATCCTGGCCATGCTTATGGCAAGGAAAAAGGGATTTCTGCACCCTGTGGGTCTCCAGCTGCTGGGTTGGCCTGGGTTGGCAGTGCCAGTCTCCACAGCCCGTGGCTCTGCTGGATTCCAGAGGGTGGAATCCATTCCCCTTGTCCTGTCTTATGCTTCAGGCACATCCCAAATATCAATATAGCAAACCAGAAGAGAACAGGAGTGGAGCAGATTCGCATTTCTTAATGTTTTTAAAAACCTTGAAGGACTACTTTTTTTTTGTTGTTTTTTCTTAAATATAGAGCCACTCTTTTGGGACCTGCTCTTGGTATGAACTTGTGCTGGCACAATCCAATGTCAGAAAGAAATCTGAAATTAAACTGAAGTTGATGTAATCCTTTCAAGCTCATTCTTATAAGATTCTGAGTACCATTCCCCCCTGGAAAGATTGTGTTGTTTTATTCCACCTCTGGGTGCAGCAGAGGATGTTTCTGACCTGTTTTAGAGGGCTGAACACCATGTTCCCATCTACACAACACTCCTGTTTCGAATCCTAAAGGTGGTTCTGACACTTCACTCTTTTCCTCATGAGAAACATGGGCTACCAGATCTTCCCTAACATTCTCTTCATATAAAAAAATCCCCCATTTCTTCATTAAATTCCCTTGAAATGTGGCAAGTAAAGCACTTTTGCCTGTTTAGTGAAATGTGTACCATGTTATCAGCACCAGCACTAATGTATAACCTACATGGGGGGAATCTGGATCCATCCCACTGCCACCAGTTTGATGCCAAGGGCCACAGGAGATGTCCAGAGCCTGGAGAGGGATCACAGGTCAGCAGGAGGGCACCTGGAGAGCAGCACAAAGGAATTCCAGCCCCTCCAGCCAGGAAATCACCTTCACTGGGGCCCAACTTCAACCCTACAGGGAATAAAAGGGAGGAGTCTGAGAGGTGCACACACCTGAAGGTGTCTTTGGCATCACGGAGACAGGGTGGGATGGCTCCTGTGACTGGAGAGTTGGAACAGAGGGACACAGGCTCTTTGGGAAGGGTGGGCAGGGGAGACAAGGAGGGGATGTTGTCCTCTGTGACCAGCTGGAGTGCATGGAGCTCTGCCAGGAGATGGGTGAGGAGTCAGGACTAAAGGTGACACAGTGACAGGATGCTACATGTTGTCCAGCCAGGAAGACTGAGTGGATGAGCCCCTCTGTGTAGGCAAGAACAGCCTCATGTTCAGAAGGCCTGGTCCTCATGGGAGGCTTTAACCACCCCAACACAGGCTGAACCCGATGATCTCAAAGGTCTTTTCCAACCTGGTTGATTCTGTGATTCTGTAACATCTCTTGGAGGAACAGAGCAGGGCAGAAGCTGTCCAGGTGGTTTGGAGGATAACTTCTTCATCCAAGTGACAGAGGAGCCGAGGAGGAGAAGTGCCATGCTGGACCTTGTTCTCACCAACATGGTGGGGCTGGTGGGGAATGTGAAGCTCAAGGGCAGCCTGGGCTGCTCTGCCCGTGGACTTGCAGATCCTCAGGGAGGAGGGCAGAGAACAAATGCATGACCCTGGGCTTCAGGAGAGCAGACTTTGGTGTCTTCAGGGATCTGCTTGGTAGAGTCCCATGGGATAATGCCCTAAGCTGGTATATATTATTCAAGGATCACCTTCTCCAAGCTCTGTTTCCATTGTCTTCTGCTTCAGGCCGCTATTTACAAACTGGATGTTAGACCCAAACCTCCCATCCTTGGGGACCAGCATTCATCTTCCAGTAGGGTCTGCCAGAAGCTGTGCATTTAAAGTGTTTTGGAGCCCAACAGTCACGGGCAGAGTGACCCTGGAATGCTTTTGACCTGGGATAAGCCGTGCTGAGCTAAGGCTGCTCTGAGGACATCCCTGCCCATGTCAGGGCGTTGGACAAGATGACCTTTAAAGGTCCCTTCCAACCCAAACCATTCTGTGATTTGATGACTCCATGGAATAGTCCCCAAACCCGGATTAGCACAGATTAGAGATTGTTCTTAACAGTTTTTCTGGGTGCAACCACCCTGTTGAGGGGCAGTGTGGATGTGGCCATGTCACCTCAGCCATGCTGGGGCCACAGGACACACCCTGGCACTGTCAATCTCCCCAGGACAAACATCCTGCCCTCCCAGCCTGTTATTAGAGCAGCCATCCTCCAGTGCTGGTGTGCATTTATTTTATCGTGGGCTTGGGCTGTATTTTCTAATGCTGTGCTGGGAGAAAGTTGCTATTGGAGTCTTGAAATTGAATTTAGTGGTTGCCTGGTTGTCGAGCCAGTTTTCTGCCCATCGTATGCCAGACGTAATCATATTCCATCCAAGGCAGAATAAGCCAGGATGTCCTTCATTGCTAAGGGCAGCACAGGTTTATTGCCTGCTGGCCTTCCCTGGCTTTGGGTTTGTTGTTTTGCTGTTTTTTTTTGTTTGGATTCTTCCATGACAATTTGTGACTCCTGGTTGTGGATCTTGGAGTGTTGAGCAAGGATGGGAAATGGGGAAAAGCAAAAAGAAATGGTGAAAATACCAAGATGGAAAGGCCAAGAAGTGGTTTAGGTGAGATGAAATAACAGACAACCTCAGCCTTGTGGTTGTCATGTTGCAAATAATGTATATTGTGCCAGGGCTGGGAGAGGGACAAAGGAGAGTGAGGGAATGGATGGGAGCTGGTGTTAGAAGGGAGACTGGAGCAGAAACAAAGCGATTCAGTGTCTGAGGGCATGATCTTCACTTTGCCTGCACTCCTGAGATAACATCAGCTCTGGGGCATGTGGCAGCCCCGGTAGGAGTGGGACAAAGCCCAGGTAGGAGTGGGACACAGCCACCTGCTCTGGCTGTGCTGGCTCATCCATAGCCAGGCTCCCTGCCCACTTTGGATCAGCTCAGGGCCGTGGTGGATCTCTCTGCCCCCATTTCTGCTGAAATACCCAAACAGCCATCAAGTGAAGTTATCTGGGCTAAGGGGCATTTTCCAAACCTTCATGGACAGCTTGAAACACAGGGAAAACCCACATATTTAGGCTGTTTCTGCTTTTATTACGTAGCTGTAAGTCCAGGCAGGTAAAACTGAAGGTTTAAAAGGAACCACCACAGATCCAGACACGCTCAACGCAAATGCCTTTAAGAGAAAGCCATCTAAAATTAAAAATCAACCCATGGCTATCCCTATCACAGCTTCAATTTATTAATAACCACTGAAATTTTCAAGTGACAACCCTATCACAGCCTAAATTTATTAGTAAGCACTGAAATGACGACGTGACAACCAACAGCAGCATTTCAGCCGTGCCTATTTGTGAGCCTGGGGAGGCTGGGGAGCCCGATCCAGGTGTGGGGGAAGAGCTGATTCAGGTTTTGACAAAAAGAAAGAAATAAAATTATTATTCTGCGGATCCAAACAGCACATTTTGTCTGGTCCTTGATGTCAGTGCTGGAACACCACGTGGAGATGCTCCCAGCTGGAGGGCTGCTGGGAAGTTTGTGGAAGATGCCCAGATCCCTTGGAGAAACTCAGCTGCGTTCCCCTGGCAGCTGCCAGGGCCTGCCAGTGGTCCTCAGCTGACATTCTCTCCTGGCTTCACCTCTCAATACTTCTCTGTCCTCTTTTGCTCCCTGTTGGAAGCCCTTTCCCTCTGGCAGATTGATGGTGTCACTGGGGCTGTCCCCAGTGCCCGTGCTGCCATCTGTCCCCTCTCCTGCTGGCACAATCCAGACACACCACCACTTCGGGATGGGTTCCCTGAGGGCTTCCAGGGGTCAGGTTTGCCCTCTAATGACAGCTGAGTGGAGCAAATACCTCTTGGTGCGATGCAGATACCTCTTGGTGGGATGCAGATACCTCTTGGTGGGATGCAGATACCCCTTGGTGGGATGCAGATACCTCTTGATGGGATGCAAATACCCCTTGGTGGGATGCAGATACCCCTTGGTGGGATTCAAATACCTCTTGGTGGGATGCAGATACCCCTTGGTGGGATTCAAATACCTCTTGGTGGGATGCAAATACCCCTTGGTGGGATGCAGATACCCCTTGGTGGGATTCAAATACCTCTTGGTGGGATGCAGATAC
>JAWWMP010000116.1:113531900-113547502 GCA_035047865.1 Dendrocincla tyrannina | reverse complement strand
TGGGAGGGTGGGGAGAGGCTGGGCTGGAATTGCCAGAGAAGCTGTGGCTGCCCCTGGATCCATCCCTGGCAGTGTCCAAGGCCAGGTTGGATGGGCCTTGGAGAAACCTGGGCTAGTGAAAGGTGTCCTTGTCTATGGAAGGGGTGTGGAAAAAGATGAGCTTTAATGTCCCTTCCAACCCAAACCATTGTAGGATTCCATATGAATTTTCTGCCTCTCTCCTTGGGAAATTAAAACAGCCCGTGCCTTTCTAGACCTGGACACTGAGGCAGTGACCCAACCTTTGCAGGGAAAATCTCAGCTCACCCTTGAGGCCTTGGTGTGAAACTCTCCCATATGGAATATAAGGACAACAAAAAGGTTTTGAATTGGAAAGTTAACTGGAGATCTCCATCCCAAAGTCACTGCCTGGATGGGAAAGTTTGGCTTGGCTTGGCTCTGGCAGACTTCCTCTAATCCCAGGAGCATGTGTACCTATAGATCGATGTATGTGCACACACCACTGTATAATGTATATAAATCTCAATAGCACCAATAATTTCAGGGTTCTGTCTTTCTGGCCTGATGAAAACAAACCCCTGACTGAAGGAGACAGGGCTTTTACTTGCTTGAAAACCAGCAAGTTCAGCCCTCACTTTGCTAGAAAGCATTTCCATCTCACCCAGGGAGAGCAAATCGACCTGGAAAAATTACCTCTGTCACAGAGATGATCTGTTTTGACTTGACAGAAAAAAATCCCTCATATATATATGGAACCTCTTCCATTTTCCTTGCCCCTCCTAAGCTGGGGGCAGTCCTCAGTTTAGTCATTCCTGGGGCTGAAACCAGCATGGAATGCTAAATGGATTAATTAGTACTACATCACTCTAAATTTAGACAGCTTCCTTTCAGAATTAGATTTCTTCAGGTTTATGCCATTACATTTCTTAAATGTACATTCTCAATCACATTAGCAATTATGAATACATTACATTTATTTTCTTTTTTGAAATATTTTGCTGTTGTACCTTTAGGATAAGAGATACACACAACGTCCTATCCAGGCCTAAGGGTGAAGTCACTACTGGCCGTGATTTCATTGCAAATCTCCTGATTTTAAAGACAATCCCGAGAGCTTCTTCCAGGAACTTCCCTGTATGAGAAAACCAACTTTCATATTTGATGCACATTTTTATCTCCTGGACTTGCAGGGATATTGCAGATGTCTCTGCCCATGGCAGGGGGGTAGGAACTAGATGGTCTTTAAGATCCCTTCCAACACAAAGCATTTAGGAGTCTTGGAAAACATGGAACATCTGCAAAAACCAGGAGGTGAATAAAAACATTTGCCACTCAAACTAAAACTCTTGTTACCCAAGATCATCACCCAGTTCCGAGGACTCTTCCATTGGAAGGTAACATTTCTGAGAGTGATATAAATTGGTATAAAACCAAACAATCCTAAAAAAACTCCTAAGGAAGGAGCAAGCACATCATCCTGGAAGCAGTGGTTGGGCAATTCTGTGCCCCTGCGTGAACTTTGCAGTCCTGGCCTCACAGTGGAGAGTTTTTCTGCTCTCCACTCCATGGAAAGACCACTGTGGACAAGAAGAACAGATGTTCAAAGCAGGGAAAGGCATATCCAAGAAAAGCTCTGACTGCTTGAACCATTGAACTTGTGGAGCTCTCCTGGCAGTTCTGGGCTTAGTGATTCCACGGATGTCAATGGATGTTCTGGAGAGAATCTGGGGATCATAAGGAAAAGCGTCCGAACCAGATTGAAAATCTGTGAACCTGTTGCAGGATTTGAGGCTGAGCAGCAAGAGATCAAAAATAAAAATGGGGGTATTTCCCATTCCCTGGCATTAGGAGAAGGGCAAAAGGAAACGAGGAGCTTGGCTTTTAGAAAAGACCAGCTGTGCCATGTTTTAGGGGACAGGGTATGCAGCAAGTCAGCCTGAATTCAAAAATGGATTCGAGGAAATGGGAAGAATATCCCTGAATATCCCTGAAGAGGCTCAAGTCAGCTCTCCTGAGATTCTAATCTTACTGGCTGCCCTTCTTCCTCCTTGCCTGCTCCTGAACTCCACAATCCCATGGTCTCTACAGCCAAGGCTGCCCCCAGCCTTCCCACCTCCAACAAGGCCTTCTCCTTGTTAGTGTGAGGTGGAACAGCACACATTCCTCGTGAGATGCTCCATGTTCTGCATCAGGAAGTTGTCACCGAGGATTTCCAGGAACCCCTCAGACACTGTGCTTGGCTGTGTAACTTCTCTCAGGGTCGCTCAAGTCCTTCCAGTCCTTCACATGAACTTTGAGGCTACTTCAAGATGCCTGTAGAACATCTGTCTCATCCATGTCTTGCTCCTGCTCTGGAGACCTGGAGCAAACACCCACAGAGTGTCCCCATTCCCCGTCTGCCCTTTGATCTTGACCCAGCAACTGCAGACTTGCTCATTCTCCACCCCAAGACAGAACATTCCAAGTGTTGCCTCCCAGAGGTCTGTGGATGTCACCTCCCTGGACTTCTCCGAGACCTTGCATATAGTTCCCAGCCCATTTTCCCCTCTCCCTTAGGGCAGGCAGAGCTGGTGGCTCATTGTCCCTGTCCAGAGCTACAGCCTGGAGCAGGCATATCTGGGGTTGCACTGGGATGACTGTGGACATGGAGGGGTCACTGGGAGCTGGTGGAGCACCCTCCTAAAGCTCCAGGCTGGCAGGATGGTGCCCAGGGTGTGCTCAGGCTGCTTCTGGCCTGGGGCAATGTCTGTGAGTCCTGCAGGGACCTTTCTGTCCTGGCTGCCATGTCAAAGGTCTTCCTCCCCTGGGGAAGTGACACAGGAGTCACCTTCCAGGAGTGCCCTCCCTGCTGGCAGTGACTCAGGCCTGCGGATGGCTTGGTGCCCTCTGGGGCTTGGTGGATCCACTCTGGTGCCATTTCCTGGTGGCCCCTGCACTCCCTTCCCCATTCCATGCAGAGAGTTAGTTTATGGATTAAAATCTTTTAATTGAATCCCAGAAGAAAAGAGTCAACAATATGTGCATCTACATCTTCACTCCACCAAAAACACCTTCATTCCCTCCCTCTGATCCCTCAACAGGTCTAATCCCACCCTCCTGCCCCAGCCCTGCCTGTGGGAACCTCACACTTGCTGCCAGTTCTTGGCACAGAGTCCTTCTTCCTCTTCTTCCCTTGCCTTTCCAGACGGATGGAGGGACACCCTGCCCTGGGGTGGTGGCAGATGTGTCCCCCCATCCTGCTGTGGATCCTGAGGTTTCCTGCTCATGGTGTTGCAGTGCTCTGTGCTCAGGATGGCTTTGGATGTCTTGGGGACACTGTGGTCAGTGGGGAGCATCTTCTCGGGCAGGCAGAGCAAGGTGATCTCGTGCTGGGAGCTGGTGCCACTGGTGCCACCATGGTCCATGGGCATGGGGACATTGCTGGGACCATCCTGGCTGTTCCCCATGGCCCCCAGGGAGCACTCCAAGTGCCCCAGAGTCTCTTGGAGCAGCCCCTTCTCACACAGCACAGTGTCGTTTGCTACAGTCACCACAGGGTGATGGCTTGGACATGGAGTGTGGCAGAGGGGCTGGGACTGATAGGACTGGGTAGGGAGGTGTCACCCCTCGGGAAGGTGTCCAATCCTTGGGGACATCACTGCCCAGTGAGATGTCAGCACCTCAGGGGTTGTCCTCATCCATGAGGACATCCCTGCCATCGAGATGTCACAGCTTGAGGGGTTGTCCTCATCCATGGGTACATCCCTGGCCAGACTGATGGCACCTCCTGGGTGGTGTCCAAATCCATAGGGGTGTTCCTGTCTAAGGGGGTGCCCCACTGGAGTTGTCCAGTGCCTCACTGGAGTTGCCCAGGGGTGCCCCCCAGGGCTTGGCTGTGCTGATCAGACTGTGCTGGGTGTCCTGCACTGGTGGGACTGGGGCCACTGCTCTCCCTGTGTGGCTGTAGGGCTGTGCTTGACCTTGGAGGTCCCACTGGTCTGCCCAGCTATGGGGTTTCTGCAGCCCCAGGGCACCCCCAGGGAATACCCTGCAGGAATCATCAAATCCAACCCATGGCCTTTCAAAGGTCACCCCAACAATCCCATCCTGTCCCTCATAACCTTGTCGAAACACTCCTGGAGCTCTGGTGGCCTTGGGGCTGTGCTCACTGCCCTGGGGAGCCTGTTCAGTGCCCACCACCCTCTGGGGGAAGGACCTTTCCCTGATCTCCATCCCAAACCTCTCCTGACACAGCTCCAACCATTTCCTGGGTCCTGTTCCTGCTCCCACAGAGCAGAGATCAGAGCTGCCCCTCCACTGCAGGGAGGTGGAACAAGATGATCTTTAAGATTCCTTCCAACCCAAACTATTTTGGGATTCTGTGATATTGGGGGAGATGCTGAAGCTCTTGCTCAGCTTCATCTCACCCAATGTACGGAGCCAGCAGTGTGTGATGGGTGGGATCATCTCCTTCCACCAGTCACTGCACACCCAGCAAGTGAATAATGTCCATCAATGGGCAGTGAGTGCTAGAAGGGAACAGTGTCCTTTGAGCAAGCACAATGTCCTTGGACTTCAGCAAAGCATTTCAATTAGCCCCATCTAACACCACAATGTCAGTGAAATCTCCTTTAGTGGCTTCAGCCCAGGAAGATCTAGCCGAGGAGAGTCGCTGTCAGAAGGAGGGATGTTTATGAAAGTTTGACGTGGATTAAAACAAGGTCTGACACCGTTCCACATTCTTCTTAGTCACTGGAAATAAATTTAGAAGCACTGCTGATGAATGGCCCAGGTATCCCTCAGATTTAGTGCAGTCACGGCTGGGAAGAGACAGCTGGTTTTATTGCACCCTAATCCCAAATTAAATGTATTAGGGACAAGGCCCACAGTTTGAACCCTCAAAAGGGTGACTGGGAAATCCGTGGCTCTGGAGAGGTGTTTGAGGTTTAATAGATGGGGAGTGAGCAGGGGTTGCAGTGGGATACACCACTGTGATAAATCACAGACGTGATGCTTGGGGGCACACACAAGGGAGGCGTGAGGGATCAGCTTCTCCCAGTCCCTCCCTGGACATTTGGGAGAGTCGGGGGCTTTCCTTGCCATGGTTGTACCCCTGTTACGTTGCTCAGTTTTAAGTGCAAGGAACAAACATGATATTTTGGGTGTTATTTCTAAGGCATAACGTGGATGGATTACAAACTTGGGGTCATGTGAGGCTCCAGGAAATTAATACTTTTACTTTTTAAACAAAACGCAGCAGGTTAATGATCTCGGGGTGTATTTTCAGTGCAAAAGCATTTCTCCATGGCATGTCCCAATATCCTGGGCCACAATCTCAGTCCCCACAGGGGTCCTGTGTTCTCTCCCCTGATATGGAGACAGGAGCTCTCCCAGCTGGATGGGGTGTCAGATGTCTCTCCCTGAGCTGCAGCTCCTTGGAGAGGGTGAAAAAAGAGGCACTTTGCTGCAGGGAGACTGTGGATTTTGGAAGCAGGGCAGACCCAGAGAAAGCTATTTCTACATCCCCCAGCAATCCCGTGTTGCTATTTTTGTGGGCAGGGGGAGATGTGAGCCTCTTTCTACAGGCAGCAAAATGAGGCAGAGAGACACTGAAAGCAAGACGCACAAAGGAATTTGGATAGAAGATATAGATTTAAAGGTTGCATTAGGTGTGCCATTGCTAAATCTGGTTGATCAGAGTCATGGCCAGGTTGCTGTATAACCTTGGAGGTCGCAGGTGGTTAGAGATGCTCAAGTTTGCATCCCCAAATATTTGACAGCAGTGTGTCAAACAGCACCAGGGGATGCTGTTAGGCATTGAACCTGTCATGATTCATGTTTTAGGTTTCCTCCATCAATCTCATTTCAAAGGTTCAGTCTGGTAGGAAGGTTTTAGCAGGTCAGGGCCAGCACAAAACAGAGAATTGGAGGACTGGGTTTATTTTATTAATTCTGGGACTTGGTTTCTCTGGCAGCATCCTTTATCTGAAGAGTTTGAGCCCCCATGACTCTGCAAAGCTCTTTGGCTGAGATCCCAGGATGGGGTGTAGGTGCATTATCTTCCTTCACTGGAAGCTTTTCAGCTTTACTTGGCATTCAAATATTAAAATAGGGGAAACACGCCCCTTTGACCTGCAGAGGGGAGGCCCAGGCTAAGCCTGTGCTGCTGGGCAGTGTTGAATTGTCAGCAAGTTCCCTGGCCCAGTTTTGGTCTGTGCCAACTAACATTGACCCAAAAAATCGCCAGGCACAGCAAAGGGCACAGCAGGAACCAGGAGTCATTCCCAGGGAATGGTGTGGACATGGCCAGCCTTGTTTGGGGACAGGGAGTGCTTGGCCTCAGGGCAAAGAGCCATTCCCTCACCCCATTCAGCTTGTTGGTGTGAAGGAAGGTGAGGGATTAATTGCTGGAGCAAGGGTTGGGTCACAGCGCTCTCCCAGCAGCTCCATGAACATATGGCATGTTAGAAACCCATCTCAGCAGCTTCAGCAGGAGGCAAAAACATCCCCTCCCTGAGAAAAAGAAATGGGAGGAATAACCTGCTCCTGCTTGTCCATCCCACGAATGCTCAGATGAGCAGATGTGTTGTAACAGCACTTATTTGCTGAGTTTGAAAAAACCCCCATTTTTCTTCATGAAAGCAAAGTCTTATTCCCTGCAGCAGGTGCAGGACTATGAAATCTATAAGGGGAAAGGTCCTTATATATGATATGGAAAAACAAGTGCCCTTTTGGTGCTGTGGAAAGGCTGCAGGGGCTGGTGCTGCCCATTCTGGGGGTATGAGGTGGCTCTCAGGAGACACAGCACACCGAGGGGCTGAGACAGCTCATGGCTCCATGACCCTAAAACATGCCAAGCCTCCTCTGAAAATGTAGTCCCAACCCTAGAAAATTTAGTCAGAGGTCTGTGGTCAAAGGAGGTTGTGGCCTGGCAAGGAAACAGGTTCTGTGTGTGTGTCCCAGTCCTGCTGTTCAGGTCTCGTTTGGATTAAAGATGTATATACAACTCAAGTACATGTATTATTTATGCAAATACTGACACATATTTTTATTCGACTGTAAGCAAACATACCTATAAAAGCTCATTTTCATCCCCCCAAAAAATCACTGAACCTTTAAAGTCAGTTCACAAGAAACAGCAAATGGGGAACCACAGCTTTTTCAAAGGATTTATTATACATAAAAGGTGAGGATGCAGCAAGTTTGCTGTGGCTTTGCTTGACTCACACCCACCTTGTGACCAGAGGTGGAAATGGAGCCCAACACCCTGCCAGAGTTGTGTGTCACGTGTCAAACACACCCACAACACCCCATTTCTTTCAGTCTTGCACTTGCTGTTTTAGCTCTCATATTTAGGGTCATCTTTCTGGTCAGCCTCAGCAAGGGTTGAAACCTCACTTGCCACCTGAGATTTAATTTTCTGCCTCTTTCTTACATGAGCAAGTGAATCTTTGATGTTCTCTCTGCCTTCCTGCAGCTTTATCTTTGCCTGGATTGCACTACCTTGGGAACACTTGGAACAGAACAGCATTGATGCAGGGACTGTCAGTCAGGGAGAAATCAATCTTGTTCTTCTTTTAATCATGTGGGCTTTCCCCTTTCCAATTCTTGGTGACTTTCCTCCTACAGGAAATGAGTAGGATCTTCTGGCTCTGACTATTATAACATTTTACCACATGTGTTCTCTTTTGTTCCTAATTTCTCTTCAAAAGTGACTGCCTGGGTTGATTTTCCCATGTTAATGCTGGTGAAAAAAATAGATTTTAATTTCTCCTTCAGCAGCTTGTGACAGATCTTGAAACCTGCACTCATTGTGCAGTTACCCATTGTAGTGGGTATCTTTACTATTTCAGGCACTAATTAATTTTATTTATCCTCTCAACACCCCTTGCCTTTGCAAGAGGAAAAATACTGTGTGTGCTTGTCCCCACTTCAAGTGCTGTTTTAGAGAGTCACAGAATGGTTTGGGTTGGGAGGGATCTTAAAGCTCATCTCGTTCCAGCCTCCTGCCACAGGCAGGGACACCTCTCACTATCTCAGGTTGCTCCAAGCCCTGCCCAACCTTCAACAGTTCCAGGGATGGGGCAGCCACAGCTTCTCTTGGGCAAGGAGAATTGGGACTCAGCCAAGAAAACACCAGAGAGGCATCACAGTGCCCCTGAACACACACACAGCTCCAGCACTCCCTTGGGCTCCCACCCCAAGATTTTCTCCCTCCATGGGTGACTGGGTGGCATTAACTAGAAACCCACCCTGAATGAGGGCACAGAATCACAGAACCATGAGGTTGGAAGAGACCTCCAAGACCATCCAGTCCAAACTGTGATTGATCCCCACCTTGTCACCCAGCCCAGAGCACTGTGTGTCACATTCAGTCATTCCTTGGACACCTCCAGGGATGGGGACTCCAAACCTCCCTGGGCAGCCCCTTCCTATGTCTAATCCCTTTTTCATGAAGAGATTCCTCCTGCTGTCCAACCTGAACCTCCCCTGGCTCCACTGGAGGCCGTTTCCTCTCATCCTGTTGCGCATCCGTAACCCGGCACGTGACATTATCCGTAAAGCTCCGCATGGCTGGTGGTTTGCACAGCTCATCATCTTGCAACTGCTGCTCAGTGCAAACATCAGAGCCACAATCAAGTTGGAATTCTGCTTTTAATTATACCCTTCGTGACACGGTGAAATCAGCGGCGTCGCACGGCCACGTCGGAATGCTCAAACGGGGAAACTGGGAAAATGTAAGGGAGAGGGATTTACTACAACCCTCTTCTTCTGCTGGAGGCTCAGAAATCGAGTTTGGTTGTAAGGAACTTTTGCTGAGGGAAAAATCTGGCCTTTTTGGTCTCTTTTCTTGTCTTTTCTAATTAATTTTTTATCTCTTTGTTTCACAGGATGTTCTAGTTAAAAAAAAAAAACCAAAAAAACAACCAAAAGACTGAATGTCAAAACTACTAAAAGCTAACTTTGAAAAACCAAGGAATAATTCATTTAAAATCAGCATCAAACCCGTGCCTCTCCCTAGTGTTCTCCATGAACTCCTCCAAAAATGAGGTGTTTCACCAAGAGCACTTAATTATACAGACATAATGTGGAGCAAGACATTTCTAAAATCCCCCAACAGCTGATGGAACGATCAGAGCATCACGCAGCATTTGCAATTAAACAGAGAAACATTCAGGATTTCTGGTTGTGCACTGCTCTGTTGGTGGCAATCCTGCCGTGGCAAATAATAAAACTGTTGTAAAAGGAAAGGAGCCCCCCTAGAAAATCAGGTGATGAGAAAACACATCGTGATCCCGGGATAACAGAAACCTGCACTGATTCTTAATCAGTATTGGGTGAATTAACTAATTCTACACTTTCCTGTTGCTCAGTGAGACAACTGCATATTGTCAAACAACTGCTCAGCTTCATCAAAGGTAAAAACAGCCAGTAATTATTTTTATCCACAAGAAACTCGGATTAGGTAAAGACATAGAGTAAGGGAGCTGTCCCACTTGAGAAGAATTGGGGTTTTTTTGCAAGCAGAAACTGTCTTTTCCTTTGAAAAACCTGTGGCCTGGGTAATACCTGAGGAAATATTCATGTTTGTGTGGTGGAGGATCCCACATATTCTGCAGGCTTGGTCTGTGAGTCCCGTGTTAATGTCAACACAGGCAAGAAATGGCCCTGAAAATGTGAGGGAAACTTCTGGGAGCTCAGAAAGAACCTTCCTTCTTTCTCCAGGCTTGTGGAGAAGTTGAAAAGCTTTCCCAGTATCCATCGGAGACGCACAATTTGCATTCAGAACAGGCTGCAGAAGTGACAGCAAGATTTTCCATCGGAGATTTCCTCAATTAACCCCAAGACATGCAAATTGGCATTTTTACTAATATTCTCCAAGCTCTCAGGCTTGTGATGAGCAGAGCTCTGTCTCTCATTAGCACACCTGTAGGAGCTCTGCAGGAAGCACAGGCACCTCCCGGCATCACAATGTTTTCCAACCCCATTTCCAAGGCAGCAGCTCCGCTCTCATGGGATGGAGAAGACAATGCCCAGATCCTACCAGAGCCTTGAGCTGCTCCAGAACGTGTGGATCAACAATGCCACTGGGTTTTGGTGGCAGTCACCTCCAAAGGGTGGGGCTGAGAAAAGATTTAGTCCCCCAAAACATGAGCAAATGCATAATTCTAATTAAATATACAGATAAAATTATTAATATAAAATAGAATTTTTTATATAAAATAATAGAAAATATATCATGTATCATGTGTATGATAAAATATCATGGAATGGTTTGGATTGGAAGGAGATCAAAGTCCATGCAGTGTCACCCCCTGCCATGGGCAGGGACACCTCCCACTAGCCCAGGTTGCTCCAAGGGAATCCAATTTGGCCTTGGACACTTCCAGGGATCCAGGGGCAGCCACAGGGAAAACTGTGCCAGGGCCTCCCCATTTGCTGAGTAAAGAATTTCTTCCAAACATATTATACATACTCTATGATATATATGAAATAACATATAACATTTCATATCAGACAATAATATATAAACTATAATAACATTTAATGGAATAAATTTTATATAGAAATAGATTTGCAGGGTTTATTTTTCCAGTTTTCTGATCTGACTCAATCCATGCCCATCCAACCATCTGGGGTGGTACAAAGGCAGGAATGATGCCTGCAAGGAACAGCCACCAGCCAGGGAATGTAGAGCAGCTTTGGTAAATATTATGTTGATTTTGGTGATTCAAAGTGTCCTTGGCAGGGCAGACTTGCTCAACACCTTTCTTGTGTTTGAATCCCACAAGGAGTGGGGACAAAAGGATTTCTCTGTTCTCCCAGGGGTGAGCAGTGGAAGGGACCTTAAAGATTACCCCATTCCACCCCCTGGCCTGGGCAGGGACACCTTCCACTAGACCTGGTTGCTCAGAGCCCAGTTTTAAGGGTCACTAAATGAAGTGTGTTAGAAACAGGAGTTCCCACCCTCCAGGCAACGTCCTTTCCCTGCCAAGAGTCCAAACTCCAGCTCCCAGCTGTGAAGTCGCTCTCCTGACCTTCAGCTCATCCCTCCTGGCTGTGAAAGTGTCCTGGTGTGAATGTAAAGGATGGTGGTTGTCTGGAAACTGAACCCTGGCCAAGAATGGTGTGCTCTGCAGTGAAGGGTACGAGGCAAGGTGAGGAAGTTGGAAGCGGTGAAGATCTTTTCGGGCAAGAGCAAAGAGCAGGATAACAGCAGAGCTACTCCTCAGTGGCTTGGCCTGGGTAGTGCCACTGCCTGAGGTGTCCTAAAGGAGACAGAGATGCTGTGGGTGCAGGAAAAAGGGGGAAAACCATGTACACTGGATAAATACAATGGATGCTGAGGGTAAACGAACCCATGAACAAGCACTCCTTGCAGTTGTAGTCACTGGAGAAGGAGCTCCTTGTGCAGCCTGGGATCATCATGATATTATCAAAGAGACACTCTGTAGGAGAAGCCAGAATGGGCTGAGCTTCAGCATAGTCATAGGAACAAGGAAGCCAAAAATATCACCAGCACAGCCTGGGGTTTGAAAAGGAGCCCTATGAAAAGTGAGGCGACTTATTCAAAGGAAATCAGAGCCCCGGCGGGGTGAAATGTTTGCAAGCAGCAGAGATATTGTTTAAAGACACCATATTAGAGGCTCAGAGAAGATACTTAGAGTGTATCAAAAAAGACTTTAAAAAGACCAGAAGAAAGCTACTGTAATTAAAGATCAGAGCGAAGGAGGCTATTACAAGGAAGGAGACTTCGTGTTCAAACACGGAGAAAATAGAGAGCACACATTCTATTAAAAGGTAGACTAAAAGAGTTGAAGAACTGCTTTCCAAGAGAATGAACAAATTATCAATCCTTTTCCAAACATGAGTGGATTAAGCAGCCAGGCGAGCTGGAGGGCCAAGAGAGAAGCAGGGTGTAAAATGAATAACTTCTGGTCCACAGGCCATAAGTGTGGATCGAGGAACACAAAAGGAAGTTGGAATTGAAGTGTCTGTGCAGAGGAAATTGCTTGAAATTCAGCAAGAGGACAGAAATGGCAAGTGCACGATGCTGGGGATGAGTCCATGTGGGTTTGGGAGGCTGAAGTTAAAACAAAACTGCCACAGCTCTTCACCAGCACCAACCACATTAACCTGGTGATGAGTGGGCATGACCTTACCAAAAGCTAAGGGAAACAAGCTGCCCTGGGCAAGACATGGCATAAGAAGCAGTCCAGGCACTGGAACACATTCCCCAGAGAAGCTGTGGCTGCCCCAGCCCTGGAAGTGTCCAAGGCCAGGTTGGACAGGGCTTGGAGCAACCTGGGCTAGTGGAAGGTGTCCCTGCCCATGGCAGGGAGTGGAATGACATGAGTTTTAAGGTTCCTTCCAACTCAAACCATTCTGGGATTCTGTGATTTGAGGGGAGGCATCCAAAGGTCCCTTCCAATGAAAACCATTTACAATTCTAGGATTGCTTTCCCCATCTGTGGATCATGGTGCCTCTGGACCTGGAGGAATGCAGGGAGGGAGGGATGACACGTGCAGGCTGACACGTGCAGTAAGGAGATGAGGAGGATGATTATAATTTCATAGTGCAAGATCCAGGATCTGAGGGAACACCTGAGCTGCAGGTTCACCACAAGCCAAGAGCAGGTTCTGGGGAAGCATCACGACACATTTGCCTGAATCTCCAGCTCTTCCACACGTGTTTGTGAGTGGCTTCATCAGAAAGAGGAAACTCCATGCCTGGGGGACACTGAAGACAACCCAGACACAAAAATACCATTCCAAGGCTCAATTCAGCCTTTGTACAAACTGGAATATAAAGGAATCAATCCTTCCTCCAGCCTCCAATGACACCTGCATGGGTTAGCACACCTCTTGTCTGCTGACACGTTTCTGCAGGTGAAGTGAAGGTCAGGAAAGGTCTCCAAGATGGAAACTCAAGGTGGACAAAGGGAAAAACTGCTGCCAGTGCTCCTGTGCCTTGGAGCTGTGAAACCTTCTCCCTTCCCCATGTGCTTTTTCAAGGGCAGAGCACTCTGCACTGCCTGTGTTTTCATGTGGAAGGTTGGGAAGGGCAGAGGGAGGAGGACAAGGAGGAGGAACGGTGGGTTTGCAGTGCTGGTGATTCTCTCTAGCGACAGGCTGTGTTTGTCTTTGGGGAAAGGGGACTATTGAGTGCCTCTGTGACATCAAGATTGATCTTGGAATGTTTAAAATGATAGGGAAAATGCATTTCCCATTGACTTCTCCGGGAGCAGCTTGCACAGTTCTGCAAGCAGATGGCATGATGTATATTAAATTATCACTTATGTCGGGGGGCTTATTTTAAGGATGGAAGTGTCGTCTCTTGGTATTTGTGCCAGAACTGCTCATCCCCAAATCAGGAGTTTTGTATCCTTCCAGCCCTCCTGGAAAATACTTGAAGGAACATGCCCTTCCCGAAGAGTGGGAAAAACCGCATCATCTTGTTCTTCTTCTGCACTGTTTTTGAAAAGCAATTTTTAAAATGCCCTTTACAAGAGAAGGGCCCGAATTGGTGTAAACTGAACTAAAGGCAAATGTCCCCCCGAGTTCACTGTAAATCTGCTCCCCCCTGGGTGAAGGTTCACACTGACAACATGACTAAGTAGTGCAAACAGCACTGGTAAAGCCCAAGAAGTCTAAAGCAAATGCTGAGTCATCAACAATATTTATAACCTGCCACACTCCGAAGAGAAGATACCAAGACATATGACAAATGTTGCATTTTTAATGACACCAGCTGCAGGACACTTTGCTGCTGAAAGCCACAACCTTTGTTTAATCAGTGTCCCTTGGTTGTAAATTGTGTTCCATCCAAACAAATATTGCTACTGACTACCAAAAAAGCTGTTTGCAGCTCTCCATATCCCATTTCCCCCCGTTCTGCTCCTCTCCCTAATCTGGTTTTATAACAGACCACTCCTCTGTGTCGCCTGCAATCCTCTTGCACCCATTTTGGTGCTTTATACCTTACAATTGTCCAAACACTCTTCTCTGGATGATCTGCACTTCAAGCCTCTCCAGGCCACTGTTTCTAAACCAGCCTCGTAATTCTACCCCATCACCAGGAAAAAATAAATTCAATAAACAACACCCGCACTGGGCTCATTATGGACTTCACGGGATCAGAACAGTTTGGGTTGGAAGGAACCTTTTTAAAGGGCATTTATACCAACCCCGTGCCATGGGCAGGGACACCTTCCACTAGACCAGGTTGCTTCACTTTGGGATGTTCTGTCTCATTTGGAATGTAAATTCCTGGGAGTCAGAAGAGGTGAAGAAGTCCCACTGCTTCCCCTGGGACCAAAATATCATGACACCAACAGAATTTCGATACCTAAGTAACTCTGAATATTGGAAGAGTCCAAGGCCATGTTGGACGGGGCTTGGAGGAACCTGGGATAGCAGAAGGTGAGGGATAGCAGAAGGTGTCCCTGCCCATGGCAGGAGGATGGAACAAGGTGAGCTTTAAGGTCCCTTCGAAGCCAAACCATTCTTGGATTCCATGATCCTTCCTGTACACACTGCATAGCAACATCCTGCATAGCAATTCCAATAAAGAACGGAATCAAAAGTCAGAACAGTCCATGGATGATTAAAGACAATTTAATGGGCATTCAGATATATTTTACATATGCTGTTAATTTATTTCCTCCCAAACAGAATATTACCTGCCATTTAATTTCCCTCAAGGATCCAGATGCTCTCAGGAAATGTCCTGATATTTTTGTTTAAAGCCAGGAAGCATTTCAGGTGTCTCTTAATCCACTTTATTACGATTTTCCCAATGAAACTATTTTAAATACACAACCTTTTCATCTACATCAGCACCTGAGTGCATTTTGCCAAGCAGTGACAGGCTGTGCTGCAGATCTATTTCCAGCAGAGCTTTCTGTGTTGCTATTCAATAACCACTATTATTGCTGGATGCCACAGCTAAAAACAAGATACCTGCAGTCAGAGCCCTAAAAATTCTCATTGCTTTAAATGAAACACCGGGTTTATTTTATTTTCACACGTTTTCTTACGGAGGGAGATGAGCTCGTGATTCACAAAGATCCTCTTCTTGGAGACCAGGAAATGCCTCGTTTGTAGGATCTGCTGGTGCAGTGGAGGAAGGAGCCCACGAGAGGGCTCAGGGAAGCAGCCCTGGACCAGCATCCCTGGGAAGATGCTGGGCAGGGAAAAGCGGAGCCTTGAGGCAAAGCTCAGCTCTTCAATCACATTCCCCTTAAAACATCTCATCTCGGGCGAGCCAATAAACAAGCAGTGCAAACAACATCAGCTTTTATTAGCACGGGTAGTCTCCTGCATGTATTTTTAATCTCTGGCCCGTGTATTTCTTCCAAACTTTATTAATTCCAGGGAATGCTGCTGCAGGGAATATACGAGGGCACTTAGGGCTGATGGAGCTCCCTCTCGGTTTTATGGTGTCGGCACAGCGGGCTCTGCCGAGCACCACATGAGCACATTTATAAAAAGCTTATTACAGCACACAGCACAAGAGTTGCTGGGGTTTTATCTTTCTTTTTCTTCTTTTTTTTCTTTTCTTTTCTTTTCTTTTCTTTTCTTTTCTTTTCTTTTCTTTTCTTTTCTTTTCTTTTCTTTTC
>JAWWMP010000116.1:113515440-113528373 GCA_035047865.1 Dendrocincla tyrannina | reverse complement strand
TCAGGGAGAGGTTTGGGATGGATCTCAGGGAGAGGTTTGGGATGGATCTCAGGGAGAGGTTTGGGATGGATCTCAGGGAGAGGTTTGGGGTGGATCTCAGGGAGAGGTTTGGGATGGATCTCAGGGAGAGGTTTGGGATGGATCTCAGGGAGAGGTTTGGGATGGATCTCAAGGAAAGGTCCTTCCCCCAGAGGGTGGTGGGGCACTGAACAGGCATGCAATGGAATGGGCACTTCCTAAACCTGTCAGAGCTCCAGGAGTGTTTGGACAATGCTCTGAGGGACAGGGTGGGATTGTTGGGGTGTCTGTGCAGGCCCAGGGGTGGGATTTGATGATCCCTGTGGGTCCCTTCCAGCTCAGCATATTCTGTGATTTTATGACTCATTATTTGACATTTTTATCAATTACGGAGAAGAACATGGAAAATGAATTCCAGCTGCTCTCAGCTGCAGGAGCAATAGCAACAAAGACAAGGGACTGTAACAAGTCTAAATTAGTGATTTAAATGGTGCCAAGGACCAGGCAGAGAACCCAGATTTTCTATATATCTGCCATAATCACCTACAGATTCCTATACATTGGCAATATGTTCTTTAGGAGTGTTGGGAGTCACAGCAATGAACATCTGAGGCTGCAAGGTCTAACACTGCCCTTGGACAGATGAAGGCAAACCCAAGAAACCAGATGACATCGGCACTTGCATGGTCTGAGCAGCGCCAGAATGCTCATTCCTCATTCACATCTTCATCAAAGCAGGAAAAAAAATCAGGAAATACGTCACTTGAAAACCTGGAGAGGGTCCAGAGATGTGCAATGACTCAAGAGAATTAGAAAATATACTTGACTGTGATGAACTCCCCAAGTCCTGTTTATCTTGCCTTGAGGGATGACTGCAGCCTACAGCAGTAAGGCTGGATAACAAAACCTGGATAAAAGCAATCTCTTCATTCTAGGGAAGATAAGCTAAGCTGTGACGGTTGGGAGCTGAAGCCAACCTAAAAATAAGGTGCATATTTTTAACAGTAATCAAGCACTGAATAATCCACTAAAGCCCGTGGAGGATCTTCTTTCACTGCATGTTTTCAGATAAAAAAGAGATGGCTTTTCCAGGAGTGCAGCACAAACCTGCCTTCCCAATCCGTGGATTACCACGGAGATGGTCACACAGGGCTTTATCAGTGTCGAGATACGGCAGGTCTTGTTACACGGCAAAAACGTGTCTATCCCAAACCACAAAGACCAGGAAATTTAACTCTGACGGATTATGGACAGGGAATGGCAGGTCTGGAAAAAATTGTGTATATTTTGAGCAAGCTCGTGGGACTGGAAGGGTAGGAATTTGTGCAAAGCCCTGGCTGAAAGGAGACAGGTAAGCCCACATCCCTTTTGTTCCTGCTCCCTCTTTCTCCTCTCTTTTCCCATCTTCACGCTGGTTTCCCAAAGATTTTTAGCATATGCCATGAAATTGCTGTGCTGGGAATACTGTGATAATTGCATGGGAAGGCAAGCACTGTGTAGGTGCCTTAATCCAGTTATTTTCCTGATACACTTCAATCTATATGTTGGTACATACAAAGTCTATGTAAAGCATAGTACGCTATAAATAAAAAATAATCCTGTTCTACTGCTTGCTTGGACAGGGAAATCCATAACAAGGAAACTTTAAATAAAGTTAGAAGATAATTTTCAGAGTCTCCCCCCTACCCAGACCTCACCCTTTGGAACCCTTTCCTGAAATATAAGTAGGATTTATCTAATTTAAACAGTATTCTGTTACCATGGAGCCCACAAGCACTAAGTCCTTGTGAAAATCAGCAGTTTTTATTTGTTAAGTGGCACGATGGCTTATTACTATTTAATACTTGGGATCCAGTTATGAGGCAGGAACACGGCGTGTGAAGTGCCACAGAAACAGGGAATGCCAGGCTGTTCCCTGTCCCCAAATAGCTGGAATTTTACAGCCTCAGCAGCCCCCCTGCCATTGTTCTACACACTGCTTTGGACTCCAATCCCCCTGCCCTGCCCTGCTCTTCTCAGCCTCACACACCAAGCAGCTCAATGTGATGGTGACAAAGCACTTTCCCCCAGAATTAATAGGAAAGGACAACCAGTATAAACACACAAGGACAGCACGTGGAGGATCATCAGGATTGTCTGAGTGGAGGCAGGGCTGGATTTTCAGGGCTCTGGGAGGTCTCAGCCACTTCATCTGCCAGGCTGAGCAGCCGAACACGAGTGTGTTTTTCAGCCCTTCACCTCTGAGTGACCTGGACTGGTGCAGGGCAGATGGCAACGAAAACACAACTGGTCACAAAGAGGCAGAGGATGCTCACAGGAAAAATTCAGGCTAGAAGGGAGAGACATTAACTCCTGGGGGAAAGTCCATTGCCACCCATCATGAATGCTACCAAGCAGTACATCTTTTAGAAACACATTGCTGGCAGGGATAAGTGCTGAAAGAGAAGAGATGGCCGGTATAAAACCTTGTCATCGTTAGTGGTTTCTTACAAAGAAGAGCTGGGAAATGACAGCGTGACCCTAAATGAGAGAACAGCTAATGAGGTGAACACATTTTAAATGAAATTCACACTTTGCTGTTGAGCATTTCTGGTTTTTACTAACTGGTACTGTCAAACTATCAGTTATTTCTCATATATTCACTCATTACTCAGTGGATTTTCTTCAGGTTATTACAAGACTGTTTTGAGGTCAACTGAGGTCCTCTCCAGTCTTGATCTCAGTGATTCTAACAATCAAAATTCAACAAAATTAAAAAAGCTGATTGCAATCTTGGGACTACACATGCTCAAAGGGGATGTTCACCTTTCAAGCACAGACAGTGAATCTCAAAGCAGAGGTGGGGCAGTTTGTCCCTCACGTTTCTACCTGGATTTGTAAGTTTGAAGAAAGCCTGACTCCTAAAAAATGAACTTCCTGCTTCTCTGAGAGCACTTGTGAATTTTCAATACTGTCATACCCAGCACCTTTATAAATGTGAATTAAATTCTAGGCCTCAAGTGTATTGTACCCACGTAAACCCCAGCTTGATTAAGAGTTGAATGGAACTGCATCTGTCACTGGCCACTTCTCGAGAAAATTATTTAACTTTCCTCTCAGAGTAGGTATTATCCTGTTGTTTTACCATATTCTCTCAATTCAACCAACAACCTCACTTTTTGAGAACCCTCCAGACAACTTTTGCAATCAATTCCCACCCTGTCCTTTGTATAAACCAGTGGAAGGTGTCCCTGCCCACAGCAGGGGTTGGAATGGGATGAGCTTTAAAGTCCCTTCCAACCCAACCTCTCTTATTGTATAAATATATTGCATTACCCCCAAACTATGGTAAATATTTTCCACAAGCATTTATACTTTGTTCACTTTTTCTTTCTATATTTTTATTGCAAACATGGGTGCAGACACTTCTCCATGGAGAATTATATTACTTGGAGCATTTTCATGCAGTAAAGTAGTCTGCAAGGTTAGGATGATACAGTACATTGGCTAAATACAAAATGGGAGAGTGCTGTGTAAATCGGCAAGAGAAAAGTCATGGTGAAAAAAAATATATATTCAAAAACGCCAACCATATATGTAAATATACAGGTGCCATTGGGGGTTGGAATGAGATGAGGCCCCTTCCAAGCCAACCCATTGTGATTTTTATCCTCCAATAAAGCACATTACTCCACCAAGAGTCTGTGTAGCGTGTTTTCCTAAGTCTTATCCACAAACCCCCTTCTAAACCCGCCAGAGGGTGACTATAACACGGACAAGGAGCTGGATGGGACACAGACTCCCCGTCAGGGGCAACTCAGACAAACAAAAATCCCCTTTACACACAAAAAAACCCCATGGGGAATCAAGACGTGCATAAACTCCGTAACAAGCAGCGTTTGCTGGGGCTGAGGGAAGGGGTAATGTGGTGGTTTAGTTTCCTTGGGTTTGGTAACAGGATTATAACTAAGGAAGCATTCCACACCGTTCCTTTACATAATCTGATGTGTCTAAGATGAGGAGAAAGGTTTCCTCCCTCTCTTCTCTACCTTTGGGGTGTTTGGAGGACAGCAGGTCTCTCCATTAGCTTGGCTCTTATATCAATATGAGCTGAGGCCTCTCTGAGGGCCCTTGTCCCAACACCACATGAAAGTGGGAGATTTCTATTGCTTCTCTTGAGGAAGTTTGGTAAGAATTTATTGTGCTACTTATTTTTTACCCTGAGTTTATGGGTGCGTGTATCTGTTTTGTTTTGTTTTGACCCATTTTTGTCCCATTTCCCGTTCCCTTTTGGAGTTGTGGGGTTCTTATTCTGTATACTCATAGTGTTTGACTGTATATAATTGTAATATATGTGAATATATATATATAAACTTTTAGTAAAATTGTTTTTTGGTACTTTTTTCCTCCCCTCTCGGGTAGGGGGGGGAATCCCTGTGGCCTGCCGCTGTGTTTGGCAGGGGCCCACCTCACACCCCACAGTAATTCGGGATAATTTGAAATAAACCCTGCGGGCGGCGCTGGGGGCGGTGTGAGGGGGGCGTTTCCCGCCGGCAGGGGGCGCTGCCCCCCCCGCCCCTCCCTCCCCTCCCCTCCCCTCCCCTCCCCTCCCCTCAGCGGGTCATGCTCCCTCGCCACCTCCTCCTCCTCCACCTCGCCCGCTCCTTCGCCATGGGCGACTCTGCCTCCCGGCTGCCGCAACAAGGCGAGGCGCTGCCGGGCCGGAGCCAGCGCATGGCGGTGGCAGGTAAGGGCTGGCCGTACCCCACGCCCTGGCTTCGCTTTGCCCCCTCACGGTGCCCCCGCCATCTTGGCTCCCCCCTCGCCTCATCCCTGCCCGCCCTCTGCGCATGCGCGGGGCCGCTGGCGGCGGGAAGGGCGGGGCCGCCGCTGCGCATGCGCGGGGCGGGCCGGGGGGCAATATGGCGGCGGGGGGAGCGGCCCGTGAGGGTGAAGGGGCGGTGGGGGGAAAAAGGGGTGAAAGTGCGGAGGGAAACGCGGTTGTGGCGTGGTGTGGCCGTGTGGGGACGGGTGCTTTGTGTCGGGAGATTGAGAGGTTGGGTTGGGGGAGCTGACGGCGGGTCCTTGCCCGGAGAAGCTGCGGCTGGCCCGTCCCATGAAGTGTCCCAAGGGCACGTTGGATCGGGCTTGGAGCAACTTGGAATGGTGGGAGGTGTCCCTGCCCATGGCAGGGGGTGGCACAGCCTGAGCTTTTAAGGTCTCTTCCCACCCAAACCATCCTGTGATTGTATTCCATGGTTTTGTGATGTCTCTTGACTGTGTATTAGTTTTCTCTTTAATTATTACTGAGAGCAGCAATAGGCCTATTGAGGGTTTTAAACAGATTTCCCTACACCCCCTTTTTTGTTGTTGTTGTTAAATAGTAATACTTAAAAATCATACCTAAAAATGTTGTGGATTTTCTATGGATGTTCTAGAAGGGAATTGCTGGCTGGGAGGGTGGGGAGGGGCTGGACTGGAATTGCCAGAGAAGCTGTGGCTGCCCCTGGATCCATCCCTGGCAGTGTCCAAGGCCAGGTTGGATTCCCTTGGAGCAACCTGGGCTGGTGGGAGGTGTCCCTGCCCAGGGACTGGATGATCTTGAAGGTCCCTTCCCACCCAAACCATTCCATGATTCTATTCTATGATTTTTCTTGAAATACGAATTTTCTGTGTATTTTTTGCTGAGGGCAGCAATAATTCTATTGAGATTTTTAAACAGATTTCCCTACCCCTTACTTTTACTGCTAGATAAAATAAATACCTAAACATAATACCTAAGCATTGTGTGGGTCTTCTGTGGATATTCTAGAAAGAAATCCTGCCCTGTGAGGGTGGGCAGTCCCTGGCACAGGTTGCCCAGAGAAGCTGTGGCTGCCCTTGAATCCCTGGAAGTGTCCAAGGCCAGGATGGATTCCCTTGGAGCAACCTGGGCTAGCGGGAGGTGTCCCTGTCCATGGCAGGGGGTGGAATGAAATGATCTTTCAGGTCTTTCCCAACCAAAACCATTCTGTGATTCTTTTTGCAGTGTGTTTTTAAGTTCTTAATAATTCTTTCAGTGATTTTCCTCTGAGTAAATGTGCTGTCAGGTAAGCAAAGTAACAACCCTGAATTAAGCAATTCTGCCTTCTGACAGCCCTCCTAGGAGCTCAGAGTGTTCCAAGATGACTGTCAGTGCCATTCCAAAGGAATTACAGTGGCACTGAAGTGCTCTAACACGTGTATTCAGTAGTTCTCCTGCAAAGTGTTTGATGTACAAGGTGCTATTTATATGTCTCTTTGCTCCAGGCTCCTGTAGACCCTAACAAAGGGTGTGGACTTAGGGGAAAGAAGAAATATTTCAACACATAAAGGATTCAGGTGCTGGTGGGAGGATAATAAATGGATGATGGCATAAGGCAAGTGTTTGAGAGCATAGTAAAATGTTGCATTTTATAGGTATTTGGTAAAAATCTGAATGTGGTGGTAAAAATAAAGGTAGCAGGTAAAATATTATGTTTGATGTGGAGAAAATGGACTCAAAGGAGGGGTGCAGAGATGGGGTTTATGTCCTTACAGCAGTGAACTCCAGAGGTGATACCAAGAATGGCATATTACCTGGTTTAAAGTGGCACCTGCATGTTGCTTGTCGATAAAAGCCAGCACAGAAGACACACTAAGCCCATTTCATGTATTCTCATAAGGCTAACTATGAAATTTTTTGGATGTTCTTCTAAGGCTAAATGTGCTGTTATGTATTTAATAACAGCATGGGCCTCCAGTGATCTGTGAAAGTTAAAATGACATGTAAACTCCTTTCAGAAAAGAACAGTAATTTGATTTTTAGGCTGATGACCAACTCAACTATTGCCCTTGCAAACCTTTGCCCTTTTATTAATGTCTCTTGTGAACTGAGAACCGAAACTGGTATTCCAGGTGAATTCTCACCAGCACAGCCTAGAGGAGAGGTTTTATCCTTTCCTCTGCTGTCCCCGCTGGTTGTGGTGCAGCCCAGCCCAGTTTGCTTTGCACTGAGAGCACATCACCAGCTCCTGTTCAAGCTGGTGCCCAGCACAGCCTCAGCTCCTTCCCAGCAGCTCTGAGATCATCTTGCACTGGGGCAGGACGTGCACTTCTTGTTGACCTCCATGAGCTTCCTGTTGGTTTTTCTGCCCTGGAGCTTCTCAGGGTCTCCCTGGATAAACCTCTGCTGTTTGTCGTGTCCGCTCTCAATCTGTGTTCGAGGTTGCCCTCGGATTTGCTGAGCATGTTTTCTGTCACATCATTCATGTTACTGTTGCACATATTGAATGATTCTGGCCCAGCCTCAGCCCCCAGGGTGACCTGCTGCACACCAGACATCAGGAGATCGATTTTCCCACCGATTTTTGACGTGTCTCCTGCCTGGCAGGCTGTTCCTCCAGCCTGTTTGTCAGCTCTCACATGCAAATGCTGCCAGAGCGGGTGTCACAACCCTGCTAAAGTCACCAGTTGTCACAGCCACTGCTTTGCCATTCGGAAATAATTTCTAAGGGGACATACTCCATGATCTTCCCTGGGACTGAGGGGCAGCTGAGCATCCCACAGCCCTTCAATTCTCTTTTTGCCTGTTGGCTGTTACTGTAGCCCATATGTCATCACCAGAGATCTCTCCAAATCCCCTTGATTTTTCTAGTTATCGTTATTTCTAGATCTCTCACAGTGTCCTGATGGTCACACCAGCAAACCTCTAGAGAAACTCCCTGTGGCTCCTTGGATATAAACACATTTAGCTGCCATTACCTCTTTTTCCTCACATTGTTTGCTGCTTTTCTTTCTGTCTGTACCCGTGCCTGGAGAGCTTTTGGAACAGCCCTTGTTTATGAAAGACTTAAGGCAAAAGAGGTTTTGAGTACTTCAGTCTTTTCTGTACCTACTTCTAGGCTGTGGTCTGTATTCAGCCATGCACCTAGCTTGTCTCTGAGCTTCTTTTTACTCCTGCCATTGTTGTGGGATTGTTTTTATTGCCATTTATGTCCTTAGCTAGTCTGAACTCCAGCTTTGGCCTCTCTGATGCTGTGCCCAGGCAATGCTGTGTAACAAATGCCTTTTTATGCCTCTTGTGCTGTTTGTTTGTTGCTCCTGTGCTCTCTCTTTGCATTTTAGTCCATTAAGCAGCTCTGTGTTTCTGATGAAGCTCCTGTTTTTCTACATGATATTTTGTTCCTCGATTGTCTTGGAAAGTTTTGGTCAAAATTCAGACTGCTCTGAAGGGCTCTTTCTCCCTCTGCCAGCCCCTTGGGGGCTTCTGCTGAGAGATTCACCCCCTCCTGAGGGGAAGCTCTGACCTCTGCTCTGTGGGAGCAGGGACAGGACCCTGGGAATGGCTGGAGATGTGTCAGGGCAGGGTTTGGGATGGATCTGAGGGAGAGGTTTTGGGATGGATCTGAGGGAGAGGTTTTGGGATGGATCTGAGGGAGAGGTTTGGGATGGATCTGAGGGAGAGGTTTGGGATGGATCTGAGGGAGAGGTTTGGGGGATCTGAGGGAGAGGTTTGGGATGGATCCCAGGGAGAGGTTTGGGATGGGTCTCAGGGAGAGGTTCGGGATGGGTCTCAGGGAGAGGTTTGGGATGGATCTCAGGGAAAGGTCCTTCCCCCAGAGGGTGGTGGGCACTGAACAGGCTCCCCATGGAATGGGCACTTCCCAGACCTGCCAGAGCTCCAGGAGTGTTTGGACAATGCTCTGAGGGACAGGGTGGGATTGTTGGGGTGTCTGGGCAGGGCCAAGAGCTGGACTGGATGATCCTTGTGGGTCCCTTCCAGCTCAGGATATTCTGTAATTCCATGATAATTCTTTGTATAAGTCAATTTAAGCTCTGAAAGTGGAAAACTCTGAGCCTCTTGTTTAGCTTTCCAGCCTTCCTTTGGATCCTGATCTCCACTGTCTCGTGGTTACTGACATGACTTCAGCTTCACTCTGGAGCTCTGGAGTGCCTTTCAGTAGCAGCTCCCCATCCTGTACTTCTGGTCAAACCCTTCCTACAGACCCTGTTCCCATCCATGACACTGCTGAAGTTGTGTGTGCTGTGCCAGGTCTCTGATTCTCGTCACATCACAGGGCTGTGACCGTCCCAGTCTTTTCAGTGAGCCAAACCTGGCCTTAGTGTGCAGACACTTGAGGAAAACCTTTAAGCTGAACGTGTCTGATCTCAGACAGATTTCATAATGGGGGAATTAGACTTTGTTGAGCTGTTTTCTTTCCTTGCAGTAGAGCTGCTGCATTTGTTTTGAAAATTATCTCTTGGATATGATTTTTGTATAATGGTGCAATGCAATTGTCACGCTTTATAGTAAAAACACACATTAATTATTGGTTCTACCTTTGTGGTATAACTCAACTTTTCAGAATTAGTTCTAGTTATGTTCCTGCTGAAACATGGCTGTGTTTTCTGAGTATTCATTGCTTGCACTCTTTAATGGACTATTTCATTTTATGATGGTGGGAGCAGCTCCCAGTGAAGGAGCCCTGTGAATACAGAGATTAAATAATATTATTTTTATATATATATAGGTATAAATATATATAAATATATACATACACACTTTTTTCCTGTTAGGTATCCTGAGACAGCAGGGTGTAGTAAATATAAAGAATGTTTTTCCTACTGGTCAGGAAGTATCTTCTTACACATGTGTAGTGGGTTGACTTTTTGAGGCAGTGAAATGGGGAGACAGTGTTATGATTGGTTAAACCTATTAAACCTCTTAGCTTTATATCTAAAGATTAATAGAGCAATAATTACCAGCGTGAAGGAGGTCACTGTGAACTTTAGTCTGACCTGCTAAGAAAAGCACAACGTTTTTTCTGTGAATTAATTCTGGCTTGAATCAGATCACACTCTTTAAAGGAAACATTGATTAAAAATGTCATTTGACAGAGGAGCCATGGAAAACTTTCATAGGTTGTTGCAATGTCTCATAACTCTCTGCATTTAAAAGGTGCCTGTTTTGAAGTTTCAACTTCCACCCATTGCAGCTTTGGTGCAGTTTCTTTGTGAGGATGAACAGTTTGGTATTATGTGTTTGCTGCTTCATGGAGTACATTTGGGTCATAATTAAATTGCTGATTAGCCTGTTTTTTAAAAAAGTGAAGGCTTCATCCACACATAAACCAAGCAAAGTGAATTCTTGTCAGCAGAAGGCACATTTCCAATAATTTATTAATTCTTTCTGGCCATGCTGTTTCTGCATTCCTGTCCCCACAAGAGCCTGACCCACTGTAGAGTGGGGCTTTCCACCTCACAGGACACTCCACGTGGTCAGAATATACTTCTGACCCGTGTTTCAGTTTTCCCCAGGCTGGATGGAGGTGCAACAGGTTTTTGCTGAAGTTTCTAGAGGATGTAGTGAAGTTTTACATCAGGGATTTCTTGTTCTTCCTTCAGAGACACTTCTTGACACTGAACTAGTGCAGAACAGAAACAGGTATTTTATGGGAATGGCTTTACTGTTCCTATTCTGTCCCTGCCTACCAAAGAGCACTTGCTTTTCTTAAGATGCAGAATCATTTGATCATGGAATGGATTTGGCTGGAAGGGATCTTAAAGCTCATCTTGTTCCACCCCCTGCCATGGGGGTTAATTTAGCTATCCTAAGTCCTGTTAGGACTGAGTTGATTTCTCCTGTTTCATTTACTTGGAAATCTTTTGGAGCTTAATCATTTCCAAACACAGTGAATATTCAGAAGGAGAAATAACCCTTGAAGTTGTTTGGCTTCTCTACCAGTTTGTTTTAGTGGAATTTTTGTCTATGCTGGTCTTGTCTTACAATTCTTAAAACACTGAACAGAAACTGTTGTGGTCAAACTTCCACTTGTCAAGTCCAACAATCAACTCAACACCATCATGTCCTCAAAATAAGGAATAAAATGAAAAATAGTGATATCTATTTCCTTTAATGATTAAAAAAGCTTGTGATCGTGGGCAAATATAAAACTTCTTCAGCCATGGATTTGATATCACTGTATTTGAGGTGTAAAATAGAGATTCTTGAGTGAGCACAAAACTTTCAAGGGAAGTACAGTTTGTCTTATGGTTTTGGAGGGTTAATTTCTTCAAGTTTCCCACTCCTTTATTTACCTGATACATTGTTTTGCACAACTGATTAACCATTTTTATCGAGTTTATATGAAATATGGGCTGAAAAAATGTGATCTGGCTTCCACTGAGGTGCAGCTCAGGTGTGTGCTGAGTAACAATGTCATGTGTGGTTGAGCGTTTCTGAATCACAATTCACCTTTCTAATCCACAAGAGTTAATTACTTGTTTCTTCCTTCTAAGGGACAATCTTTGCCTCAAATACACTCAAGCCATCAATTTCCATAAATTATGAAATTTCATTAGCGTTTTGCTGTGCATGCCAAGACTGAAAGCAGAAGGAATGTACAGCAGAGAAGCACCTTGCTCCAGTAGTTGCTTGTTATCTGAAAGAACTTCTCAGAATTGTGGTTGCAACATCCTTACAAGTCCATCCAGGATGAATTTCCTTGGAAATCCTGCCTGTAGTAGTCTCTTATTTTTTTGCACTTTGCCAGTGCAAATTTATTTACACACCAAGGCCCTCATTTTCAAGCCAAGTAAATATTGTTCTGTCATTGGAAAAACCAGGATTTACCTTTCACCACCCATTAAATTTACATTTGGGAAGGTGCTGCAAAGAGAAGCAGAAGTTAAGTCAACATAAAAGGATTTTTGTTGTTGTTGTTGCTGTTTGCATGTGCTTTTTTACCCTTGGCAGCTGGAAAACAACAACCAGAAGGAACTTAACATGCACACACGAGGCTGGAGAGATTAAAACCATACAGCAAACGTGTTTACAGAGCTGCACATCCAGCTGTCCAACCCTCCTCCCAAGGCACGGAGAAAGCAAGATGGAAAACCCCTTATCACCTCTCCCTGCATCCCAACTGAAAGGGAGGTGCCATTTGTGACTAAACCAACCAAAATATTAAAAAAAGGTATAAATAAAAGTCATGTTTGAGTGGCTGGAGCTGCTGGTGGGCTGCTTAGCATGCGGAGGAAGCTCTTCCAGGGGCTTCTCCTGGCAACAGCTCGAGTTGCTGGGAGACAGAATTGCCTAAATGGGGAGCAACTTCACCCAACTGGCAGCCTGTGAATGCAAACTGGGCTTGGGGGAGCCTCCTCTGGCTCACACCGTGATTTCCCTCTCCGAAAGGAGAAATGAAGCCAGAGGATCTCAATTCAGGGGATTAGGTGTGGATGCTGCTCCGAGGAATCGCTCAAAGTTGTGTAATTAAAGTGGGTAATTAGTGCTGGTGAAGGGTGGTTGTGGCTTCAGGAGCTTCTCGTTGCTGCTGTTTTGAGAAGGGATGTAATGTCTGAATTGATCAAATTTGGGGTGTTAAACAAACCTGGCAGTTATGAGAATTAAGCACAGGATTATATTTACTTAGGTGGTTTTTTTAATTGCAGAATATTTTATGTGATTCAGGGACACACTGGGCTTCTTGGCTCATTGTGTCCATTTATCTTTAGTGCAGGAATGCCATGGACTGGCCATTTAGGAAAAGTTCTGCTCTGGATCCCACGTGTGCCTCTGTAACACTCGTTAGGTCAGTGTGATCACAGGGAGAGACTTGGGATTAGATTGCCCAGTGCTTCTCGTCTTCCCACACCAGGTGGGACTGTGTGGGGCAAACTCCTGGCTTTCCATTGTCCCAGGAACAGAGCTGGGACTGAGCACTTGGCCTGCAGGGGAAGATTCACAAATATATTTTCATAATTATTAGTAATCACAGAATGAAAGAATGGCTTGGGTTGGGAGGGACCTCAAAGCTCATCTCATTGCACCTCCTCCCAAGAGCAGGGACACCTCCCACTATCCAAGGGAATCCAGCCTGGCCTTGGACACTGCCAGGGCTGGATCCAGGGGCAGCCACAGCTTCTCTGGCAATTCCA
>JAWWMP010000116.1:113487946-113499743 GCA_035047865.1 Dendrocincla tyrannina | reverse complement strand
GAAAAGTTCCTCCCTCTTCCTGGGAGGGTTTGAGGTTTTGCTGTGGAGCTGACTTGGATATCAGGGAGAAATTCCTCCCTGTGAGGGTGGGGAGGAGCTGGGCTGGAATTCCCAGAGAAGCTGTGGCTGCCCCTGGATCCATCCCTAGGAGTGTCCAAGGCCAGGTTGGATGGGGTTTGGAGCAACCTGGGCTAGTGGGAGGTGTCCCTGCCCATGGCAGGGATTGGATTAGATGATCTTTAAGGTCCCTTCCCACCCAAACCATCCCGGGATTCTTTCAGCTCGTTGTGTCAAAAAACATCATCTCTGCATTTTACGGTCTTGTCATGTGAGGAAATTCGTGATCCTCTGGTCAGTCTTTGTGAACTTTCAGCCAGTTTTCTTCCTCTGATTTTCATTTTAAAACCCCCAAATGTTTCTTTTGCCCTGTAGTCCTTTTTTTGATACAAACCCTTGTGTTCTTTGCATGATAAATGTGCTCACTGTTTATTATTATTATTATTATTATTATTATTACTATTATCATCACAGATGGTCTCAGTGGTCCTGCCTGGATCCACTCCCTGCCTTTGTGTTCCACGTGGGGAATTTTGCCCGTGGTGTTTCCCCTGAGCTGTCCCATCCTGTGGGATCAGAGCCAACCCCTCCAGCAGGAATTATTCAGAATATTACCAGGAAACGTTGCAGAGTGGCCAGCCTTGTGTTTGCTCTGTGGATTCCTGGCTAAGGAGCTCATTGAAAACAAACCTTCTGGGGATTCAGCAGCCAAAGGACTTCTAAAATGAAAAATAAATAGAAAAATAATAAATTCACATAATCAGGGAGAAAATGCAAGAAAATGACAAAAAGAGGAGGAAGGAAACAAAGAAAGGGTGGATGAAAAGGATGAGAGAAATGCTTTGAGATGAAGAGGTGTGTTTATGGTCACTTTTGTTTTGCTGTTAGGGACAGAAATGTGTTTATTACCCAAAGTTCTTTCACTGCTGCAAAATTCTGTGTGTTTTGTAGTAAATGACCAACCCCTTCTGCTGGCAGGGAGGGTGTTTTATCTTTGCTCTGCATTGCTGAGCTATGAGAGCCAATTAAATTAATTCAATTTTGATACCATATTAAGAGGCTTCAGTAATTCTGTGCTGTTGCTGCTGCATGTCATTTCAAGTCATTCACACCCTTTACTTACTTGGGGATTTTTGAGCGTGTTTGGGTTTTTCTTTATGTTCAGTATAATCCTTTTTTGGTTGTCTGCTGTTGGGTGACTGCATATTTTAATTTGTAACTCACTGATCTGAGTGTTATTAAACTTCTCTTTCATACAGGAGGTTTCATTTAAACACGAGAGGGGTGTGTATGTATCTATACAAACATATATATATATATGTGTGGTGAAAATCAGACTTTCTGCTCATAATTAAAACATTTACATTTTCTCATAATCAGATACCACAGAGCTGCTTTAAAGATTTATTTTGTTCTGGTAAATTTTCTAGACATTTCTGATATTCAGCTTTGTACAGTCGCTTAAATCTGAATTTGTGAGTCACACTGAGATCACTAAACAGCCCCATTTTATTGTAAATCATTCTAATTTCATTTGCAATGGGTTAAAATGAGACAAACAAAGGTGCAAAGTCCTTGTCTGCCACCCTCCTTTCCACTGCCTGTGCTGGGAAGTGGAGTTTCCTCTTCCTGAAATTCCCTGCTTTTATTTTACAAGTGCCTTTTTTGGATGAAAAGTTTAGAGATGAGTGCAGTTCTTGGGTTTTGAGGTGCCTTTGTGTAAAGGTGCAGGTGATGGGAGGAAATAAAAGGTGGGATTTGCTTGTCTTTCAGGACAAGACCAGGAGCCTTATGAGGCACAATTGTCAAAATATCAGCTGGAAAACTCGGAATGCACTTCCTTTGATCCCAAAAGCACTGAGGGACTGAAAGGCAGGACCTTCACAGGTCTAAAATAGCTCCTTCCCTTTGCAGGAGACCAGCAGACTTTCTTTTATTTGGGTTTTCTGTGAAGAACTTGGGTTTTCTCGTCATCTTCTGTCCACATGAGCTGTCTCGTGGGTCTGGATTGGAGATTCCTGGCTGCAGTTCCTTTGTCCCTAATTTCAACTCTTGCCATGCCCCCTGAACACTCACATCTCAAAGCCCTTGTCCAGGAGGGTCCTCCAGGGATTTCAGCACCATGAAAAGTTCCTCCCTGTTCCTGAGGGGCTTTGAGGCTTCGCTCTGGAGTCGACCTGGATATCAGGCAAGAAATTCCACCATGGGAGGGTGGGGAGGGGCTGGGATGGAATTCCCAGAGAAGCTGTGGCTGCCCCTGGATCCAGCCCTGGCAGTGTCCAAGGCCAGGTTGGATGGGGTTTGGAGCAACCTGGGCTAGTGGGAGGTGTCCCTGCCCATGGCAGGGCTTGGAATGAGATGATCCTTCAGGTCCTCTCCATAATTCTGTGATTTTATGATCTCTCCCACAATTAGGTAAACATTTGTAATTGTTATATTAGAATTTTCTTGAAATGACAAAGAGCTCAAATAACTGAAGTTCAGCTGAATTTCAGTTCCTGTGAAATCAGAGGGAAACCCAAACTTAGTAAATGGAAAAGGATAAATTTACAGAGGAAACCAATTTTAGATGTCAAATGGCAGGATGAACTCGGAGAAGAAGTGGAGGGATAGGTATGAAAAAGGGATGGTGGGAGGTGTCCCTGCCCATGGCATGGGGTGGAATGAGATGATCTTTAAGATCCCTTCCAACCCAAACTATTCTGGGATGCTCCACCGCAAAGAGACCCCCGACAGACATTGTAATTCACAGAAGAGGGAACTTAAAGACCACTTGAAGTCATCATTGAGCAGGGAAATGACACAAAAGGTGTTTATTCCTCACTCCCAGAGGGCTGGGCAGAGGACTCCAAACCACCTGTCCAAGTTGCAGAGCTGCTGATGCACCTGAAAATAATGGGATTTTAAGGATCACTTGCAGATTCCCTCTGAGAGCCTGTTTGGGAAGCACAGCTTGGGAACACCAGGAGTAATAACCTTCTCCAGGGAGGTCCAGTGACCTGGTGTAATGGTCCGAGGACTTTAACACTGATGAAAAGGCTCCCTTACAGTGTCTTTTGAGTCATTTTTGTAGTGACCTATGGATACTGCTCAGCAGGTTCAGATAAAATTGCCTTTATGTCAAATTGAAGAGCAAATGTTCTGTATTGTGAACTCTGGTTAGGCTGAATCTAAACTTGCACCTCATGGCTCAAACTGAGGCTGGACTGGACTAGTGGGGCTTGGCCCTTTGCTGTCTCCACACACCTTCTGCTTTCCCCCTGCCTGTATTACCCCAAACTTGGACTTTATGTTTTTTAACAGCGAAATTAAAACCTTCTTCTCCCCTTCTCAGCCTGGGAGGTGTCACCTTTCCTACCATTCTCTGTCCAAAGAGTTTTTTGCACCAACCCCTCGCAGATTCCCAAGTGCCAGTGCTTGTTAAGTGGTTGTGAGGATGATGATTGTGAAATCAAGCCATGATTGTGCTGTTGGAGACCCGAGTTATTCCAAACCCACCTTCCTGAAGTAGCTGGAACCCAGTGAGTTCCACGCCTTGGGTAGCAGGGACGTTCTTTCAGGGCTTTCCAGGTTTCATTTCTGCAGCGTGGCCAAACATTTGAAACACATAAATTTAAACTGGCTTTCACATTAGGCTTGGATTTTCTTGGAAGGTGTCTGAGGCTGGGCCTTTGGAAAATCAGGCTCCTCTAATTACAGAGGTAACATATTTTAAGATGTTGTATTCTGTGTATGAATCATCCTCTCCCATTATTAGAGGTGACATTTCCATTTAATTTCCCAGTGGGATTCCGTTTAATGTTTTCAAAACAACACCGGTTGAAATCATATTTGTTTTGGTCCTCTGCCTTTAGAGAGAACCCTTCGTGAGAGGAATGGCAAAGTTCTTAAAAACGGGAGGAAGAAGAGCTTGTCAGTGAAATGTTTGCGATTTTCTTTTAAATTCAATGCCTCGAAGGGGAGTCAGGCTGTGCTGTGGCTGAACATGCTGTCAGAACCAAAGGATTGGGGATTCTGGTGGGTTATCTCAGTTTGGTCTCATCCTCACTCAGTGAACTGTGTGTGTTGGTGCTGCTGGGAGTGGAACCGATCCTTGGGTTTGAATTTACACGTGAAGATTTTAGTCCTTCCTGGGAATACTCGGATTGTCTCAGCAGGAAGGATTTTTTGTTTCAGCAGGTATATTGAATTTGCATTAAATTACTGCTGTGATGACTTATATATTTAGAAAATGTCTGTTCTAACTAAAAGAGAAGCCAGGTGGATTTTTGGCCCTGATCCCACGTGGCACGGACTGGGTCCATCACTCAGGCCAAGGTGGGGCTTCAGCCATGGAGACAAAGCTTTGTGTTCTCCAAATGTCCTGGGGTGTTTTTTTTTTGGGAGCTGACGACAGCTAATTGAGGCTTGAGGTTTTATCAGCCATCACTAATGAGATTCTGCAAGATATTTGAGTGTCTGCCCTCTTTGGGGCTTGGTGGATCGAGTCTGATGTGAAATTGGAAGGTTAGGAAATATTCTAAATAAAGAAAAACTGCTCCTGCTTTTGGGAGAGCGTGAAAAGGGGGGAAACGAGCACAGGGAGGAGGGGAACAACATGTGTGTGAAGGATAAGAGAGACATAAAATCTTAGTGTGCTGCTTATTAATAGGATTTATTGCTGCTATTTGCAATAGCCCTGATTGAAACCATTCCTTTGACATTGTGTACTTGATATTTGCCAGGAAATCGGGAGAAAACATTAAATGTGTTGCTTTCTATCCCGCATCCTCCTTTCCCCTTCTCCTGATCTTTTTCCTTGGGAGGTTTTAAACATTTATGGGGGGAAAAACCATTTGCAAAGGGCATGTAGCACCAAGGCAATAATCACAGTGCCGTGCTGCTTTATGGGGCCATAATCCAGTTGCCTTGTTTGAAAAAGCTACTTGGCCTTCGTTCTGCACGGCTTTCCCTTTGGGAGCGGGGCTGGATTATTGCCTTGTAAAACAGGGCTGCATTCCTCTTGTTGATTAATTATAAATCCTGGCCTGTCTCTGCTCACGGAGTGCTCTCTGCCTGAGAGCATTTCTGCTCCTTCCCTTCGTGGCTTTGCCCCTCATTCCAGGAATTCCCAAGTAAAAGCTGGATTCGTGGCCCTCAAATGTCAATCTCCCTTCTGGGAGTTTCATGGGCATGTCACACATTTATTTTCTTCTAATGAAGGTGAATCAAATATAGACCCACTCATTTTCTGCAGCCACAGGGATGTGTAAGGCAGGAGGAAGTAAATGGTAGCAAGAAACTTAAGTGGAACCATCCAAATGGATTTGAAGACGTGGGAATCTCCTTAGGTTAGAACTGGGAATGTGGGTCGCCATCAATGGATTGTCATTGTTAGCACTGAGCTGGGAATTGACCTCCTTAAGTGTTGTAAATTGACCTTTTAAGGCTCTTTCATGACATTTTTAAGCCTTTTCCCACTCCCTGAGACTTTCTGGGAATGGGGAGGAGCAGTCCAGAAACACCTGGAGTGGCAAGAAGCTGGACACAGCCACCGTTGTGTGGTTGCTGGCAGGACATTTTCGGAACTGCAGGTGATCTGGCAGGACAGTGAGATGGGAAATATTTCCAACCAGAGCTCCACATGGATGGAGACTGCCCAAAGATTACAGGATTTGTAACCTCACCTGTGATTATTTGTGTGCTGGAGGCTGGATGATGTTCTTACAACCGACCTGAGTTTGCTCAGTGTGCCATCAGGGAACGAGTGTTTTCACAGGTAGCATTTGTGCCCTGTCCTTGGGAAAATGGCCATCAGCATTCCTGCTTTATTTCTGTAGCAGCCTGCATGAAATGGCCACTTAAAAAGAGTTGGAAGTTGAATCTGCTGTGTGTTTTCACCAGCCCACCAAGTCGTGTTGGGTCTGAGGGTTTATCACTCACCCAACTCCAGCATCAGGGATGATTATCACTTGTTTTCTTTATCAGCAGCCAAACAGTGACAAGGAAAAGTGTGATTGCATTAATTAAAAGATATTTTATAGTGAGAGTGTGAATCACAATCCTGAGAGATTGTGAAGACTTGTCTGGAGGTGACCCTGAGCAGTCAGATCAACGTTGGGTTTGTTCTGCTTTGGGCACGTTTGGGCTTTGGACCTCAGTGGTCCTCCCATGCTACATCCTTGTGGGACTGGAATTAGGAGGGGCTGCCTTTATGTCACTATTACAAACTGCACAGGAAGCCACGGTGCCACTTTTTTGGGTTCTCACTGCTCTCTTCTCATCCTTCTGCTTTAATAGTTCACAAACTGTGCAGCCAGAGGGAGAAATTCCTGGTTACTACCTGGATAAGTTGAAGAATATCCCCCGGGGGCCTGGTTGAAGCACAAGTTTTCTACTCCCTCAGTTACAGGTACACCACCAGAAGCTGCTTCCAAACCACTCCTCACCAGTAAGGTTAGACTGATGATGTAGAGAACATTTACAAGCTTTGCAAAGACCTGATGCCAGAAGGGAGCTAAGCCCGTGCTTGGTTGACCCATCCCAGGATCACACTTGAAAGACATTTCTCAGTCTATAACAGGCCACGTCATTGTAGGAAATGGCACCATGGCAACGTTCAGCACATCTTTTGGGATGGTTCCTGGTCCATACTGGGTGGAGAAACACACCAGCCAGTTCAGAATCTTGGATCATGGAATCTCAGAATGTTTGAAGTGACCTTAAAGCTCCTCTCGTTCCAACCCCCTGCTACGGGCACGGTCACCTTCCACCACCCCAGCTTGGATCTAATGTTTAAATTTCCCTAAATTAGAATTTTTTCTCCCTTTTTTTCCCTCTTCAGCTTCACAATTTCTTGCTCTGCTCCTGTTCTTGACAGCTCAGTGACCCGACGTGCTGAGAAATGCTGGTTTTTTGGCACTCCATATGCAGGAATCTCTCGTGCTTATTAACTTTGGGTGGGCTGGGCTCTTTCTCACCCAGGGAGGCAGCTCAGAGGTTTCACAGGGAAGTTCTGGGCCCTGCATTTTGTAATTTTTATAACCCCAGCCTCTGATTCTTGAATATTACAGAACTGTAGAATGGGTCAGGTTGGAAAGGACCTTCAAGCTCATCAAATTCAACCATTAACCCACCACTAAACCCTGTCAGACCACCTAAAAAAAGGTAAATCTTTCTCAGTTTAGCCATGTCAAGCATGGATAAACTTAATAATTTTGCTGATATTTAATATCAAAAGGATTTTTATGAGCAGTGTTATTTACAATTATTTAATAATCTAGAATGTGCATTTTTGGTTTTACCCCATCGAAATTTGGAATCTAACAGATAAACTTATTTAACTATCAAACATTAATTAGTAACAAGTGGAATTAGGAGAAGTTTTGGGAAACAGGAGGAAGTTACTGCAAAGAGAGAGGGCTGAACTGCAGGTTTTGGTTGCAGCAAAGCTCTGAAAAGGTTTATAATGAATTTAAATTGGGAAAAGAGGAGCCCTCATGTGCCATCACCTGCATTTGGGACCTGCAGGTGAATAAATATTGTCCCTCTACATACACCTGAGAGAGTTATTCCTTAAAAATGCAATATATTTCTGCAGCCCCAGCCCCTCATTTCTTACTGTTTTGTGCCAAAGGACGTCAGATCAGGGGGGGTGTTTTAACTTAACTGGGAGGGTCTGGGGTGCCACTAAATTGGTTCCATTTTGCCCTTAATGTGCCTTGGCTGCAATTCTCTCTCTGCCCTTCTGAACTGTCCTTACCATGGCACTGGAGTTCCCTTTGAAGAGGCAGAGCTGCCTGTGGCACTCGAGGCTAAAGCAGAAGAAAATTTAAATGATTAATTAATGCAATCCAGTGTCTGTTTTACCAAAGGCTTTCTGGGACTTATTTAGCTCGATAAATGAGAGAAATTCCAGCAGCAGGTTTGCAGGATAGGGGTTGGAGGGGAAGGGATCATCCACCACCCACTGAATCAAACTAAGGGAAAACAATCTCTCAAAGCTTTTATTTTTCTAGTGGTTGATATTTAGTGTTTGTAGAAATCAGCCTGGCGCACAACTTCTTTAAAGCTGTGAAGGACAGAGGACATAAATCTCAGCTCTGACTGTGAACTGAAATTGTCCACGTTCCTAAAAGTGACTGGGGAAATTCATGGAAGAGAAATCTGCTGGGGTTAAGGATACAGGCTGGAAAATATTCCACGAAGTTGCTCTTCTTTTGGAGAGAGAGCCAGGACCTGAACTGGCTTTTCCTTCAGCCTGGTCCAGCTGCTTGGAATTCTGTGCTTTAGGAGTGAGAAATCCCTGTAATCAAACCAAAAAGGGGAAAAAAGTAACACTGTTGAGATATTTGAAATTTAGAGGCATTTTTACCCATTTGAAACTGTTCTTCTCGTGCTTAAATGTGAAAGCAAACACTGATGAACTAAAATACTCCTTACACAAAGGTTGGGTGGGATTCTGGGAGTTACCAAGTTCAGTTCCTTGCTCTGAGCAAGGCCTTGCTCATTGAGTACTGAAAATCTCCAAGGATGTGGATTCCACCCCAGTTTTAGGCACCTTGTCCTTGTGCTTAACCACTTCCACTGAGAAAATTATTTTCCTGTTGTGGAGCTGAAGTTTTTGTTGGTGATGAAATTTATGTTTAAAAAAGGCCCAACTAAATGTTTTAATATTGAAGCATTTGCAGGGCTGTTTTTTTTTTTTTTTAATAAAATGTTTTTAATTGATTATCCTTGCAAATTTTAAAAGTAAGGCATGGTAAGAATTGCTGTTGAGGGATGTCATTGAGTCCTGTCCAGCTGTAATGATACCATTTGATGTCAGTGACTGTTAGAGCTGGTTTTGGGATGCAAAATAGCTCAAGTTGAGATGTAGGATCCCAAAGTGGAGCAGTGGAGAACACTGAGAAACACAGAGGAATCTTCAAAGTGGCCTTAGTTCTTTTTTGCAGCCTCAAAACTCTGCAGATCACAGGATTTTCTCCTAATTCATCCTTCCCCTGCTCCCCTCTAGACCACAGAGCCATGGGATCATTTAGGTTGGGAAAGACATCTGAGATCATCGAGTCCAACCATCCCCAGCACGGCCAAGGCCACCACTGCCCCATGTCCCCAAGTGCCACATCCATGTGGCTTTTAGATCCCTCCAGGGCTGGGGACTCCTGGAGGACACACAGGACTGTCCCACTGCCTGACCACCCTTTCCATGAAGAAACTCTTCCCAATATCCAGTTTAAATTCCTTTCCTAATCAAAGGGGGGGTTAAGTAGAGAAAACCTCAAATACTGTAATTCCTTAGCAGAGGGATGTTGTGGGCTTTGAAATGGAAACTAAAACCTGGAGCTTTGCACTTGTTGTGTAATAATAATGTAGGATGGAAGAGTCCCCTGGAGATCTGTGGCCCAACTTCCCACTCAGAGAAGGTCCAGCTTAGGTAGGAGGGGTTGCTCACCTATCTAAATATAGATGTCTCTCTATCAGAAGTGAAAGATAAAAGGAGATTGGAACTTATTTTTCCCAGCTGTCTCTGTTAGGAGAGTTTTTAGTGGCCAGAAGTTGAATGGCAAAATGAAAAAACAGTGAAAAAGTATTTTTAGGAGTGCCAAGGACATGTGTATGTTTTACACGTGGCTTAGTGTGTTAATTTGAAAGATGGGCTTATTATTCTTCCCCTTTCAAGAACTGGGACACCAAAGGTCCAGCTGACAAACGGGAGACCAGTGTGACAGTGACGAGGTAGAATTATGGAATCATGGAATAATAAAGGTGGGAAAAGACCTCCAAGAGCATCGAGTCCGACCTGTGACCCATCCCCACCTTGTCACCCAGCCCAGAGCACTCAGTGACACGTCCAGTCCTTCCTTGGACACCTCCAGGGATGGGGACTCCACCACTTACCCCTCTGTGGGGCTCCCTGGACCCCCTAAACCCCCAAATTCTTGGTCATCACACCTCGTGTGCTGGAAACACAACCAGTGCACCAGCAGTCCCTGCAATCCTGAGCAGGAAGTTTTGATTTGCCTTCACCAAATGATCTGCCTGTGTTTCTAATGCCAAGAGTTTCCGTGAAGGGGAGGAGAAAATGATCTTTTTTTAAAACCTCACACAAAATGCTGCCTTTGCATCCAAAGCCACAGCTCCCAGAAAGCAGAGCCCAGCCCCAAGGCACGGGGCAGGTTCATTTTTGAGCCAGGAGCACTCGGGTTCCTCATGCTCACAAATTCAAGCACAAATGGCATCCCCTGTGGCCTCTGTTTTGATGAAATCTCTTCTATAACTGCAGGTCTGTCTCTTTGTATGGTTTGATTTATCCCTGTTGAGGAGACAGCCCACCCTGTTCTTTACACTGGGAATGATAGGGAAGTGACAGGTTAAAATGTCTTGAAGTGGCTTCAGCTTATCCATTAATCTCAAAAGGTTCTTTCATCACTTTTCTGGAATGTCTGTTTAAAATGACTCTTGTCCTCCTGGTGTCTCCCAGGACACCAAAAGGCTCTGCTGTGTCACCCAAAGGTTTTCCCTGGTGTGAGTCTGTCAGTGATAATTCTGTTACTGGAGCCCACAGGAAAGATGGGGAGGGACATTTTATGGCAGCCTGGAGGGACAGGACAAGGGGGAATGGATTCACAGTGACAGAGAGTAGGATTAGATGGGATACTGGGAAAAATCCTTCCCTGGCAGGGTGGTGAAGAGCAGGGATGGAATTCCCAGAGAAGCTGGGGCTGCCCCATCCCTGGAAATGTCCAAGGCCAGGTTGGAGCACCCTGGGCTAGTGGAAGGTGTCCCTGCCCATGGCAGGGAGTGGAACAGGATGAGCTTTGAGGGCCCTTCCCACCCAAACCAAACCATTCCCTGATCCTGTATCCTTTAAGTAGTTACCAAACCCTGAGGACACTGAGTTATTGTGTGAGGATTTTTCAGAGTTAAAAGATTCTCGTTTGATGTTGTTTTAAAGGTGCAAGTTGTTTTGGTCATTCTGCCATAAAATGAAAATAAATTTAATATAATGCCCATAATTATTGATACTTTGGGGTTGTGGTCTCCTAGCAACAGAAGACAAATTGAAAAAAAATAGTTGTAGAAATGTACTTTTTCCCTGCTGATTAATTTCTTGCTCTTAGTAACTGGGGAAACTGCAGCCTAATTTGTAAAAAAAAGAGTCTTTACTTCTAGGTACTTCACTTTTTTAGAGGAAAAATAGTCAAAATCCTTATTTTAAGAGCCCTGCAGTCCAGCTGTGCAGGAAGAAATGAAGAATTTTGAGGTTCTACCTGACAAGGTTGAACTTAAACACAATATTTGACCACATCGTGCCAGGTCATCCCTGGTGCTGGGTCATCCTGGCCTTGTAAAGGGTGAAGGAGACTCCAGGAGCAACTGATCCCTCTGTGCTGAGGAGTGTCCCTCCTTGGTGGCCAGTGGGGATTGTCCCTCAGGGCATCCCCCATCCTGTTTTCACCTTGTGATGTTGTAACCTGGGTTGGTGATTGATGCGGTCACACTCTGGTGACACCACAAGGTCACTGGATTTGTTCAGCCTGGGCAAGAGGAGTCTGAGGTCAGATCTCATCAGATCTCATCCCTTCCTCACGAGGGGCAGCAACAATTCCTGCTGTCTGTGACATCTGACAGGACCAGGGAGTGGCTGAAGATGTGCCAGGGGAGGTTGGGGATGGATCTCAGGAGAGGTTTGGGATGGATCTCAGGGAAAGGTTTGGGATGGATCTCAGGGAGAGGTTTGGGATGGATCTCAGGGAGA
>JAWWMP010000116.1:113382125-113397029 GCA_035047865.1 Dendrocincla tyrannina | reverse complement strand
CTCCAGGTCCTTGTGCTGTTGTTCCCAGGGCTGGGGGCAGCTCTGCAGGTGGGGTCTCACCTGAGGGGGCAGAGGGGTAGGATCCCCCCCTCTCCTGATGGTCCCACAAACCCCTTGTGAAACCCCTCCTAGAAATCCCTGGATGCAGCAGATGTCCCCATTCCCTTGCCCTGGCACTGCAGGGGGGTGACAGGGTCTCTGTGCAGGCTGGGTTGGCATCTGCTCCCCTGCCCTTTGCTGCTCTTCCCTTTCCTACTCCTCAACAGTGTTTTTTTTCCTGCTGGAATTTGCCTGGAATCCCTTTGGAGCAGGATGGGTTGCAGAGAGGAGCAGGAGCTGCAGGCTGGGCTGTTACCTGGACATTCAGCTGATCCCCTTTCACTCCTGGCTCCAAGGGTGACTTGGGGAACCCTCAGCTCTTCCTGCCTGTTGTCCTGCCCTGTAGAAAAGGAGATAGTTTATTTTATCCTGTGAAGAGCTTTGAAATCCAGGGATCTGTGGGTTGTTCTGGGATTGAGTGCTGGAGGAAAGCACAGGCAGCAAGGGGAAATCTACAGTTGTCTTTTATCTCCTGTAGTCACAGAGAATTTTAACTGCTATATTTTGAGATTTATACATCTAAATTGTTTTATTTGGCTGATAGGAACTATATACTCCAAAATCTTGCAGTAAAGATAATTTTTAATATTTGTAAAAGTTCTGATTCCCCTCTGGTTCTGTAGGATGCAGAGGGAGGGTCTTTGGTGTAAAACCTTCTTTGGGCACTTTGTAATTGCCCAAATTGTCCCAATGTTGCAGTGCAATGTCTGGCCCCTAAACCTCCTCTGTGTATTTAATTAAAACATTCATTTTAATTGAAATGAGATTTCAGACAGAGGTTTTCACAGGGACTTGGTGGCTTCATTCAGAACTCACATAGGTTGTGAAAATGCACTAAATTCACTGAGGTTACTTTTCCTTTATAATCCAGTTACTGACAAAACATTTGCCCCTGAAACGTTTGTAATTTCAGCTTATTGAATATGAATATAATTATATAAGCATATTAAATATAATAAAAATGGTATTATTTTTTCCCCAGTGGTTGGACTGTACCATGTTTGATGACCTTCCATGAAGACTGGGGTCTTAAAAATCTTTCTCCTGCAGAAACTTCCTAAACTAATCCTCCCATGAAGGTTTTTATTATTTAATACCCCTTCCCTGTATCTCCTTTTCTCACAGCAGCATTTCAGTGCTGTGGTAACTCTTATTTCATTCTAAAATCACTGCCTTAACAGAACCAAAGTAATAATAATGATAATAACCAAAAATAAATAAATAAAAATACGCTCAGGGGAAGGGAAAAAAATAAAAATACTTCCCAAAGCCAGAAATTTGTGCTTTGCAAGGATAGTGGTGGTGGTGGTGGTGCCATTCCCTTTGAAATAATTCCTCCCTAATTGGGATCCCAATGTAATGGGTAAGTGAACATCTTTCCCAGCAGCAGCTGTTGGGTGCTCAATGAGTGGAAAATACGGCTGTGGTTAAGTGTGGGGAGCTCTCATCCCATCAGGAGGAGCAAGTTAATCAGATACAATTCACTGAACAGCCCAGTTGCATTTGCAGAGCTGGGGCTGCCTTTTAATTGTTGGAGGCCTTTTTTTCCCCCCCCCAATATCTTGCAGGATCTTTTGTCTCAGCTGTAGCAGTTTTGGTTGCATCCCTAAAACTGTCAGTCTTCCTTCTTTTTGCAAGGGGCCTGACAATTCCTCCTTCACAATGCAGCTCAAATTGGACCAGATGCTGCATCAATAGAGCAGTCTGCCCATCTCAGAGGCATTAAGCCCAAAATTATTTAGAAAATTGAAGCCTTTAACATACTCTGGATTAATGTGATTAAGTAGAGCTTGCTTTAATTCATAGCCATCTATTCCTTTATTAATAGCCATTTCATCAACAGGAGCAGCACATATGGGTACAAGATGACTGAAAGTTAAATTGATTGCTGTAAGCCTGCAAGAAAAGCATTTAATGTTTCAATAATAACTGATGTAAGACTTCACTGCGGGGCATTTTAGATAGATTTAGAGCAGCTTGTAGACACAGTATTTATTAACATCTTTTAATTTTTATTATAAGCTTGCTAAATGAAAGTTCCCTTTTTTTTAATATTATTGTTATTATTATTATTTTGAATCCCTTCTTTAGGTCTGCATTTGATACAAGATCAGTGTGTTTGTAGAGGAGAGTCTCTCATGTGAATGAGAGCAGCTGGTCCAGGGCATGGTGGAGTTGAGACTTGTGGCAGGATTAGGAAAAGAGAAATCCAGCGGGGATTAAACAGCACATACATGGAGCTACAGAACCATAAAATCATGGAATTGAAGCATGGAATCACAGGGTGGTTTGAGAGCTTAAAATTCATCTCCTTTCACCCCCTGCCATGGGCAGAGACACCTCCCACTGTCCCAGGTTGCTCCGAGCCCTGTCCAGCCTGGCCTTGGACACTGCCAGGGATGGATCCAGGGGCAGCCACAGCTTCTCTGGCAATTCCAGCCCATCCCTCCCCACCCTCCCAGCCAACAATTGCTTCCCAATATCTCATGTAAATCTGCCCTGCAGCTCCCATTTTTAGGGAAAGGACCTGTAGGACTCAAAGCCTCAGGCTTCAGGAATGCAGAATTCTGGAAGGGCTGTCCCTGGTGTCACTCATGGACACCTCATTTGCCCCTTGGCTGCTCCTGGGCAGGTCCAGGGAGTTCCTGGGGCTCATCCCTGTCCTTGGTGACAGTGGGATAACCGTGGGCATTCCCAGCACCCGAGTTTTGTGTTTTCATGTTTCCTTTTGCCTTCCTTTGCTTAGGATCTCACAGTGGTTTGGGTAGGAAGGCACCTGAAAGCTCCTCCAGCTCCAACCCCAACACCTTCCACTAGCCCAGGTTGCTCCAAGAAGAACATTAAACAATATTTCCAGAATTTGGCACAAAGGATGTTTCATTACCACTATTATAAGATCTTAAAAGTTATATTAAAACATCTCTCTATTATGGATCTTAGGCCTTTAGGTGCTCTCGAGCATCCAAATTGGTCATTCCTTTTTGGATGAATAAATGTCAAGGCATACTGACTTCACTTGAATTAAAATCCCTTCTTTGCTCTTTTTAAACTCTCCCATTTAAATTGGAATGTAAAAAAAAAGGATACAAGTGACCTGGAGTTTAAAACTCTTGATTTGGGACTGGTGGAATAGAAATAATGGACAGTCAAATACAGTGAATGTTCATCATCTTTAAACATGAGGTAAATGATTTCACTGCTCCAATGTGAATTAGGACATTTGCATTTTAGCCAAAGCAAAGCAAAGGTAGTTTTTGTTTTCTATCAGTAGCACTGCACTGTTTACTGGAATTAATTTCAATTAATTTTATTAGTGGATGAAATAAAAGTTGCTCTTATTGGCCTCTTCCAGCATAATTAATCACTGGTAATAATTCATTTGCCGTGACTCCTCGAGGTTAAGCACTGGCACAGCCATTCATTAAAATTGGGGGTGAGGATTAATAACATCCAAGAGGTTAGCCAGGATAAAAAAAAAATAAAGAGAGAAATATCTGTAAAGATTTATTAAAGGCCAGTGATTGATCTCCTTGCCTTTAGTTTTTAAACCTGATCTCAGCTGGCATCAACTGGGCTTTGATCTCTTCCAAACCTCTGGCACTGTGGGTTTTTCCCAAATGTGTCCCCAAGAAGATGCTTGTCCTCACTCGGTGGGGGTTGAGATCCCAGGGATGGAGAATTCCACTTTCCATGGTCAGAAAGGGGATATTCCCAAACTCCAGCCCCAGGTGGTGCAGGACGAAGAAGCCACTTCTGCTCGTGGCAGGGACCTTGGTGAGGATGGGCAGCAAAAAGGAAGTTGCAGTGAAAAGGAGCTCCCACTTCGATTTGCTGCCCTCAAACTCATTTCATTATTGCATTTTCCGTTTTTATGTGGATTTTTATCAACCAGCCAACTGATTTGTTCACCTTTTCGGGTTTGAACTCTCCTTCCTTGCTCTTTGCACACACTTGTGCTGCTCCCAAAGCCTGGGATATTCCTGATTTACCACTTGCTGACCCTACTGCAACTTTTGACACCTCAATGGGGCCAATATTTACCCCTTTCCCTCAATAATCTTCCAGGATTGCCCTTCCAGAGGGGCAATGGCCATAATTCATATGAAAAAGAAATAGTGGGATCTCTAAAGCTCTTCAAGGGAAGCCACAGTTTGGCCAGGGCGTTGTAAATGAAATTATGAAATGGAATTGTAATTAATTTTATGTCTCAGAGCTTCCCTGGATTTATAAATTGTCAACATTTCATTTTTTTAAGGTCTTACCCACTTTAACAATTCATTTCTGTTGAAGACTCTTGCAGAAAACATTATTAGAACTTTCTAGAATTCTTTCACTGATGCTGATGGACTTCAAAGTGTTTGCCAAGTGTGAATTAATTCTGGATTTTCATCCCAACTCCCTTTTTTTTTTTCCATGAGCCCTCTGACTGTCTGTGTGTCACCAGTTTGATGGCACCTCGAGGCCCCTGGTGAAACCAGGTTGCCTGTACTGCTTTTTTTCATATTTATTTTGGGGAAATCAGCGGGGAAATCAGCAGGGAAATAATGATTCCAATCATATTTATTTTCTAACAGGGCTGTCACAGTGGTTTAATACAAGTTAGATACGAAAGAGGAGCTTCCAGAGCACAAAGACAGAAATTAATCCTTTTTTTTTGGCATTCTTAGGTATTAAGAGCTGTGCAGTTTTCTTCTAAGCTCTGTGTTGGTAACCGGGTTAAGAAAGAGGGAAAATGGGCATATTTTGGAAATCTAACCTTGGATTCAGACATTTCCTCGGAGCAGGAACCTCTTAATTCCCTTTGGAGGAATAAAAAAGGATATAAAAAGGAATAAAAGGATAAAACTGCACTTTTTGTTATTCTAATGGAAAATATTAGCTATTAGAATATCTTACTCTCATTCTTTGTTCTCAAATTGCAGATTATTTCCTATTTCCCAGCTCTGTAGCCATCAATAAATACCCCAGGTATTGTATTTACCTCCATTTATCCCCTCCCAAGCTGTTCCCAGTACGTGCCATATCCCTGTTACCCTCTGTTTCCCTTTATGCCCATTTATTTAGGGAAATGCTCTGTGTTGCAGAACAGTTGCACAGAGCTTTTAAGCTGTAAACTTTGCAGCAGAAAATCAGTCGTATTTTTTGCTGAATTGACATCAAAATAATTCCCTGTCTGGATTGAAGCTGGATTACTGAATCCAGGCATTTTATTCATGTATCTGTTGTTTCCTTTCCCATCTGAGCTTTTTCTGGCTGGAACAAACCCCCCAAAAACTGCTTTGCTTTGGGACATTAAAGCCATTTTTGTCAATAAATCATCTCTTAAGGCTCTTTCCTGGAAATTTGGGTCTTTCTTTCTGAGCCTGGAATATCCCTCCCTTTCCAGCCAGAAGGGAATTCCTGTTTTCCTTTTCCCTTCTCCAGAGCAACTCACAGTTGGAGCAAACAAGTCAAGCTCAATACTCAGAATTTCGAGGCAGGTTTAGGTGAGATATTGGGAATAAATTCTTGGCTGGGATGGTGAGGAGGGCTGGAATTCCCAGAGAAGCTGTGGCTGCCCCTGGATCCAGCCCTGGGAGTGTCCCAGGCCAGGTTGGATTCTCTTGGAGCAACCTGGGACAGTGGGAGGTGTCGGGGTTGGAACTGGATGATCTTGAAGGTCCCTCCCATCCCAAAGCATTCAAAGATTCCACACATCATGTGACAGCTGAAGTTTTTATTAGCTAAACATGCTGTTATTGTTTCTCTCAGCCCCAACAATAAATAGTTATTTTGGGTAAGGTTTTTCCACTTGGATTTTAAACCAGTGTCAGCCCAGGGCTTTTAGTATTTAGAGACATTATGTTGCATATATGGATATTAATTATGCAAACACACAGCGTGATCGTGGGTTGTGGTGTGAAAATTGGGGATAATGGGATCCAAATTTAGGAAGTCCTTTGAAGTCTTGAGGACAAAGGCATGGTGCTCATGGTATTAATCTTTGAGCCTCAGAGTTCTGCGTGCCCGTGGATAACGGGATGGATTTCCTGGGCAGATGTTTATTTACTGGATTTATCTCTTGTGATAAAAGATGTCAACAGGACTTCATTAATTTCGTTTTCCCGAGGAGCTCTGCAATGAAACAATCTGAGCTGTGAAATTCCCAACTGTGAGAGCAGAAATCCAGGAGCAAAGTCCTGACCTTGCTTGTGTTTCTCCCTTGCACAACCACTTGGTGTGTTGTGTATTTCCCTGTTCTGGTGGTCAGATCCACGTGGGATGGATGGAAAAGCCTGGAATTGCATTTCCAAGGATAGCTTGTTTGTCAGGAAACACCATTTATTGTCAAGTAAAAGCTCTGCCCTTCTGATGTGCAAGTTTAGGGTTAAATTTGGGCTTTTAAATGAAAACCTTTAACATGTGGAGTCTTTCTCTTCCCAGCCCTGGAGCTGAAAGATTTTAACTCGCCTGTATAAAGATGATACAGAACTTGTAGTGAGGGGAAAGTCTTCCTCATCAACCCTGATGAAAAGGAGACAATAAAAGAGTCGCAAGTCTTTGTGCAGATAACAGTGTTTGGCATTGAAAAGCTTCATTAAAGCCCAGGGAACAAAGGGAAAAGGGGCAATTCACTCAGATATTCCCAGCATTTAAGGCTGGTTCGGGCTCTCTGCATTATTTAATTTGCCATTTTTTATATCACTGGGCATTATGTTTCATCCAGGCACTGTTTCATCGAGGCCTGTCACTTTTTCCTTGAAGTTTGGCAGGTGTTTGACTGAAGTGTCTCTGCCAGCAGAAACTGTGCTGGGAGAATGAAGGATTGCCTTGCAGGACTCAGGGTTGGAGGAGCACTGGGGGATCCCGTGGTGTAACTGGGCACTGACCATTTCCCAGCCCCAAAATGGGGGTGCCATTGGAATTTCCCGGGTTTCCAGCCCTCCTTTAGCTCTTGATCTGCCTTTTCACCTCTTTCTCAAACCCCCTTTTTCCCTTCCTCATCCTCTTCCCGAGGACGTGCTGGAGTCAAAACCTTTGAGGAGGGTTTCTTTTGGAAAGGATAAATATAGTAATATATAACAATATATAAAGGTATCAATATATGATATATCAATATATCAATATATAATATGTCAATATATAATATAACAGTGTATCCATATCCAAATATATCTTTATATAAGATATATATCAATATATTAGTATTTTAGTATTTCATATATCAATATACAGTATAGATAAATGTAATTTATAAATGTATCAATATATGTTATATCAATATACCAATATATAAATATATCACATATCAATATATCAATGTATAGTATGTCAATATAAAATATAACAATGTATCAATACCTACATATATCTATATATAATAGATATTATAGATATAGATATATCTATATCTATATATATATTTATATATATATAAATAGATATAATTAGCATTTTAGTATTTCATATATCAATATATAATATAGATAAATGTAATATATAAATGTATCAATAGATTATATATCAATGCATAATATAACAATATAGCTATGTATATCAATATATAATATATTGATATATGTATATATCTCAATATTTATCAATGTGTCAATATATATAACAATCTATCGAAATATCAGCATATCTACCAATATTTCACATATCAATATATAATATAACAACACATCAATATATAATATACCAATATATGAGCCCTTAATGGCTGGCACTGAAACCCATTTTAGGCTCTCCCCAGTGCCAGGGCTCATGTCCCCAGTACCAGGGTTCATGTCCCCAGTACCAGGGTTCATGTCCCCAGTGCCAGGGTTCATGTCCCCAGTACCAGGGTTCCTCTCCCCAGTGCCAGGGTTCATGTCCCCAGTGCCGGGGTTCATGTCCCCAGTGCCGGGGTTCATGTCCCCAGTGCCAGGGTTCATGTCCCCAGTTTCAGGGTTCCTCTCCCCAGTTTCAGGGTTCCTCTCCCCAGTTTCAGGGCTCATGTCCCCAGTTTCAGGGTTCATGTCCCCAGTGCCAGGGTTCATGTCCCCAGTGCCAGGGTTCCTCTCCCCAGTTTCAGGGTTCCTCTCCCCAGTTTCAGGGTTCCTCTCCCCAGTTTCAGGGCTCATGTCCCCAGTTTCAGGGTTCCTCTCCCCAGTTTCAGGGTTCCTCTCCCCAGTGCCAGGGTTCCTTTCTCCAGTGCCCATCCCATCAGCCTCCTCATCCGAGTTATTCCCAGGTTTTATAAATTAAGACTTTCTATTTCTTTAGAATTACAGATGAAGAACTTTAACAGCGACAGGCTGGACCTGTCCCTGCAGAGGGCAGATAAAAATGCTGCCATTCTCTTGGGACAGGTTTTTTTAGAACTGTCCTTTAGACGATTCTTAATCCTTTTAACAGCAGCCCTGTCGATGGTGGATAGTGTTAATTTTTTAATCAGTCAGGAAGTCAGAAGTCCAATGCATTAATAAAGTCCCAGCCTGTTTCATCCCTGCTATTACATCCCACATTTATTACATCCAGACTTGTAATTTCATGGCAGAGTGAAATCGAGTTTGGCTGACAAGACCTAAATTCCCCACGACCACGGTGACTGTGGTTAATTATAAGCCCATCTCCAATATTTTTTAATTCACTTGAATGAAATTAAATCAAAATATACTCTTGAGGAGCACACTTGGTTCACTCCATCTCTGGCAGCATCGCATCAAACCAGAGGGAGTCTGAAATAATCCCATTTAAAGTCCTTGCAATGTGGACATTCAGCAATCAAAAATATAATCTAAATACAGTGAACAAGATAAAAAAAAATTGCCATCTTTTTTTTTTTTCCTGTATCCTGTGGCCTTATAGAATTTATTTTTTCCCCTTTTAGTGGCTCTTCAATGTACAACCATTTAAAAAAATAAGACTAGGAAAATACAGTGGTGGTTCAGCAAACCCAGCTGATATCCTGGTTATCAAAACCCGTTTGCTGCTAAAGAACACCCAGGATTTTATTTTTATTTTATATTAATTTTTATAGCTCTGCCATCGAAGTTTTCAATATTTGCAAATAAACAAGTGCATTGAGCGCTTTTGTTTCTTTGGAGATTTTTAGGGATAAAAAGAAATAGTCTTTATGCAAACTGCCAATCTTCTTCAGTTTAATTTCCCTCGACTGGTTTTGCTGAAAAATAGGGGAATTTCTGTGAAATAAAAGAAGAATAACTGTGTTGTACCCCCTTTTTTCCTGTCACCTTTAGTCTCTTAGTTTTGATTTGAAAGGGTTAAAAAAATAAGTGTTCTAACAGACACCACACTGAGAAGGTGAAGAATGTCATTTGGTGAAGGAGAAACTCACAGTGGTGAATAAACCAAACATCATCTCCGACTTCAGAGCCATTAAAATTATTTAAAATAGTAAGAGAGTAAATAAATAGACCCCTGCCAATGTTTAGCTGGTGTATTTTAGGGTCTCTTCCAAAAAAAACCCCTGAAGAATGGTCAGGAAACCGTGAGCTGCAGAAGGGGAATGGGTAGGGATGGGCTGCTCATTGAACTGGGGCATCCCTGTGTCCTCTAAAAGTTTAAAAGTCGTTAATTTAAAAGGTCAATTCAGTCAAATATTCAGAAAAATTAAGGGAGAGACCCTTTAAAAAAAATAAAAAGGATGATAAAAAATTAAGGGATGAGCTCCTGGTGGTCCTTGTATAGAGAGATCTTTAAATATATAAACACAGGTAATAAAAAAACACATTTTGTCTTTGGTTTTCTGCTTTGTTTTAAAAGTGGGAGGTTGAGGGGCTGGAGGGTGTGCAGGGAAGGGAACGGGGCTGGGAAGGGGCTGAGGGAGCTGGGGGGCTCAGCCTGGAGAAAAGGAGGCTCAGGGGGGACCTTCTGGCTCTGCAAGTCCCTGATGGATCCAGGGCAGGGTCGGGCTCTGCTCCCAGGGAACAGGGACAGGAGGAGAGGGCATGACCTGAAGTTGCGCCAGGGAAGGTTTAGATTGGATATTGGAATTAATTCCTTCCTGGAAAGGGCTGTCCATGCCTGGCACAGCTGCCCAGGGCAGTGGTGGAGTCCCCATCCCTGGAGGGATTTAAAAGCCACATGGATGTGGCACTTGGGGACATGGGCAGTGGTGGCCTTGGCAGTGCTGGGGGATGGTTGGACTCCAGGGTCTGAGAGGGCTTTTCCAACCCAGATGATTCCGTGATCCTGTGGTTAAACTCTTGGTGAACCTGCCTTGACTTTTGGTGCATTTTCTGTCCATTGGGTTCGTGGAATGAAGAATTGTTGCTTTTTCCAGGTATAAAATCCAGGCCTGCTCCAATGAGTTCTCTCAGCTGTGTTAGGCAGGAAATCAAATAAAATTATTTTAATGGACTCTTCTTAAAAAATCTGTTGATCTCTGATTATTTCCATTCTTTTCATCCTCATTATTCTGAAGGTAAAACAGTAAAACTGAAGGAGATCCCCAAAGTGAGGGCTCTCAATATTTGAGTGTTTGTTTATTTAACTACAGGAATGAACTCCACAGTTTAGTAGTGATAACAACAACATAATAAAAATTCCCAGGCTAGTTTGGAGAAACAGATGCTCAAAAGTCCTAATTTTTTTTAAAAATACTTTCCCATGACTCTTTTTTTTTTGCCATGCTTTGCATATTCACAAGGCTTTAGTTGGCACAGATTGGTTTGGCTCCAAGAGCCCCGAGTGCTGAAGGTTGGCCACTTCTTTCTTTCCATTTCATTCCAAGCCCTGGCCCAGGTTGGGCAGAGAAGCTGTGGCTGCCCCGTCCCTGGAAGTGTCCAAAGCCAGGCTGGACCAACCTGGGCTAGTGGAAGATGTTGTGGTCCCTTCCAACCCAATCCATTTGGTGATTTACTTGTTTCAGGACCTTTATTCCAGTGGCCAAGTCCTTTTTTATTGTAGACATGGGACAGGAGACAGGAGTTGATTGTAGACTTGGATCCAGCAGGAGCATTTGGGGACAGAGCCCACGTGCCATCGCTGCAGGGACTTGGTGCTCACAGGTGAGGGGCTCTCCAGCCCTTTGGAGTTGTTCCGCTTTGCTGGAATGAATTAAACACTCAGAGGACACAGCCAGTTAAAAAGAAGGAGTTCTCCTCTTTAATCCCTCATCTTGGGTGCTCACCTGGGGGATGGTGAAGAAGGTGAGGATCTAAAAGCTCTTAGGAAGGGAAGGGATGGAGAAGCAGCTCCGAGGGGTCACTCAGGTGTCTCTTTCTATTGCTCTTCACAGGGACGTTTCTGCCAGGGTTTGAATCCCCTCTGAACGAGCTCTCTGTCTCAAATCCTCTGAGAGAGGTGATGTTTTCTAAGTGGGAAATGGATACAGGATAAACAGACAATCTGCTCTTGGCACGCAGCCCTCGGTGTAATAAAGTCTTCCCATCTGCAGGGAGGTTCTGCCATGGCTGAAACCCCTCCTAGGGCTGAAGGAGAAGTGGAAATCTCCTAATGGCTCCTCTAAATAAAGGGCTTCTATTTGCACAGTTCACAGCAAATGAAATTATATTTGGTGGCTCGGTAAATTATTTAAGAAGCGTGATTCAAACAGTTTGGGAGGAAAGCTTCCAGAAATGTTCCTGCTCGGTGAAACTTTGGCTGTGGGATATTAAAGCTCCTCTCATTAAGCGCAGGAGGGGGAACTGAGGACGCTGTGACTGGCCTGATATAAATGGATGTTTCATGAGGAGTTCTGGAGGAGGCACTGAGGTGAATGTCCCTGAGGGAGTTCCATCTATCACTGACCATTTTCAGTCCCTTCGAGTTCTTGTTAAAGACACACGGCTTTTTTGGAGTTTTTGCTTCTCTTTGGTGGCTTCCTTTTCATTCCATCAACTCTTCCATAAAAGGTTTGATCAGAAAGATCTCGCTGTATTTATTTTCACCACACAGAGGGGTGCTGAGCTGGGTTGGTTGTTCTTTGGGCTCTGTAACCCAAAGTGAGATGGGGTTGTTCTGGTCTCCCAGTCCCACTCAAGCCTAGTGCAAAAAGTGAAAGGAGAGGATCGACACGACACAAACAAAGTCCCCTTTTGTCACTTTGGCTGCAGATGAGTCATATTCAGCTCTAGCAGAGAGTGACACTTTGGGTTGGAAGGGACCTTCATCCACTAAACCAGGTGATGAGTGGTTGTTTCCACCTGCTCTTTGGGGTAACCTCAGAGTAACCTCTGATTCCTCCTTGTGGGACTTCTTGCCCCTGTGGAAAATTGCTTTTTGCCCTTTTCTGCCCCTTCCTGCCTTTTTCTTTCTGTCCTTCATGGCAGTGTTGTTTTAAACCTTGCCCCACAAGGAGCCTTCTCCCTTGTCTTTCTTCATGTGTACCCAGTTGATTGGTTTAATTCCCACTAAAATTGCTGGGAAGTCGAAGTGCTCCTCACCAGTGCCCAAGATTGTTCTTAGCACAAACAACCCCAGCGCTCTCCGCAGGAAAATCCACCCCATTGTGGAAGGGCTTTGAGGAGAATGAGAGGTGACTCAGGTAGGACCAGCAGCTTTCCTTCCTCTCTGTCCCTCTGAGGGTGAATATTGATTTTAAATATGTTCTGAGAGCCTCTTGCAGCACATCTGAGGGGGTTTTGTCTGGAGGTGGGGCTGCAGTTCCCAGAGTAGCCCCATTAGTTCCTTATTCAGAGAGGAAAGAAAGATGCTGCTTTGAACTCGTGGATTGGTCCGAGCAGCCCGTGTTGACAAGGTGTAATTGCTGCTTCAGTCGAGAGGGAAGGTGATGCCTCTCTTGGTTTGGAGTTCATTAGGAAACTCTCCTGTGATCTGAAGCTGTTCATGTCTGACAAGCAATCTGCTCCTCGGCCAGAGGAACCTTTCACAGGCTTACAAAAAATAGGAATTAAAATCAAACTTAAAGTGTTGGAGTCACAAGCCACTCCTTAATCCCTTTTCAGCTGGCCAGTGTTGGTTTGCAAGAGCTGGACACTCCACTGGCCATTCCCCTCCTCCTTTATGGCCAACAGCAAAAAAAAGTGCCAACCTGGGCTCCAACTAGGGCAAAAATCAGTCTTTGCACTGATATCTGTGCCCTCCTCAGTTACTCACAGGCTCTGATTTTTATTGTTTGGTGACAACTCATTTTTTCTATTTCTTCCTACTTTTTTTTTATTATTTATTTAATTCAAATTTCTCTTGGCACTCGGTGTTTTTACTGAACCCTCCACAGGCTCTGATTTTTCCTGTTTGGTGACAACTCATCACTGGGCCACGTTCACCTGGTTCCTGCCCTGCATGAAATTCAACAATTCTGTTGAAGTCAGTTGAGTAAATCTGGAGTTTCTGTTGGTATAAATGAAATAAAACCTCCCTGGTGTGATCAAAGAGCTTATTATATTCCCCCCAAAAAGCAGATCTGGCTGTCCAGTTTATTTTAGTATTTACTGAATATGATTTAACCAAAGATTCGCCCCTCCCATTCATGATTATATAATGACAACAGATATGCCTAATTTTCTTAAATTATAAAATATATGATATATATAAAATAAAAAATGCTTGTGTAGCACTCAGGGCATTGGACTTTCACCCTGAGAGGTCTGAGCACTCATCAGTTTAACAATTAATTAAAACTGAAGTGGATTATGTGGCCGGATCCTTCACATGTTCTGAAGGTGGATCTTTCAATAACATTGTGAGCCCTAAACACATAAGAAATGGAAAAATTCTGTTCCCAGTGTAACTGAAAAATAGGATTTATCTTTTTATTATCATCTTCCTGCAACATCTTCCTTGTGTTTCTGCTGTCATGAAGTTCAAACTTCAGCCAGGCTCTTTTTGTCCCTTCTGAGCCCATTGGCATCACTGCTTTGGGTGCTGTGAAATAGCTTGAAATTATTTGTGTGGTCACAATCCTGACATTTGGGTTTATAATAATTATTATTGATATTTGATAGCAGTTATTTTATAATAAATTCCTTTATCCATATCCCCAGAGAAACAAACCCCAGTTTTATACTGTCATGACGACTTAGACACACACGTTTTCATATTTTAATGCTGTAATTAGAATACTTTAAATATATTTTACCGCTTTTTGGTTACAAATGCGTTAGAACTAATAATTTTTTTCTCCTTTAGCTGCTGTAATAACATCACTCTCTGGATGGTTTATTTCGTGATGGCCTCGTCTGAACCAGCAGACACGTGTATAAAATACCATGTAAAAATGCTTAATAAATGGGGGGAAATCAGGATCATTTCAGCAAAACAGGAAAGGATCTCAGGGATAAAAACCTAAATGTGCCCTGGCCGATTCTCACCTGCTTTTATTGTGTCTTTGAAGGCAGGACTGGGCACACGGAGGCCGTTCGAGTGGTTTATCAGCCAGAAAACATCAGCTTTGAGCAACTGCTCAAGGTCTTCTGGGAGAATCATGACCCGACACAAGGTAGAGTGATGAGTGAGCCAGTATTTAATTATCTTACTAATTACAGCTGGGATAATTAGTGTTTGAGCTGCATGGAAGAGATGAACCTTGAAATCACACTGGAGCTCAGGAATATGATTGCAGACATTTATTGACAGAGAAAAAGAAGGAGAGAGAGAATGAGAGCACAGAACCTCCCAGGGCCCCTCCTCCCTTCCAGCTGGCTGCGCTGGGAAAATTCCCACAGAGTGGCTCAGGAGACAATGGAAAATCCTTTTCAACTTTGATTATGACAATTTATTCTGTAATATCTTTTGTCTCTTAAATTAACGTGTATTTCTTTGCAGCTCCAAAACGTCCCTCTATTCTATTCTATTCTATTCTATTCTATTCTATTCTATTCTATTCTATTCTATTCTATTCTATTCTATTCTATT